>OU898283.1:32553593-32883593 GCA_918026665.1 Diabrotica balteata
TCATGATCAAATCGTCTTGCATTAATAATTGTAGAGCGTACATTAAGGGGTGAGAAATCTTTGACAATATAATCCATTATCGTAAATGTCGTTTTAGTAAGTCTTGTAGGAGAATTAACGAGGAAATGTTCAAAGGACGCTATTTAGCAATAACTGATGATCTCATAGCTCAAATTTCACACTATTTTGACAATAACGACTAGAAGTATTTTTCGGAAAAACAAAAGATTGGGAAAATGTATTATCAAGTATACCATTTTTCAAAGTAAAAACGTTGCACGTCACAATTTATACAAAGTGACGTCACTTATATTTAAAATGTCCAGAACGTCAACCTCTGAGTTCAAATTTTTCTAACATAGCTAATAATACGAAACCCATACGGAAATGCTCGATCTTTCATAGGCGTCAACATGGTATAATAATCAGAAAAATGTAATCATCATTATATTGGGAATTTTAGAATTATATTGATTAAATAACCAAAAATATTTGTTATTATTAATGATCTAAATTTTATGAAATCTTTAAGTTTAATATTCTACAAAATAATAATTTTAATTAAATAGATTAGACAATTCTACGAAACTGATACGAGAATACTTCAAATTTTAATGACAGTTCAGCGTGTGGCAAAACTGTTTAAAGTGTTGCCGCTTTATTAGAGTAAGAATTTTGTTTATGTTTTGATTTCTTACACAATTTGATCATAATATATTATATATAATAAATTGTATTTATGAATCCATGTTAAATCTAGATTAATAGCTTTAAAAACTAATTATTGTGGTGTATTGTGATTGTGCTATGCCAAAAGAACTAAACAGTCTATAGAAAGCTGATAAGTTTTCATATAAGATAGATTATTTTGAACCAGAAATAATGGCGGGACGTTTTTACTATTAATGCTCTAAAAGAGGTAAGTTTAAAATTTAGAATATATATAATTTTGTATTAAAATGTCTTCATATGTACTTATTTGAGTGTGTTGCAGTAGTCTTGAAAGTGTATTTACTGATATTGTAACAGTTTAACAAATAGTTGACATTTTAAAAATTCCTCCTACTAACTATTCTGATGTTTTGGCAACGCTGTGGGATTCTGACGTCGTAAATCTTGATTGATGTGCAATCATTTTTATATGAAAAATTCTATAAAAAGAACAATTTCCATTTATTTTTCTTAATATGAAAAAAAAAACAAAAACAAGCTTTTTAATCCCTCATGTGCCATTAAAAAAAAAAATAAAAAGCACTACCCAATAGCTCAAGTATGTTCTAAAAGAAAATACAGGCACAATGTATTTGACTATGATTTCTTTACATATTTATACTTTATTCCAACAAACCAAATCAAACGCAATACATTTTTATCACGTTTAGTACACTGCACCCATCGTTGGAATGCAGTGTAATAAAATTAATAATCACATATTAACCTAAACAGTTTATATACGCCAATTTACTAGCGATAAGGAATAAAAATAAATGGAATGAATCACCTGGTAATTATTCACAAGGAATTAATCATTAATATGATTCGAAAGCTATTTTCTTGTGGCATCTAAATGGAATTACTATTTTTATTGGGAATAAGTCACAATTTATGTTTAAAATAAAGCTATTTTTGACGTTTTAATTTCCTCTTCGTAAATCGTTCTCAAAATATAAAACATTAATAAATTAAACAAATTTTATTTATTTTTGCTTGGTGAAAAATTTTAATGATTAAATTTTATTTGACTCATTCATATTGACAATTCAGACATATATTCTACATTTTAAAGCAGACGACTATATATTGCCAATATTGTTGAGTTGCGCGTTACTGGGACTTTATTGTAAAATAATTCATTCGATTCGAATCAAATTTAACTTGAGAAATAGCAGGCAATTCGTCTTTAAAAAGACAACCATATGCAATGATGACAGTAAAATTTTCCTGTTAGTGATTCCATAGTAAGGCGGCAGAATGCAGTAGAATCTGGTTACCCATATTAAAAGAGGAAATCAATAAAAAGAAAATACACCTATTATGGTTTGTTTTTTAACCAGGAGTAATTCAAATTTACCGCGCCGTAATGTTTGTTTGTAATTGGTTAAACCGCAGGCAAGCTTACTACACTAAATTATGAAATTTTGACACTAATGACATTTATGAAATTTGAAAATTCAAAATTTATATCGACGATTTTCTGCGTCATTCCTTTAATTTTTAGATTATTCGTTTGCATTTTCAGTTTTCAGAAACAGTTCTTTTCAGAACTATTGAGCGACGTATTAGTGTTATTAAGATAACAATATAGATTCATTGTTACAATAACAATATATTATAAACACATACAAACAAATAAAAATTGGTAATCCTGGAATGAAAATAACAGCCATGGTAGCAAAAATAAAACAGGCAACAGGTTAGTTTTGCAGAATCGTTATTGTTAAAATCAAGACTTACTACAGTACTGTGCTAATTTTTGGTGTAGCGAATTCAACTATTTACAGAACAATTAAGGAATATAAGCAGACTGAAACAGTAAAATGTCTTAAAATATTTACAGTCGACTTCTATCCTTGCAACATAAATCTTGGTAACCTTGGTCAAAATATTAAAATGTTGGTGGTGAAATAGTAGCTTAAATGTTTCTATGTAGTAGTAAAAAACTATTTCAACACCAACCAATTTTAATATTTTGACCACGGTTACCAAGAGAATGGTGTGTTTGCTTTACACCTTATTATTCTTCACTCACCATTCGTAAGTTCTTTTTCCATATTTTTATATTATTGCCTACCACCTTTGTAATTTTTTAGATTGAACTGATGAAGCTTGTAAATTCAATAAGCGAAACGTCTTCAAATATAGGAATGGAACTGTGATTTCCTTTTATTATTTCTCCTTTGACCGATATCCTCATGACCAAAAGATTTATTTCTTTTGGAACTTACTCATTGTATATATATATATATATATATATATATATATATATATATATATATATATATATATATATATTCCAGATTCTGAAATTTACTCTGACTACTGTTTTTGAGGGGATTATGATTTTAACTGATGGTATACCTGCAGCACTTATTAAGAACTGTATTTTTCCCTTTGTAAACTTTTACAACAAATTTTCAATTTAGCAGTGTCATCATCTGTATTTCCACAATTTGGGAAAAATATAGTTTTCTTACACCTATAAATCTGGCAATCGTGAATGTGTCAACAATTATGGATGAATTGAATGAACAATGATGAACAATTATAGATTGAAATGTGGTGTTATTGAAGAATGTGGAAAATATCTTGGACACAACACATAACAAATGCGAAAACGCTACGAAGAATGGAAAAAGATAAAGACATATTCAACACTATAAAGAAAAGGAAAATGAGCTACTTTGGTCACATACTAAGAAACTAGATATACGAATTGATGCGGCTAGTCATACAAGGGTAGGTGGAAGGCAAAAAAGGACCGGGGAGAAGACGCACGTCCTGGTTGAAGAATCTGAGACAATGGAGTGGGAAAACGTAAATCGAACTTTTCAGAACGGCTGCAGATAGAGTCAAATGGGCCATGATGATCGCCAATGTCCTTAGGGATGGGGCACGTTAAGAAGAACTATTCAATCAGCAATCTCGAAACTTCTAGATAAATTGGTATCGATATATCTCACCTGGACCTGCATAGAAGTCCAGAAACATAATTATTGATGAACAACATGGATTTTCTAACGGGAAGTCAACAGTAAGAAATCTTGTCAATTACCAACAATACTTGTTGGATGCATTTGAGAATAAAATTCAGGTCGACAGCATTTAAACTGATTTCTCAAAGGCCTTTGACCAGGTTCCTTTTGGTTCACAAACTTCATGCATCTGGCTTTGATGACCCCATTTTAATTGGATTTAAAATTTTCTGATGGGACATACACAGCAAGTTTCAGATAAAGTTCAAGAGGAGCACACACCGAGGCATAGATGCGAGATCAACAACATGTGTGCTCTGTACTAGATCCGAGGACGTAGGGACGTTTTGTGTGCATATAGTTAGTGGGGTGAGGTACCTTCAATGTGTGGAGTTGGGTATGGACAATCTGACTAATAATATCGAGAAGATGAGGATCCACCAATGGAAGATTTACAGGCTGTTTAGATGCATTTCTTACTTTTACCTTTTTGGATACAACATTAAGTCTAATACATAAAATTAAATAAATAACTGCAACCTACATAGTCCCTTACAATAACTCAAAGTATTTCAATTTCACAGTCTACTCTAATTGTAATTTTAAGCGAAGGTTCAATACATTTAACTAAATTTTCAACCTTAAGATACTCACAATTAATTAAAATTACAAAATTACTTACCAGTATGTGTTCTTGCATGCAATTCCAAGTTAAACCTTTGTGGAAAACACTTCCCACAAATATTGCAAACAAACGGTCTATCCCCAGTATGCTGTTTAATATGAATGGAAAGACTTTGATTATCAGGAAACTCAACTTTACAATAATCACAAATATGTTTCAATAATCCGGGATCTCCTTCTTTTTTCTCGTGAATTTTCATGTGCTTTAGAAGACTGTTTTCAGCGTAACATCCTTTGTTGCAAATTTTGCACACAAACGGCTTCTCTCCACTGTGTTTTAACATATGTTTGGAAAGCAGAGTACTATGTATGAAACGTTTTTTGCATATCTCACATTCGTGAGGCTTTTGCTCGTCCGGTACGTGAGTGCGCATATGATTGTTCAAATAATTTTCTTCAGTGAAGCCTCTAGAACATATTTTGCACTTGAAAGGACGGTCTTCTATATGGGTCCTTAGATGTTTTCTGAAGGATTTTAAATTGATGAATTGCTTCTTACAGACGTTACATTGGTTTGAGTTGCGCTTCATTCGTTTGGCAGCTAACACTAAAAAACATTGGTATTAAAGAAACTTAAAAACAATATAGGCTATTTATAAAAGACTCTCTTCTTATTCGAGTGTCATATCCTCATGTAATCTCCACTTACTCTCTTTGACTACGTTTTTTAAAATCGCTAAAATATATAATCTCTTCTCCCTTTAAAGTACGTATTTCTTCCAATGTATGTAACTACTATTACCGTATAGAATTAAAAAAATAATAATTTTTACATTTCTAGGTTCTTTTCACCTTCAAACATAACTCCAAAATATATAAAAATTTGAAGCCAATCCCGAGATATAATGCATTTGCCGTAGCGCGCTTTCGGCTCGGCGCAGGTGTTCACGCAGCTATCAGTCGCGCGACTTATATTTATTTACCCTTCTCTAAAATACCGCTTATACTTTTACATATTATGTTGCTAGCTTTCTCATAGATTATCAGTTCTATTTCTATAGACTCGATTTTGAAAGAAATATTTACGAAAAAAACAAAAAAAAAACAGCCATTTTGTGTTTTAAAAAAAAATTCAATGTTTCCGGTAAAATTATCACGCAAGGGCACTTCTTTTTAAAAACCTTCTCGAATTTTATGTTTAACATTTGCCACTCCAGAGATTAATTGTTTGTCATGGAGCAGTAATTTTTGGACTAAAAATCTTTGGCGCGATCTTTAAAATACAGTACTAATGAAAAAAAAAATTCTTGTAATCTTCAAAAGTTGTATAATACTTGATATAAAAAAGTTTAATTGCCATAATAATAAATAAGATACAAAAAAAATCGTTGAAAATGTGTCATTTTTAGCATTCTAGACAATAATAGTACCACAAAACTGATAAGAGATCAAAGGAAAGGGAGATATCACCTGAGGTGTATTTACTGTCTACAGAACAATGATAAGAGTTATATAGTCACTACGACACTTTTGAGAAAGAAAATAAAATTCAAATATAAATAAAATATCTTTTGTTACAATACCTGCAACTTTTCCTCCTTTAGCCAACATCTTCCTCCTAGCCTGTCGACTTTTATGAAACTTGGCAGACTTCAGCAGTTGCTTTTGAGCAATTACCTTTTCATCCTGTGGATTATCTGACAGAGTATCTTGAAGAGCAAGTAACTCATCTTTAAAATCATCCTCGTCGCTACTATCGGAAGATGATTCAAGTCCTAGGCTGTCCAAGAAACTACTTGTAAAATCTGTTTGGTGTGTTGTTATTTCCTCCTTAAAATGTTTCTGATTTGTCTCTAGTGGTTTACCCAGATATGTTCTGAGATTGATATCACTTTGTTCAAAGAGTTGTTTAAAGGAATAGGACCTCGATACTTCATGGCAACATTGTAAGCAGATAAGATTTGGCAGACCATCATCGTCTTTAATCTGAAAAAAAAAAGTATAGAAACTTAATGTACATTGGTCGACATGAACAAAAAAGTAATGGTTTAACATAAAAAATTAAAAACAAAAGATATCAACACAAAACTTTATTTAAAATGACAAAAGGTTGGGAGAGCATACTGTATTAATGAAGATATTGAAGAACTGGACAAAACAAAGTACTTAGGAGTCTGGAGTACTGAAGATCTAGATCCAAAATCAGAAATTCTATCAAGAATAGAGCAATCCAGAGCAACCTTTTTGAAGATCAGGAAATTTCTGAGTAACCAAAGACTGAATCTGCAAATCCGATATCAAATGGTAAAATGTTGCACTCTATTCTTCTTTATGGTGCCAAAGCGTGGACTGTTAGTGTTGATTAATGACTTAGCTGTAAGCTTCTGAGATCTGCCTGTTTAGGAGAATTTTGAAAATACTAACCATGGACTGATCATATTATGAACAAAATGGTGTTGCACAGAACAGGAAGAGACAGAGAACTTTTGAACACCATTAAAAGGAGAAAGACATCATATTTGGCGCACATACTTAGAAATGAAAGGTATGAGTTGTTGCACCTGCTTATTAAGGGTAAAATCTAAGGAAAACAGAAGTCCTGGTAGACAAAAAATATCCAGGCTGAAAAATATATGTGACTGGACCTGGTTAAACATACAGACGCTTTTAATTCAAATTAATTTATTGATGTAATTTTGCCAGTAGCCTAACACACGTCATAATAAAAGCAAAACAAGGGTTCTATTAAAAAATCTTAAATTCTAGTTACATAAAAACACATATCAGATTACCTAAATTTTATTTTTAAATTGAGTATTGGGTAGATCCTTTACATTATCAGGCAGTTTTTTATAAACTTTAATTGCCCAATACCCTGATCCAGTTTGACACCTCTTTAGCCTCCAGTAGGCCAGAACAAGATCACATATGTGTCTAGTGTTATGATCATGCACCTCTTCATGGATCAAAAAGTGCCCCCCGCTTCTCTTAACAAACATAAGGTTCTCAAATATATACAAGGAGGACAGTAGGAATACCCATAGTCTCATAGGCCAATCTGCAATCGTCTCTAAACCCAAGGCCTGCAAGAACTCTTATAGCCTTACGTTGCAAACCAAAGACTCTCGGCATTCCCGCCGAATGCCCTCAGACCAAGATTGCATATGTCAGATGAGAGTGAAAAATGGCATAATAAGTTGTTCGTAAGACCTTGTGTGAAACGCCTGATGCTAGATTTCTGAGCACATATAAGTTCTTTGATTGATTTTGGCTCATATAGTCAATATGTTGACCCCATTGAAGCTTTGGGTCTAAGTGTACTCCAAGGAACTTGGAGTACGCTTAGACCCAAAGTCTTGGAGTACTTAGACTGGAGTAATTAACAACACTATCCCCTGACAGCACCCTTCACAGATTATACCCTGTTCTTGAGGTATGATTGGATCAACTTGACACTCTGTGGACAACAGTCGTACCTCTGCAGTTTTTTCGGGAGTATCCTATGGTCCATTACAATCAAATACCTTACTCAAGTCACAAAACGCAACACTGTTGAATTACATTATATTAAAGGATTCCAAGATGCGTTCCTGAAACTGAACTGTGATCCTGAAAAATAATTGTTATTTTCGAAAAAGCTTGTGATTTGCAAAGCCATGGCCTTTTAAGAAAAGTAGAAGCTAGAGACTATTTTGCAATGGTTATAGCCAATCTGGGACTATATATATATATATATATATATATATATATATATATATATATATATATATTATATATATATGAGACTAAGAAACTACTTACGGCCAACGGCGTAAGAATGCAGAAGGCAACGGGAAACCACTGCATTAAAGACTCTTGGAGTATCCCTAGAAATCGTCATGGCTAATAAAAGTGACAATCAACAACCTACTAATCATGGTTCTCGGATGCCAAGATTCGGCAGGGGAAGAAACAGCAGTAACGACAGGGCTTCCCAGGCCGTTAGTCAGCGAAATCCCTGTTCACTAAATATATACAAATCTACTTACAAAATAGCTACATGGAATGTAAGAAGTATGTATGAACCTGGGAAAATAAGAAATATACAGCAAGAGATGATGCGACTAGAGATCGATATATTAGGAATAAGCGATACAAGATGGGTCGGCTCTGGCGAAATCAGTACAGACAATGGACGAATTTATTACTCTGGAAGCAGCGACACCCAACACAGATATGGAGTTGCTATGATCCTCACTGAAAAACTAACGAGATCAGTAACAGGCTTCGTTCCGATATCTGAAAGAATTATAATGGTGCAATTATTGACAACCCATGGAAAAATGAATTTAATTCAGATTTATGCACCAACTGCTGACAAAAATGAAGAAGAAATAGAAAACTTTTATAGCGAACTTCAAAAAACATTACATCTCACAGCATCTAGAGACGTAACAGTGATCATGGGTGATTTCAACGCAAAAATTGGCGAGGGAAAATGCTACCCTAATGTAGGACCATATGGGCTTGGTGAACGAAACGACAGAGGGGATTGCCTAATAGAATTTTGCCAGGAGCACAATGTTATAGCCGCAAATACATTCTTTAAATTACCTAAGCGACGCCTTTATACATGGAAATCGCCAGCTGACAAAGACAACAAAATCGTCAGAAATCAAATTGATTACTTCCTAATAAAACACAGATATCGAAACTCAATTCAGGCAGTAAAGGCATATCCAGGAGCGGACGTATCTTCTGATCATAGTCTTCTTATTGCTAGATTTCAACTTCAACTAAAAAAGACACAAAAAAGCCGCAATAACAATAAACTTAATATACAGAAACTAAAGTCAGAAGAAACAAAAGAAAATCTGAAACACGAAATCAACACAAATCTAGACAGAAACCCAGGAAATAACTGCAACGTAGAGCAGCAGTGGCAATTCTTCAAAACCTCTATATTGGAGCCAAGTAAGAAACTACTTACAACAACTAAATATAAGAAAGAAGAATGGATGACAGAGGAAATTCTAGAGTTGATGAATGAAAGGAGAAAAAACAAAACCATCAATAAGACGCGCTATAAACAGCTTCAAAACCAAATAAGAAGAAAAATTAGGGAAGCTAAAGAGACCTACTTCTCTGAAAAATGTAAAGAAATAGAAGAACTTCAAAACAGATATGACAACTTCAACCTACATAAAAAAGTCAAAGAACTAGCCGGAGTAGGAAATAGAAGAACCTCAAATATATTGCTCGACAAAAATGGAAATATTATATTGGAAACAGAACAAAAACTACGACGATGGAAAGAGTACATCGAAGAATTATTTCATGACCAGAGAGAAGCTAGTACATCTGTAGATAGCCAAACGGGAGATGTAGGTCCAGAGATAACCAAATCAGAGGTTAGTCAGGCATTAAACTCAATGAAAAACAATAAATCTGCTGGTCCAGATGAATTACCAAGCGAGCTACTAAAGTTGGTCAACGAGAAAAACCTGGACATAATAGTAGAACTGTTCAACGCTATCTATACTACGGGAATCATTCCTAGAGAAATGTTGACATCAGCATTTGTGTGTTTGCCAAAGAAAGTGAATGCCAAAGAGTGTAGTGACTATCGAACCATAAGCTTAATGTCACATACCTTGAAAATTCTCTTGAAAATTATCCACGCCAGAATACACTCTAAACTGGAGCTGGATATTAGTGACACTCAATATGGGTTCCGCAATGGTATGGGTACCAGAGAGGCATTATTCTCCTTCAATGTGCTGACACAGAGATGTTTGGATGTTAACCGTCCTCTTTACGTCTGTTTTATAGACTACAATAAAGCGTTTGATAAAGTAAAACATGATCGACTCCTGGAAATTCTAAAAAATAAAAACCTAGATGAAAGAGATTTAAGGCTAATAACACACCTCTATTACAATCAGCGAGCAATAGTAAGAATCGAAAAAGAAACATCTGAAGAAATGGAAATAAAGAGAGGAGTCAGGCAAGGCTGCATTCTATCACCTCTATTATTTAACGCCTATTCTGAAGAGGTAATTCGAGAAACTCTGGAAGATGAAACAGTCGGCATAAGAGTAAATGGAGTCTTAATTAACAACATCATATATGCAGATGATACAGTAATAATAGCCGATAGTTTACAAGACCTGGAAAGACTCATGAGCAAAATAGTCATGTGTAGTAGGGAGTACGGACTCTCTCTTAATGTCAAAAAGACGAAGTTTATGAAAATTTGTAAAAACAACTATAATACTAACGAAATCTTGATAGTAGAGGGCCAGCAGATCGAAAGAGTAAAAAAGTACACTTACCTAGGAACACTTATAACAGAAAATAATGACTACACGGCAGAAATCAAAGTCAGAATCGAAAAAGCACATTCTAATTTTATAAAAATGAAAAAGGTCCTATGTGGCAAAGATCTAACATTAGCTCTTAAAGTACGCCTAACAAAATGTTACGTGTACAGTGTACTATATTATGGAGTGGAATCATGGACGTTAAATCTAGATACCATGAGACGACTTAACGCCTTTGAAATGTGGACCTATAGAAGAATTATGAGGGTTTCCTGGGTAGATAGAGTTACAAACAATGAAATACTGAGAAGAATAGGCAAAGAGAAGGAAATTGAACTTACAATTAAAGAAAGAAAGCTACAGTATCTCGGACATGTGATGCGGGGCGATAAGTATGGCATCCTGCGACTCATAATGCAAGGAAAAATAGATGGCAGAAGAAGCATCGGAAGAAGACGAATTTCATGGCTGAAGAACCTGAGAGAATGGTTTGGATGCAGCTCAAAACAACTATTTAGAGCTACTGCCTCAAAAATTAAGATAGCTATGATGATTGCCAACCTCCGTAGCGGAGATGGCACCTGAAGAAGAAGAAGAAGAAACTACTAAATGCGCTGTCCTCTTTAGAAGGTGGACTGACAATAAATATCTCTAAAAGTCAAATAGTGACAAAAAAAGAGATAATCAAATCTTTAACCTTCTTCATCATATAAGACTGACTTGAGAAATTTTTTGTAAATTGAGGTATGCTTTCAAATCTAGTCTCATAATATGCCTTAAAAGAAAAATATTCAGGTGTGTTACTAGTGTTGACCTATGGAGCAGACAGTTTAACCATGGCATGGAGAATAATACATGGATCCTCAACTGGCTGAAAGGGTCTTGGTGCATGCTTGGGCTTTTCTTTACTAGATAAGATCTCAACCAGTGGGATACTAAGAAGATTAGGAATGGCTGATGCTATAGCAAGCATAGTAATACTGAAATAAAATTGGACAGACCAAGTGACTAGAATGAGTTGACACTCATTGGACTGACACTCAAGTACTAAGCTAAGTTGACACTGGAGTGAAGACTGAGAGATATAAATATCAAATCTCATAGATACGAACCAATTCCTTATGGAGATCATATTCTAAATATATAACTTTGTCTACTGTTTCTGGTCTATTTTCTGCTTGTTTTACTGTTATTTAGTATGATTGTCTGAATATACAAATATGCATATGTATACTTTACAATATAGCACTTCATATAGAGAATTTTTTTGTTAAAACTCTTTGTACCACAATAAAAAATACTCAGTAGTAGTTACTGACAGTCAACACCTATTTATTATATCCAATTATTGGTGATTGAAAAGAAGGAATATTTGCTGATTATGAAATATAATCATAGGAAAAAAACAACACAAAAAAGGATACCTATTGCAATTATGAAACTGAAAATAAAAAAAAACTATTGAAAGAAATGAAAGATGAATAAAATATAAAAAATAGCATTGCTTACAGGCAAGGTAAATAGAAATATATCACTGAATGTCATAGTGATAAATAAACACCATTATTTGAATAGTTTTTATCTATAACAAAAATTTTTATCAGCTTTGAATAATATTTTTATATGTCTTTTACCTTTTACATGATTGTCATGTTGACTTAAGTACTAAATTTTGGACATGACTAGAAATATTATCAAAAGATATTGGATAAAAAAGAATTGATTTTGGGTACATTGCTTTATTAATATATGAGGAGGTAACATGCAAACAGCCTTAAGTCACACAAAAATCAAAGTTGAGTTAAATGTGCCAATGCATTGTTCTGTTCTCGCCAAAGTGGTTTATTTTATGTGATTCATGCAAAAGAATTATTACCGATGGTAAAATCATGTTAAAAATCATCTTTATACGCAAAACAACTTTTTCCACTATACTGGTCCAAGCTAACCAGTTTATTTCCAACCAACCAATAGGAACTCCAACCAACCAATAATTTATTATTAGAACTAGAAAGAGAAGAGTTTTAGGAGGAAAAAAGAAAAGTAAACAAATTACCAGGTATATAGTTCCTAAAAGAGCCCTAATTTTTGTACCGTTTAATCACAAAAATAAACTTTTCATATGCATAAAAATAAGACTTATTTACATCAACGCTTTCAGAAAAGAGTTGCAGAGAGAAAAAGTTCCAGACACGAAAAGAAAATATAATTGCCAGTCTAATTTATACAACACAAATCAAAAGACCTAGGCCTAGGTCGGTAAACAAAAACAAAAGTAAAAACCTGGACCTGAGTGAAATTACTTACTCAATACAATACTTTTTTCCAACTATCTCTTCTTCTTCTTTCAGTGCCTATTCGTTCCGAATATTGGCAATCATTCTGGCTATAATTATTTTATTAACTGCTGCTTTAAATAAATTCGTTGTTGTTGTGGAGAACTATTTCCTTAGGTTCTTCAACCATGATATTCTCCTTCTCCCAATTCCTCGCTTTCCGAATACTTTACCCTGTAGGATTACCTTCAGTAATCTGTATTTAGTGCTGTTTCTCATTATATGTCCGAGATATTCCAACTTTCTCCTTTTAATGGTATACATCACCTCTCTTTCTTTGCCCACTCTTCGTAATACGGTCTCGTTGGTTATCTTGTCTGTCCATGATATCCTTAGAATTCGCCTGTATAGCCACATCTCGAAGGCTTCAAGTTTTTTCTCCATTGCTTCAGTTAGTGTCCAGGATTCAACTCCGTACTACAATATTGAGAAGATATAACATCGTAGGAGCCTTACTTTTATCTCCAGATTAAGATTGTGGCTTTTAAAGAGTTTGGCCATGTTATTGAATGCACTCCTAGCCTTCTCTATTCTACATTTTATTTCCTGTGAGTGATCCCATTGTTCATTTACTGTCGTTCCAAGATAGTTATACTGTTTTACTCGGTCCACTGGTGTATTATTGATAAGTAGTTGAGCGTCTCTAACTTTATTTTTGCTGATGATCATAAATTTAGTTTTTGTTATATTTACTTGAAGTCCAAATCTTTCACTTACTTCATTTACTTTGTTTATTAGTTGCTGTAAACTGTTCAAACTGTCTGCAAAAATAACGGTGTCGTCTGCATAACGGATGTTGTTTAGGCGTTCTCCATTTAGAAGTATTCCATGTTCGCATTTTTTCAAGGCTTCACTAAATATTTCCTCTGAATATAGATTAAATAATATAGGTGAAAGTATACAACCTTGTCTAACACCTCGTAGAATCTGGATCATTTCCGTTGGTTCACCTCCAAAATTCGTTCTTATTGTGGCTGATTGGTTCCAGTATAAATTTTGTATTATACGCCGATCTTTATCATCCATTTGGGCTTTTGTTAGAATATCCATCATTTTTTGGTGTTGAACTGTATCAAATGCTTTTTGGTAGTCCACAAAGCAGATGTAAATATCGCAAGTCATATCTCTGCATCTTTGAAATAATACTTGTAGACTAAACAGTGCATCTCTTGTACCTACGCCTTTCATGAATCTAAACTGTGTGTCTTGTATTCTCTCTTTGCATAGTTTGTATATTCTACGATGTATAATTTTAAGAAAAAGTTTTAATGTATGGCTCATTAGACATATTAGCCTATATTCTCCGCACTTTTTGCTCCCTGTTTCTTTGGTAAGGTAATAAATTCTGAAAGTAGCCAATCTTTTGGGATATTGCCTGTGTCATAGATATTATTGAAGATTTTACATAGTACTCTTAAAGATTCATCATCAAGAAGTTTAAGAAATTCAGATTGTACTCCGTCTGGTCCTGGAGCTCTACCTTCTTTTAGTGATATTATGGCTGCTCTTATTTCTGCCACTAGTATAGGTGGTCCTGTTTCCGTAGGTATTGGGGGCTGGTTCTCTCTCTCATCAAAAAATAAATTTCTTATGTAATTTTTCCAGGTATCATTGATACTCTCTTTGTCCACGATTATCTCTCCATTGTCATTAACAAGTTTACTTACTCTTCTGTTTTTACATTTACCTGTAATTTCTCTTACCTTCTTATGCATGTTGAAGTCGTCATATTTACTTTGGAGAATTTCGATTTCTTGGCATTTTTTCTCCAGTTCTTTCTGTTTGGCTTCTCTGATCTTTCTCTGTATCTCTAGCTGTAATGTTTTATACATGGAGTTATCGTTCTTGTTTTTCCTTCTTTCTTCCATTAGTTGCAGAATCTCTGTCGTCATCCATGTCTTATTCTTAACTTCTTCATTCTTCATAAAATTGTCTTTAATGTCGTCTATTGTTTTCTTAAGGGATTCTATCTTATCTTCTGTGCTTTCCGTTGTAGTATCGATTTCTTTAAATTTTCTATTTAATGTTTTGCTGACTATTTCTTTTACTTCGCTACATTTCAGTTTTCTCATGTCATGTTTTTTTTACAGTTTTTCCGCGTATTTTCTTTAACTTAGTTCTATACACGCCCACTAAAGGATTGTGGTCAGATTGAATATCAGCGCCTGGGTAGGTTTTAACACTGTTGAAACTATTTCGATATCTTTTGTTAACAGCTATCCAACTATCTAGTGAAAAAAAAAAAGGTTTTTCACACTGTTATTGGCATTGGAGAAATTACAATAAAAACATTGTCAAAAAAGCGCATTTTGGAAGAAGGATGTGACTCTATCAAAAATTAGAACTATTTGAAGAAGAAAAGTGTTAAGAGTACATAAAAAAGTTCAGAGGAACTGAATCACATTACAGAAGATAGGAGTCCAAAAGATAATATCTGAGTAGTGAGTTAAGTATTAGTAAACTACGTAAAAATTTAACATTAGGTTTCAAGTCACCTGCCTCTGATAGTTACAGTACTGCTGCCTTCTCAAAGAGCAAATTAAAAGTGCACCAGCACAGTCTGCTGAAAAGACACTGCTAATGATTAAAAAGTGGATTCACAAGAAGAGTGAAGGCCTTTTATGAGTACATTGAAATGGATGTTTCTCATTCTGTTAGCCTTTGTTTTAATCTTAACAAATTCAGGCACAACCGAAAAGCCCAATTCAAGAAGCTTATTACGCAAGACAAATTTGGTTTTATAACTTTTGTATTACTGGTTTAAAAACACAAAACCAACTCAAAACATGTTCTACACTTGGACAGAGTAGCAGGCAGGACAAAGCAGTGTTGAAATATCATCCTCTCTCTTTAACTATTTCAAAACAGCTGATTTTTAGAGCTGTTCTATACTAAGATTTTTTGGCGATGATTGTGTTTCCCAAAATAAAAATAATATTGTCCTGAGAACACTGATTCATTTTTTGGAAAAACACAAAACATCAATCAGTGGTATAGGAAGGTAAAAACACTAGAATATTGACCACCCCTTAATACTAAGAAGCTAAGTGAATACTACAAGGACATCCAATCAATTAGTGAACTAAAGAGAATTGATATATGCTACCGGACACAAGAAGAAATTATACACCTCCCTGAAAAACTATGAGTATGAAGAAAAAAGTGTTTTATATTTAAATTATTGAAATAATTGAAAAACAATTAGTATGTAACTCACAACCTATCTGTTTTAATTACTCTATAAATAATATATTTCGGGAACCACCAAACACTTTCAAAGATTTAGGTGTATTTTTTGATCCCACTTTATGTTTCAAAAATCACAATAATTTTATTTGTAATAAAGCTTTTAAATTACTTGGATTTTTGAAAAGAACCTTGTCAGAATTCAATAGCCTAGATTGTTTTAAAAGTGTGTCTTGTTCTATGGTTAGATCAGTTCTGGAATATTCCAGCTTCCGGTCTCCTTTATATAAATGCTATATTGAAAGCATTGAGAAAGTTCAGAAAAAAATTTTGCGCTTTGTAGGCTATAAATTAGGGATTTCCTCAAAAGATATAGTGTATTGTGACATTTTAAAATTACTTAATATATCAACATTAGAAAATCTTCATTTAATGCTAGATTAGGTTTTTTTTCAAGATTGTAAATGGAATGATAGATTCGTCTCAAATTTGGCAGAGAATAGGTCTTAGGGTTCCACTTAGAATTCACTTAGAAGTCCAACAAACAAACTATTGTCTAAATAGACCTATAAGATGAATGTGTAAATCGGGAAATGGCTTAGACTTTTTTTCTAGTTCTCTGAATAGTTTTTGAAAAAAAGCTGAAAAAATCTTTTTAAAATACAATGTAGGCTGTTACTGTAAACTGTCATTTAGGTATTTATTCTATTTATTTGTCTTGTGTAATTCTAATTGTATGTAATTATTATTGAATTCTAAACCTGTTAATATGATATGATTTATTTATTGATTGTAATTATTGCATTAGGTATAACTGTAAATAAACTGTTTATTTATTTATTTATATTTGACAAAGAAAAGGAAAAAGAATCTTAGACAAGTAAGACTGAAAGAACTTCCACTTCCTCATGTATTAACCAAAGAAAAGACAAAGATGTTCACAAACTTTTGAAAAAATGTTTTTTCTGACCCATGCCTTGATTGGTATAAGAGTTTGATTTTTGATGAACCCACCACAGCAGCTGCTGGTAAGGAGCAGGAACTAATGAGTGACTTTCTCGACGATGAGCACTGTGACTTCAATATTTAAAAACTGTTTGTTTGTTCTATTAACTACCTATCATGACAATGTTTATCATTTAATGTTTATCAATGTTTATCATATGGGTAAGACCCATATTATTATTTTACAAAAATAGTTCATTCAGAAAACCATTTTACCTTTACACTATCGCTTTTTTACTTTATTTACATGCAAATCATCTTATGTCCACAATATTTTACATGCAAAAGACTTATGTCCAATGAGTTCATTCAAAAGGTCTTATTGCCAAAACAAAATCAATTTTTGAAACTATTTTTAGCTACCCTAACTGAAATAAGTGTTTTAATCTCATGTTTGGAACCAATACTATTGCATAACATTGATTAGAACTCATTATCCTCTTTCAGAGCAAAGGTGCAAGTTTTTGGTTCTCTCTGAACAATTACTTAATTGTGACTTAAACTTGTTTGCATTTTACCTCCTCATAGGCTATAGCATATCTATATAACATATATAGGGAAAAAAGAATAGTAAAAAATATTAATATGTCAGGACATATTATAGAGCATTTTAGACAAAAATGGGCAAAGTAACTTTGAACAATATTTTTTCAAAATAATCCATGAGAGAAGAATTATTCAAGTTTTACTGTTGATCTAAAATGAACATGCAATTTTCTAAACAGGTTTTAAAAAATATGGACAAATTACACAGCAAATAAAATAAGTTTTACTGATGTATTATGTATTATTAGAATATTATTTATGTTTATTGTATTTAATTAACTTAATACTTCTTTTCACATAAATACATCTGTCATAATGTAAATAGTAATTTAAATCTTATTTAAAATATTATATGTATGTAAATGTTATAATTAACAGTTAAAAAACTGTCCAGGAAAAAAGCAAAATAAAACATTTAGGAATGTTAGGAAAAGTAGGGTAGGAGCAAATAATTTCAAGGGTATGTAGAATAAAGAGAATAATGTTTGAAACTAAAGAAAAAAAGCATCCACCTGTAGGGAGGTGCACTCCATTATCATTTCTGCCAGGACCAACGGTTGTCCTGTAGAATCATCTTGCATGAAAAGTGATCGCATTTCCCCTTTTTCCGTCAAACAGGCCCTGCAAATTTTGCCTATGTCGAAGAGGTTAACCGTGTCCACTTTTATTTCCATAGTTAAACTCCGAAAGTCAAAAACGAGAGCATAAACACAACAAAAAAGATGCACAAACACAAGCAAGGGCACGGACACCAAATGGCGAACAGATTCTTCCACTGGTCGATTGTGGAATAGGTTTGTTGATCAAGCTTCTAGTTATGCAGGTAAATGGCGGACATGGCTCATTCCTAACTACAACTACAATAAGGGTCAATTTGGTGTGGCAATTCGGTTGACGGGTGCTGAATGACGCAAAACAGGACCGTCTTGAGGCCTAATTGCAGTAAATATATTAAATTAAAACAAAAAGAAAAATGACAAAAGGAATTATTAAATCATCACAAAAATAAGTATTGACTATTTTGTACCATTTTTTAATATTGGCATTTCACAAGTGATAATTAGCTTATAATATTCTAAAACGCAAATTATAAACATTATTTTCTTTAAATCGTTCATCTACTTCTATTGTTGGAATTACTTTATTTTTGGGGATTTTTATTATGACACGCATACGTGTAACTCAACAGCTAGTTTTCCACAGCAAAATAAGAAATCATTCCGTACGACTCTGTATACGTTATTAGGGGGACCACGGCTATTGTTATGGACCATTATTTTTAAAACTAATAAAATTGGATATGGATTAATAACTTTTTAGTTGTTTAAGTTGTTTAATGTCTATAAGTTCCTAATTTTACAGTTTGAGTAGCAATTTATTAGTAGGTACCAGAGTACGTACCTATTAAAATTTGCTTAAAGTAGGGAATTTTACACGTCAAAGGAGTGGTTCAGTGGTAACGCACCATCTAGCCTTCAAGCGAGAGTAAAGCCGATTTTATCCGATCCGCCATTCGTTTGGTGCTCATTTTCGGATTGACACAACTCGTTTTGTTAATTATTTTTGTGCGATTTCTGAGTGAAAAGTAGCAATTTTTTTAACTCTTTAAAATGGTGATGTGTTCGGCTTACGGTTGTAAAAGCAACAACAGAAAGAATGAAGCGGGAGTTATATTTCACAGGTAAATAAATATTTTTGTTCTGAGTGCGTATTGTATATGAAAATACCCTAAATACTCCTTTATTCTTACATATTGCCTTTTAAGCTGTTATTTATTTAAAAACAACACTTTAATGTACCTAATTACATAACTAAAATCATATGTTTTAGTTATAAACTTCGAAAATTTTACATATAAACTTAAAAGCAACATAAAAGAGCACAATTTTACCAGTGGTGTATGATGAAATTATTTTAGAATGGGATTTATAATATATAATATGGCAACTACGAAAATGAAATGTATTACATTTACTTTTTATATAGGTTTCCAATAGACGAACCAAAAAGAAGTCTTTGGATTGAAAATATGAAAATTAAAAACTTTATACTCACTAAAAACCATAGGATTTGCTCGAAACATTTTGAAAATAATTTATTTTATGGAACTACGACAGAGAAAGTGAAATTGTTACACCAAGCAGTACCAACCATATTTCTTGAATTGCCAAAAAGTGTGCAGCCAAAAGTAGGACTTCGAAAGGTATTATTCTAAATTATTTTCATGTTGTTTAAAAACAAACTTTTTTTTTGTGTTTTGGCTTGGACAATTGTCATTCAGCCAGTCTCAATCAAGATAAGTTTATTAATGTAGTGTGTGTGTGTGTGTGTGTGTGTGTGTGTGTGTGTGTGTGTGTGTGTGTGTGTGTGTGTGTGTGTGTGTGTGTGTGTGTGTGTGTGTGTGTGTGTGTGTGTGTGTGTGTGTGTGTGTGTGTGTGTTGTGTGTGTGTAGAGTTATTGTCTTGATACTTAGCAAAGTCGACGTCATTGTCTTTGCTAAGAGACCGATCACACAAGGATAGAAATTATTTTCATTTATTAATTTTTTTAATAAACGAAAATTTCCACGCTAGGTTTAAAGGTAGGCGCTCTTACCACTGAGTCACAGACGGGGTTTTAAAAAACAAACTTTACAGTAAGTCCACTAGTGACTAGCTTAGAGGTTATTTTTAAATAACCGTTATAACCGTGGAAGTTATTTTTGGTTAACTGTTATTTTAAATAGTTATCAGTTATTTAAGGTATTCAAGTCAAAGTCTGAGCAAGTTCTTTTTGGAAGTCCCAATATTTATATAAGCGGCTTAGAGTTTGTCCTTGAATAAGGGTCAAAATACAAAATTTGTCTATTTTTATACCTTTAGGTAAAAATTTTTATAAAATTTTAGAATTAACTAAAATTGAAACCTTGAACACGTGTTACTTTATTTTTGGTAATATTTTTGAATACGTGCAAATACAAGGCCAGTAAACGGTTATTCAGATAGTTAAAATACGGAAATTATGCATTAGAAGAGAGTTATACCGGACCGCGCATGATCGTTTAGTCAAGTAGCTGACTTAATATAAAAGATAACCGAATAACTGGTAACTTATTTACTGTATAACTATTAGCCACAATACAAATTATAGATTAAGTACAACTAGTTTGAAGCCACTGATGTGAAGCTTTAAATTGAAAATGATTGTACAGTGCTATTTAAGAAAAATATTAAATGGCATTGTACAGTGCGCTATTATTAAAAAATATTCATTTGTCTGGTTTTTCTTATTTAACATGACTTCATAATTATTTATTATCATGGTATATTTCTAATATATAGTCTTGTATTGAGTAAATGAACTTAGATCGCAGTGAGACTATGCTCATTTAATCAATGGTTTTGTGTTGATGTTCCACAAAAAATTTACTCTTTATGTACTTTATTGTTACAGAGAAAGAGACATGCAGAGTCAATTGATGTGGGATCAACGAGTAGGATTGCTATCTCTAATGATGAACTCAGTGCTCAAGTGAAGAGATTAAAACGTGAGTTAGAACTAGCAGAACATAAAAGTGCGATTAAGTCCCACAAAATCAGAATTATGTCACAAAAATTAAGAAAAATGAAGAAAAAGATATTATCTATAAAAAGTCTGATAAAAATACAAGTTACAATCAAAAAATTTGTTGTTAGAGGAACATTCAATTTTATTTGAAAACATGCCACCTATATGTAAAGAACTGGCAGGACAGAAAATAGGCAAAAAAATTAAATATTCTTCTGCATTAAGACAGTTTGCGATAACTTTAAATTTTTTTTCTCCAAAGGGGTATAATTATGTGAGGGAAAAATTTCAAACTTGTCTTCCACATCCTTCAACAATATCCAAATGGTTCAGAAATGTTAACGGAGAACCTGGGTTCACACAAGAATCTCTTGAAATTTTAAAAAAATATAATGAGAAGTCACAAAGTCCTCTATTGCTATCTCTTATAATGGACGAAATGTCAATACGAAAAATTTAGAATGGGACGGGACAAAATTTCATGGGTATGTAGATTTTGGAAACGATTTGCAAAATGATAGCAATGACATAGCCAAAGAGGCTTTTGTTTTTATGGCGAATTGTGTTAATAGAAGCTGGAAAATTCCAATTGGGTATTTTTTATAAACGGGTTAAATGGGACACAAAAAGCTAATCTTGTTAATCAATGTCTGCAGTTAATTGAAACAGAAACAGGGGCTCACGTAACATCATTAACATTTGATGGGGCAATAGCAAATGTTGCAATGACGCATATTCTGGGATGCAGCAGGAAATTGGCCAATATAAAACCCTTTTTTTCAATACAAAATAAAAATATTTCATATTTTACGACCCTTGTCATATGGTTAAATTAATTAGGAACAGGTTAAATTAATTAGAACACTTTTGGAGATAAACGTCATATAATAATCGATAAAGATGGAAATTCTATAAATTGGAATTATATAGAATATCTTAATATTAATTAATTATATATCAAGAGTTACAAGAACACGACTAATAAACTTCGTAAAAATCATGTTAATTTTTTTAATCAAAAATCAAAAATCAAAAATCAAAAATCGTTTAGCGGTTCAACTTTTAAGTGCGTCTGTTGCCGACTCTCTTTCTTATTGTTTAAATGAATTAAAGTTAAAGGAATTTTCCGGTTGTGAAGCTACTATATAATTTATACAAATTACAAATAATGTTTTTGATATTTTAAATAGTCGTTCAGTAAGAGCAAAACACTAAGAAAGTATTATATGATAGCAATATAGAACAAACAAAAAAGTTTGTACAAGAGGCTATTACTTACTTCTCAAACCTTAAATTTGATGATGGACAGTTAGTAACCGATTCGGGGAAAAAAACTGGATTTTTGGGAGTTATCGTCTCATTAAAAAGTGCTCTTGGGTTGTACGAGGACATTGTTTGAGATAAGTTAAATTATAGTATTTACTTGATTATTTATAATGTGTAGTTTTAGCCTTATTACATGATGAAACATACAGTACAATTAATTTTGACAATTAATAAAGAAATGTATTTATACATTTCTTTATTTATTTATACATTTCTTTATTAATTGTCAAAATTAATTGTACTGTATGTTTCATCATGTAATAAGGCTAAAACTACACATTATAAATAATCGAGGACATTGTTGTCCAGAAAAAATTATTACTTTACCTTCCTTTGTACAAAGTTAGTCAAGATCATGTTGAACTATTTTTTTCTAGTATAAGATCAAAAGGGGGATGGAATAATAATCCGACTGCCAGACAATTCACTGCTGCTTATAAAAGGTTGTTAGTGCGTAGTGAAATTCGATCTGGTGGTTTAGGAAATTGTGTTCCATTGGACGATATTCCTATTTTAAGTGGTTCAACTCGATTTAAAAAACTGAGTTGAATATTTGTTCAGCTGAAGCTCGATTATTAGAAACATTTTACGAACAATCTTTAGAAACTATTTGGAGCAAACATGACTACATAATGAATTCAATTGTAATTAGCGAATGTTCTATTCAAATAATTACTTACATAGCAGGTTTTGTAGCCCGAAAATTGCAAAGCACAATAAAATGTGTAGATGCATTGTCTGGAAACAAATTAAATTATTTAAACCCACTAATTACAAAAAAAATCAAGGAGGATTAACATATCCGTCTAAAGATGTGATTGCAATTTGCAAAACATCGGAACATTTTTTAAGAATAAACGAGCAAAATTTGGGTAAACCCAAATTTATCTCTATTCTAAAAAATAAAATCATGATCAACTGCGTTCAATTTGAACAATATTTTTGCAATCTGCAAGAACATATTTTAGGGTGTGCTTCAAATCATAAATATTTTTTAATTGAAGCAATAGTGGACGAATACTTAAATATAAGATTGCATTTTATAACAAAAAACGAAATGAATTTGATAATGTCATTCGAAATAAATATAACAAATTAATACTTTTTAGTGAACAATAAATCAATAATTAAAAAAGTTGTTTGCTTCTATCACATCCCTAGTCCCTAATCCTGGATTATTTCGAGTAAGTATAAAAGTTCGAAAAATTAAAAGACTCATTTGTTTAAATCTTCTGTGTGCATAATGTTATGTAAAATTAATAAAAATTAAATTAAAATTATGATTACTATTATTTGGAATTTAATTATGTAGTTTTATATTGTTCATATTGGCCTGGGTGTTACGTCACTGGCACACGCGTTTGGTGCTCATCGGATTCACTTTTGTTAACGTTGAACTGTTGCAGTCACTCCTTTGACGTGTAAAATTCCCTACTCTAAGAAAATTTGGTACTTTTTGACAACTGTATATTTATGTTGGCTATTCTGTGTAGTGTAGTGACATGACATGGACAGTAGTTCAAAAGTTTGGTTTCGTTTTTGTTATGGTTTATTTAAATTTAAATTGAAAGGTTTATCATTTTGTTGTTTTGCTTTAAATGGATTTACAATGTCTAAATACTATCGACTGCAATCAAGGAGCTGTTAGAGCGGTCAGATTTAACGGTAATATATGTAGTATGCTTTTAACTTGCTTGTTTTTTTAACAATTTATTTTATAATCTAGCCAGACACTCTTATTGTTTTTTTAGTTGATGGATCCTACTGTTTAACTTGCGGATCAGATAAAAAATTAAAACTTTGGAATCCCTATAGAGGCTTGATACTTAAAACTTACGGTGGCCATGGAAACGAAGTTCTGGATGCATGTGGTTCCTGTGATAGTAGTCACATAGTATCATGCTCTTCAGATAAATCCAATATATTGTGGGATGTCTCTACAGGACAACCCATTAGAAGGTTGAGGTAAAAATAGTTATATAAAATATTACACATTTTATTGATAGGATTTCTGTTGATGAATATGGAGCTGTAGAAAAAACTCAGCAATAATTTCATAATGGTCATTATTATCATCAAAGAATATAGAAGCATATTTGCATCTACATTCTTTGCTATCTTCCTAAAGTTGACCTTTCACACTTAATAAGAGTAAAATATGAATATTATAAGAAAAATATTGTTTGTAGATATTTAAAGAAACAAAAGTACAAAGTCATGTAATCACTGTAAATTTTGACAATTAGATTATACAAATAAATAGAGATCCCTAAGAGAATTAATATAGATATAGATTGAAGATTGTTGAGTTATTTTAGTATAGTTACCTTCAATTTTGTATAGAGTTTGCTAAAGTTATTGTGATTTTATGGATCTAAACTTATTTTTAGAGGTCATGCAGCCACAGTCACCTGTGTCAAATTTAATGAAGAATCAACTATAGTTGTGTCTGGCAGTTTGGATAACACAGTAATGTTCTGGGATGTGAAATCTAGATCTCAAGATCCAGTACAAGTTCTAAAAGATGCCAAAGATTGTGTAACATCTATTCAAGTTACAGATCATGAAATATTAGCTGGTTCTGTAGATTGTTCTTTTAGGAGATATGATATAAGAAATGGAAGTTTGGATGCTGATTTTGTTGGAGGTAATATTTTTATATAACTGTGTTCTTTTTCTAATCTTCATTTATCAGAAGGATTTTTCTTGTATTCTCCTGGTAAAATCTTCCTGGCCAAGGTCATTCTAGAAGCTCATATTTCAAAATTCTTAACCATTAATTTCCCAGCTTATTTCATGTATTCACAGAAATTGTTCTTTTTTCACTAGTTAATTTTAGATATTTTAAAATATCTCTAAAATGACACCCTCATTTATCTACTTACAATTAAAAACTTATCAAAGCCTATTCCCCTCTTTTAATTATATTACAGTATTTCCCTTCTATTACAACTAAAGAAAAATGTTTAATTTTTCAGCACCTGTTGTATCAGTCAGTTTTACCCATGATGGACAATGTATTTTAGCTGGATCTGCTGATAATACAGTACGATTGTTTGATAAAAACTCTGGAGAGATGCTGGGAAAGTAAGTTTATTAACTAAAATTTAAACTAACACCATATTGTATATAGAGATGTATTTGTGAGTCAGTAATTGTATTTTTACTTAAACAAATGTTTGATGAGTTTTGGTAGATACTTTTAGATGTAGTTTGGCTTTTAAAGTTACTTCCAACATATCTTAATAGATGTTTTCTTTAATGAAGCATACATCATAGTTCCACTATCTAGTTGTTGTAAAAAATATGGCAATGCATACTGGATGACTTATGTTATCCTGTAGCATTCTAATGAAACGAGTTTCTTCTTCTATATTCAGTTTTTTTTCCTTAATTGAGTATGCATGTAGGGTAACTTATTTTATCTTTTGGTTCTTCACTTTTGTCTTTTTCTGTATTATATTTACAGTATATAAACATTGGCAGTATAGATGAAGTATAATGAATCTAGGTTTTACCACTATCAGTATGACACAAAGGATTGTGATGGGAATGTATTGGGAAATGGACCTTCCAAATAAGAATAAGATATTACTCAGCAATACATGTTGTAAATATTATAAACTGAAAACAGAAACTCTTCATACTATCAACTGCCAGTTACACTGTAGATGTAACTAAATGTATGCTGTATGTAGATCTAAGTAAGGCACCGATAGTCTAGCTCACTAAGCTAAAGACTTTAGTCAGATATAGATCTGGAAGATGATGGTTCAGGTGCATGCGATGTAAGGCTTCATCTCTAGATCGACATTTATTGTCTCACTAGAGAAGAAGAGAAAATTGAAGGGATTGTCATTCTGGTGGGACAGTTGAAAGATGACAGAATAGCTAATTGTTGAACAATCTACTACATTTTCTACCTGCTTAATAAAGAAAAAATTATTTTCACCTTAACTTCAGTACCATAAACAAAATTTAATCTTCTTGAATGTTTCTATTCGAGAGTGTCATATTAATATGAATGCACCATCTTGAATAAATCTGTACACGTGGTCGGAAATGCAGATGACACAGACATTATTGCTAGGTCCACGGAATTTCTGATTGAAGCATTTAGATCATTATGCGCTTCTGGACTGAGAATGGGATTAAAAATAAACGCACAGAAAACCAAGTATATGAATTACACCTTCATCTGGCTGGGCTCGCTGCTGACCAAAGACAACAATATCTGCCAAGAAATTAAAAGAAGAATAGCTCTTGCCAATAAGTGATATTATGGCTTGAGGAAACAGATGGCCCCTAAACTACCCAGAAAAATTAAAATTACCATATTATAAAACACTAATACACTAATAAGGCCGATGTTAATATACGGGTCAGAAACTTGGTCACTCACACAGAATGACCAAGAACTGCTTAGATGTTTCGAGAGAAAAATTCCAAGGAAAATATATGGAGGAGTCCAAGAACAGGTTTTGTGGCGTAAGCGCTACAACTTTGATTTATACAGAAGTTTTGGGGAACCTGACATTGTAAAATTTATTAAATTAGCACGCCTTCGATGGATAGGACATGTAATTAGGCGAGATGAAGATGCAACAATCAGAAAAATTTTCAACTGAAGAGGACCAGTGGGAAGACGAGCCAGAGAAAGACCAAAACTTAGGTATCAAGATAACATAGAGGATGATCTAAAATCCATTGGAGTTAAAGCACAGAGAAGAGTTGCCAGAGACAGGGGCGAATGGAAGATTGTTCTGAAGAAGGCTTTGGCTCATAACGAGCTCTAATGCCACTGATATTGATGAATGTTTCTATTGAATTTTCTTTCATTACTGCCCATTTCCACTTTAAATCTTTGTTTTTTCAAAATTTTATTGCGTGGTGCTGTGAATCAGAATATGATCCTATGAATTCTGTACTAGTAATGACATTACTAGAAATCAACATAGTTGTTTTACGTTTTTATGACTTATCTGGATCTGTTTTGATACATAATTCATTGATGAGATGTCACATACCTTTTAATTCTTTTCTGCATAACATATATTTGTCTGTTAGTATTTGGAGTGTTCATTAAGGTAAGCGAAATCCAAATTCGTGTTAGTACTAATAATACTACCTAAACGTCTATGAAATATGCTCTGTACTAAATGTGGTCCTACTCTTCTTCTTCAAGTGCCCTCTCCGCTGCGGAGTTTGGCAATCATCATTGCTATTCGTATCTTTGAAGCTGTTGCTTTAAATAATTGGTTAGATGTGCACTGGAACCAGTCTCTTAAATTGCGAAGCCAAGATATATGTAGGGAATATTATAGGGAAGCAGCAAAATTTAAAAATATTGACACTAAAGAAAAATCAGTGGATCAATGGATCCATATTGGAAAAAGTTTACCAGTCTCACCTACTTAGGAAATCGGAAGCTCGACAAGAAAAAGAAAATGACAAAACCGAGTGCCAAGAAAGTGAGAATATATTAGTTTTTGCAGTAGATCTTCACGCAGTGCTTTTAGCTCATCGATTAAATACTAAAGCAAACTACTACAAAACAAAGTTAAGGGTGCATAACTGGACCTACTATGACCTAAGATATAAGACAATTACCTGCTTTGTATGGCACGAGGGCCAAGCAGGTCTCGAAAGTGATATTTTCGCATCCATCGCAACAAAATTCCCAAACCAAATATTAATGAACAGTGTCTTACAAAGATCATTATTTGGAGCGATGGCTGTTGCTGTCAAAATAGAAACATCAACCTATCTAACGCCTTACTCGATATTTCCAAAAAGTATTCAGTGACTATAGGCAGAAATATCTGAAAGTAGGGCATAACCAAATGGAGGTAGACTCAGTATATAGTCTAATAGAACGAAAGTTGAGACGCAGAAACGAAATTTACCTTTCTTCTGAATAGTTGCGTATTATGAGAGAAGCAAGGATACTCCCTCTCCTTTCAAGTAGTTGAATTGACTCACACAGATTTTCATAAGTTTGGGTCAAATTTTTATTCTAGCATCAGGCCCGGCCGTGAAACCCAATGGAGTCCGATGTCTGCGCTCTCCAATACAATCCCAATTTAACAATTTTGTACAAACTACCGTTCTCAGATACTTGGGTCGACATGCCTCATCTTCAGAGTTCGATAATTACCAATGCTCAATTGTCTCATCTTTACGAAGGCCCGTGTCCAATTGAGCGTAATAAGTATGGCTATTTACAAGAACTAAAAGGGTTTATTTCTGCAGATTGCAGATTATTTTATGAAAATTTGTTGCTTAAATAAGTTTTAATTTTGCACTTACATAAAGAAATATTTTTGTATTTTATGCCTTATGTTTATCTTCTATTACTTAAGAAATTCTTTTTCTTCTACTTCTTCTTCGTGCGACTAGGATTACTACTGCTGGTCTACCTCTTATTCTGTTTCAGTCGTTATTGAATATACATTATCTTTCTACCTTTTTGGCGGCCTTCCAACCGGTCTTCTGCTATACGGTTTGTTGTTTTTACAGATGTTCATTAATCTATCTGGTCCCATTTGGTTTACATGTTCGTTCCATTTTTTTTTTGTTTTTATCCACCTGTTAATATTTTGAATTTTGCATTGTTCGCGTATACTTCTGTTGGTTTGTCTGTCCCTTAATGATATGCCCGCTATTGATCTTAATACTTTCATTTCGATATTGTTGATTTATTGTTTCGTCTTTCTTGTATCAACCACCTACTCTTGCTGCTTTTGATGCTTGCCTTGTGGTCTCTGTTCTCATATCCCTGTCACTAGTGATCTCTACTCCTAGGTTATTGAATTTTATTACTTGTTCTACAATTTTGCCCTCTATTTCTAGTTTGCATCTACGCGGCTCTTTACTGATCACCATACATTTAGTTTTTTCTAGTGATATTTTCATTAAGAAATAAAACATTTAAATATCATACAATTAGGTCTCGGTTCTTTATTACAATTCATCATATTTCAATAAATGTAACCAAGCGGTAGCAAGCAAATTACCTAATGTCATTAAAAACGGGTTTTTAA
This sequence comes from Diabrotica balteata, assembly GCA_918026665.1. Lineage (NCBI taxonomy): Eukaryota > Metazoa > Arthropoda > Insecta > Coleoptera > Chrysomelidae > Diabrotica > Diabrotica balteata. The sequence continues at coordinate 32,583,200 of OU898283.1, forward strand.
GCCCTAGTTAGTTGATCTGTTAATATAACATTAATATAATTCGGCAAAAGTATAGTTTGTCCCAAACAGCAGATCAAAAATACGAAAGTTCTACAATTCATATTATTTTTTTCATCTCCTGAAAAATCGTCTAATTTGACATACGACCTATTGGAGCAACGACGACGATATACTAAATATTCATTGTTTTTTTTTTCAGGTACACAGGTCACAGAACAGACGACGTGAATATCGAAAGCGCCGTGATCACTAACGACAATTTCATTCTGTCTGGATCAGTAACTGGAGAATTGTGGTGTTGGGATCTAGTAAGCGCAGAGGTAGTGAAAAAGTTTGTTCATACCCGCGGTAAAGTGCTTAACTCGATAAGTATTCATCCACGTAAGGATGTTGTGTTGACTGCTTCAGTAGGTTCAATCAAAGTGTGGGGAGAACCGGAAGTGATTATAACTGAGGATTAGTGGAATGTGTTGGACTTTTAAGCTAGTGGCTATGATCGTGAAAATTTTGAACTAATATTGACATTTAAGTGAAAACTGGATAATCCAGAAGTCGCGTAAGATAAATGTTGTAAAGATGTAACACCTACCACTGGTGCCATAAAAACTAAAAAGGGCAGAACTGAGAGAATAACATCAAATAAATATAAACACAAAACAACCCAACCACGACAAATTTATTAAATCAAACAATTCAGAGATATAAATGAAATAAAATAATACAGCGACTATAAGAAAATTAGAAAAATCAAATGGAGTGGAACACTATACAAAAAATGAAGATTATGGTAGGAAATACCATTGAAACGGAAGATGAAGAACAAAAGAGGTGATAGTAGGTTCGAACAATCCCAAAATGAAAAAATTAATTTGAAGACTGAAAAATTCATTTGAAAAAAAGCATAAAAGATCATCATCGTCATCAACGTGTGACATGTGTGATCAACACGTGTCGCTAAATGGCTAAAGGCTAAGTCAAAAAAGCTCTACTTCAGGGACATTATTAAAGAAAGTTAAGTTACCCAATGCAGTAGAGAAGATAAACATATGGGTATTGCAAAGAAGCTTGCGTAGGATAATACAGGATGGGTAATTATATGAGAGGGGGAGAAACAGAGATTTCAAGACATGTAACATCTCATGGATTTATGTCTTAGAAAGATGATAGTAGAATGATATAAAAAAGGAAATAAAACTTCTAAAAAGAAATGAAAGAAAACAAAACTGAATTGTGCCTAGCGGACCGTAGAGCAGAAGACCACATCGATTCAAGAAACTGCAGAAAATAAAAAAGTGATTATCACCAGAAGAAAAGTACATGGTATATTCCCATGCAGAGTCTAACGTTCGGTGTTATATGTAGACCAATAAACTATAGATTTACTGATATTTACTTATAAAAATTTTATTTACAATATTTGTAGCAATTGTCTCTTGTGTACAGCTTCTTCTTTTGAAGTTTTCGATCAGCATGGCAGTTTTAACTTTAGATACTGTCGCGCGGAGTAGTTCCACTGACGACGGTGCAAACCATTTTTCAAATTACGCAGCCAGAAATATCTACGTTTCTAACCATATTACAATATTTTCTTAGTGATACAACTATTTTGTTATAAACTTTGATAAAATTAAAGGCCGATATCCAGCACAATTTTATTAATTCAATCTCAAAGTACTTTCGCTTTCTAAAGCATCATCAGGGGCTTCTGAAATAAGCCAAGAAACGTTTTTTTTTTTAAATGAAGAAATTGATTAACTTCGATAAAAAACTCGAAGTTAATGGATGATAAAGGTTTTTGTGATTAACGTTTTAGACTTACTTCGTCAGTTTTGGGCTATCCAACAAGCGCAGAATGTAATAAACATAGCATTAAACATAAAATTGTACAAACACTACACTAAACAAGGACAAACAGTTTAAAATTAGTTGAAGCTACATTCTTGTCAGCAATAGGAGAGAGAATGGTATTACGGAAATGTGAAGGTGATATGTGACATTTGACAGCTTGGATGGGCAGTCACAATCATGGAAATGTGATCTGCACATTTTAAAATTCTATGTAAGTAAGCATTGACCAAAGGTCCAACCGACACTACTATAGGAAATCAAGTCGGTGTCGGTTGGACCTTTGATCAATGCTTACTTACATAGAATTTTAATATGTGCAGATCACATTTCCATAATTGTGACTGCCCATCCAAGCTGTCATATGTCACATGTCACCTTCACATTTTCGTTAATACCATTCTCTCTTCTGTTGCCGACAAGAATGTAGCTTCAACTAATTTTTAAATAATTTTAAACTGTTTGTTCTTGTTTAGCGTAGTGTTTGTACAATTTTATGTCTAATGTTATGTTTATTACATTCTGCGCTTATTGGATAGCTCAAAACTGACGAAGTAAGTCTAAAACGTTAATCAAAAACTTTTATCATCCATTAACTTCGAGTTTTTTATCGAAGTTAATCAATTTCTTCATTTAAAAAGTTTCTTGGCTTATTTCAGATGCCCCTGATGATACTTTAGAAACGAAAGTACTTGAGCAAGATTTAATTAATAAATTTGTGCTCGATATCTGCCTTTAATTTTATCAAAGTTCATTTATGCGAGCATTCAACCTTATATCAATATTTTGTTATATATTTTGTTCAGAATAAAGATTTTAATGAAATATTTACGATTTTATTTGTTTGTTCAAAGTAAAAAGTATTCTAAAAATTTTCTAACAAAAGTTGTGCGGGTAAGTACAAAAGATGGTAAGCCTCTTATCACACCAGACCAAAAAAGACCAGAGCTTAACAATCAGACACGGAAAGAAAAATAGGATGGTTATTATAATAGTAAGACAGTATTTACACAATAGACAGCAACATGGGGAAATTATGTTATAGTGTATTTTTATGTATGAGAGAGTAATAAAACAATAAATTATGTATGCAAATCCCTAAACTGTTGATACGGGTGACTCAATGAAAAACAGATATTTGTCAACAAGTTTACAGAAGTATATAGGAAAACAATTTTAAATTGAGTATGACCACCAGGTATAAAGGTTGGAGCAGAATAGAATACAATAGTTGTGAGGGTTACTAATCCCTAAATAAGGTTGCCAGTGTCGGAGTGATGGAGGTTAACAGGTACTAATGAATTTGCAAGAAATGTAAGATTTTTATTGGTTATATATAACCAATAAAAGTTTAATAAGTACCTACCTATTTGCAAAATAAAGTTTAATTCTTTAGATAAAATAAAACGTTTTATTTTATTTGAAATAAGTGCATTCCACGAAGTAAGGGTTTCAACAATCAAACATTTAATTCTTTAATTCCAGGAATCTACGACAGTAATTGACTAGATAATTATCTTCTAAACTTATTCCACAGAAAATGTGATAGTGGGTTTTTCCATTTTGTAGGAAGGTCCAAGTGGCGTATTCAAAATTCTTAACAGTTCACTAGAAGTAGGTACTTCAGTTGCAAGGTGCAGTTAATTGTGTATACTAGTGTTATGGAACATTTGGAAGTGCCGTGTAAACGCCGAAAAATTGGTCCTTTAACAGTTAATGAAAAAACATTAATATTTAATTGTTTTAAATCATTTACAGACAAACGTTTATGTGAAAGTGTTGATAAGACCGTTGAGTTAGTTAGCAGTACACTTGGTGTTGGGAAATCTACGATTTACAGAGTTATTAAGAAGAGAAATGTGGTAGTTTTCAAATGCCACGTAATGCTCCAGGGAAACCAAAATTTCAAATAGAATATCATTTTAAAGAAGGACTTCGACGGAAAGTGCATGAATTCTTCTTTAGACAAGAATTTCCAACATTGGATAAAGTTCTTGTCTCAGTTCGAGATGATAAGGATTACCCAGAAATGAGTCGAAGTACGTTATGGAAACTTTTAAAAGAAATAGGCTTCCGCTGGAAAAAGAATCCCAGAAAGTCTATTTTATTAGAAAGAAGCGATATTGTTATATGGAGAAGACATTTTCTAAGAACCATAAAGGAAATAAGAAACCAAAAAAGAAAAATATTTTATCTTGATGAAACATGGATCAACGAGGGTCATACACCAAATAAATTTTGGCAGGATGAAACTGTTACAAGTCAAAGGCACGCTTTTGTAAATAACTTATCTACTGGTTTAAACCCACCATCAGGAAAGGGACGCAGGCTGATAATAGTACACATTGGCAGTTCAGACGGTTTTGTTGAAGGTGGTTTATTAACTTTTGAATCAACTCGTACCGGTGACTACCATGAAGACATGAACTCTGATGTCTTTCAAGAATGGTTCGAACAAATGATAGATCTTCTTCCTAAGAACTGTATAATAGTAATGGATAATGCAAGTTATCACTCCAGACTTATAGAAGGAATGCCCACAACCAAGTGGTTAAAAAAAGACTTGCAGAATTGGCTGAGTTCAAAAAATATTACGTACCATCCCGGATCTATAAGAAAGGAACTTTATTCGTTGTGTGCCCTTCATAAAGAAACATTTAAAAAATACGAAATTGATGAAATTGCCAAAAATCGTGGAATGACAGTACTTAGATCCCCACCATATCATTGTGAATTAAACCCGATTGAACTGGTATGGGCACAGATAAAGAGTGAAGTTTCAAGAAAAAATACCACTTTTAAAATTCATGATGTTAAACAGTTGTTTTTGGAGGCCGTAAATAATATAAAACCTGAAAACTGGGAAAAGGCAGTAAATCACACTATTAAAGAAGAGGAAAAAATGTGGAAGCTGGACAATATTACTGATAAAATGATCGAGCCAGTTATTATTAATCTTGGTTCTGAAAGTTCATCTTCTGAATCTGATTTGGATTTGTAACAAGTAGCTGTAAGTTTTATATTAATATTTTTATTCATCTATTTAACATACCTTAGACGGTTTTAAAAACTCTTTTTCTCTTTTGTAATTTTTAAAAATTAAAAAAAAATGTGAATTTTTTAAAACCCTTTTTAATGTAGGCCATTCAGTTCTAATATAGTGTGTGATAAAAGAGGTCACTTTTGTTTACATACACATAACACTTTATAACACTGAAATAATTCATTTATTTTTTACAATTATTCAAAGTAATTTTTGAATTAATCTTGAGCACGCCCATGGAGTGGTCAGAGGTACCAGTTAAAATTATGCTAATTACTCTCTCGTTCATAAAAATAAACTATAGGATGAGTGAATTAAAGCCTTTAAAAACAACACCCAGGACTTCATTGTTTGGATTCCAGCCAAATACGCAAAAATTTCTCAACATTTGAGAGTATTAAGTTGTTCAATGTCGAGTAGAGAACCAATATAGGTTCCCAAAATGTAGATGTTTCTGGACTGCCTAAAACCAACGGTGAAGTGGCGAATATTCTTAGCCTCTAATAAGAATTTTACAAATTAGACAAATAGTCAACTATTAAAATGGCTAATTTATTTTTTCACACACGGTTACTTAATTTGGAAGTAAAACAATAAAATCTTTAATATGTTGCCTGTGTGAGTTCATTTCAAAAATGTAAAAGAAATAAGAATAAGACTTAATAATCCCTAATTTTAGTATAAAATGCCTAAAATATTAAATTAAATAAATATCAGGATAGTTTGCAATAGGATTTGACAAAATAACAGAATAATAAAAATGTGTTTTCTTCAAACGTCAAATAATGATGACATTACCTATCTAACTTGATCCTCTAAAAGTTTGATGTCTCCGCCGGCAGCAGTTTTTTCCCCATTTCTTTACGGCGGAGGGAAAATGTTGTCATGGCAACAATATGAAACATGTCACAGCAACAATACAAATGCCATTAACAACAATTAAACATCATTTTTATTTATAGTAATATTAAAAGTACAATTAGTTAATGAGGCATTTTCAAAATTGAAACCGTGCAAAAATGTTCCCGACTCTTGATACGCATTGGTAATTGTTGATGATTTGCAAACAACTGTAACCAGGGAGACGTAAATCCCACTGACGACTTAATTATTTTAATTTCTAACATCTAGACAACTTTGATAGTCGTCACAGTTAATTTCGAGTAAAAATAGCGTATGACTTGTACTATATATGGTTGAAAATTGCTATGTTTGAAGAAAAAATAGTATACTTTATTCGGCAAAGAAGCGACTTTTCTTGACTTGCCCTCTATTACGCGCCTCACTTCGTTCGGCGCGTAATATCGGACGCGCCAAGAAAAGTCATGCTTCTCCGCCTCATAAAGTAATATACTATTATTCAGGCAATAGTGCGCGAATTGTCAGTTCTTTATTTATCGTAAGATATCGGAATAAACCACTTCCAAGTCATTCAACAATTCAAAGGATTTTACAAAATTTTGAAAATACTGTGACCGTGATTTCTAATTGTAGCTGTACAAACAATATTACTGAAGTACCAAGAAATTTATAAAATCAAAACTAAATGAATGTATTAACAGCAGTTGTAGAAACTCCTAAAATACGTTTTCGGACCATTGCAGACAATCATAATTCCATGGTCTTAAAAATTTTGAAAATGAATAATTTCCGTTCATATAAATTTCAATTTCATCAAGAACTAAGAGAAGGAGTTGTTAAGTGACGAGCGGAATTTTTGTTATGAAATTTTAGAGAGGGCTAATGCAGGCAGACAATTTAGAAAAAACATTTTGATTCTTAATGAATGGTTATTTTTATTAAATAATAAAACAAATAAAATGAAAAAGACAGTAAAGATTCGATTTCACTTACAAAGCGTCTATGTATCTGTTGATACGTATTTCGACCTAATAGGTCTCATCAGAACAGTTATTCATAGGCGTTCTCAAAGTGAAAAATCAATCTTCCCTGTCTTTTAAGAAGCAACACTAAAATGGCTTCGATATGGACGCAATAGCGACATCTGATAATAAATCCGTAAAACAAATTCGAATGGCAATTCAGATTTCTGCTTTAATCTGTGCTTTCTAAAAATTGCAAAGCAAAACAGACGTTGATGAAGGTGTTAAAATGGGGAATCTAAAATTTCCATTCCACGAATTTGTTTTACGAATAAAACAAATGTTCAAAATTATAGGATTTGGTCGACAGTAAAGCCTGAGGATATTATTGAAAGCCATACCGAATATTGTCGAAAAATAAATGTCTGGTTAAACACAATATTATTGGACCACTTTTCTATGAGGAAAATTTAAATTCAAAAATGTTTTTAGACTTGCTACAAGAAGAGATTTTACCCAGACTTGCAGAAATAGTTGCAAATGAAGAAGACATTTGGTTTCAAATAGTTAATTAAATATGTGATTTTCATCACAATCACAACCAATAATTGTGGTTAAATTCCATAAAAACATAATATTTAGCTTAACCATGTTACATGAAGGTACACCGAAAGACAAAAAAGTGGCCACCCTTTAAATTGCCAAAAATAAAAATTCGAGCAGTACAGGCAGTAGTTCCATTTGGTTCATGTATTGAGAAAATTTTGACTTTATGCATGATAATAACAAATATCAATTAAATGAATAAAAATTAAAAATCGTAACAAATTACTTAAGAGGAAATAGGAATTAACCCTTTAATTGATAATGTATCTTTAAAGATACATATCAAGGAAAAATTTGTATCAACGTATTTTCTTTAAAAATATGCCAGTCTTTGGTAATGTATCTTTAAATACACCCTTTCTTTTATAACTAGTTGTGAGTCGCCATCTATAGGATCTATTACAAACGTTCTACAGGTGACGTAAATTTACCATGTTGCAATTTTTAGGTTAGTGAACTAACTGATCCCATGTAAACAGCGTTTATTGAAAAGTTTTTAGAGATTTTATGCTGATAACTGTTTATTTTGGTAAAGGTAAGTCTACTGAGATGTAATATTAAGTTGTTTGTTCCATATTATTTTATAATTTTTGTATGAAGTCTCATTTAAAACTATGTATCTTTAAAGAAGCATTGCCGGGTTCTCAGTTATAACGAACGGATTTTAGTGGTATCTTAAAAGATACATTGCCTAACAATGTGGTATGAATAATTAGATAAATTAACTTGTTATTTTTTGTTTTCAGATGGCAAGTCGCGAATTTGGAGTTTATTCTAAACGAACAATGAATATAATCGCAATGTTACCACCAATAGACTCTGACGATTCGGATGTTTCAGACACAGAGGATGTTTTGGAAACAAATTATGACCAAAATAATATGGACATTGAAATTATATTTGATGATAATATGTATTTAGAACCATTTCAGAGTGAAAATGATGTTGCCACAGAATCTGTTCGAAGATCAGAAAGAGCTTTAAACAATTCTTTGACTTCATTAGAACCAAATATACCGGATCCTTTACCACCTGTACCTAAGAAGGTTAACATTCAACGGCAGAAAATGAATTTTAATTTTAACTCTCCAGAGTTTTGTTATCCAGTAGAAATTCCAGAACCTATTTGCAGTAGTATAACTGATATTTCATCACCATTGACTTATTTCCAAATGTTTTTCAAGGACGATCTGTTTTCGATAATTGCAGAAAATACAAATCTGTATTCAACCCAGAGAACAGGTAAATCCGTAGCCACTGATATTAAGGAAATAAAATCTTTCGTTGGCATTGAGCTGTTGATGGGTATAGTCAGCATGCCTTCCTATTGCGATTTTTGGTCTCAATTATTCCGTTATGATCAAGTAGCTGACGTGATGCCTCTGAAACGTTATCAAAGTCTCAGAAGAAACATTCATTTCGCAAACAATGAAGATGATAATGGCACCGACAGGTACTTTAAAGTCCGTCCATTGTTGGAACATGTACGCCAAAACTGCTTAGCGATTCCAGAAGAACAGCGTTTTTCGATAGATGAAATGATGGTCCCATATAAGGGAACACGAGCAGGAACTAGACGACAATATATAAAAAACAAGCCGAAAAAATGGGGGTTTAAATTATTTGTTAGATGTGGAGTGAGCGGTATTGTATATGATTTTTTTCCTTATGCTGGTGAAAATACCTTTTTGAATCACATTTTTACAAATTATGAGGAAAAATACTTTGGAATACCGCAGAAAGTGGTAGTAGCCTTATGTAGAAGTATTCATGAGAAACCATGTAAAATTGTATATTTTGATAATTGGTTTACTTCACTTGAATTAGTTACATATCTAAGAAGTGAGTTAGGCATATTCAGCCTAGGGACAGTTCAAAAAAATAGAATAAGAAATTGTACTATGGTTTCTGACAAGGTGTTACTTAAAAGAGGACGAGGTAGCTTCGAAAGTGTTAGCGACAACGAAATGAAAATTAGTATTACCAAATGGGCAGATAATAAATGTGTTAATTTAGTATCATCATTTTCTGATACTACAACAACATCTCATGTTCAAAGATACTGTAAGGAACAAAAGAAAAAAATTAACGTATTATGTCCCCAGGTAGTTTTAGAATATAATAAGCATATGGGAGGCGTAGACCTTGCTGACATGCTTGTGTCTTTATATCGAACTGGCCTAAAGTCACATCGATGGTACCTGAAGTTGCTAGCCCAAATGCTCGATATAAGTGTAAATAATGGATGGCTGCTTTATAGAAGACACTGCAATGCACTGAACATTAAAAAAATCATTCCATTGAAAACGTTCCGCAACGACATTATTCAAAGTCTACTAAAATCAAATAAAGCAAAAATAGGTCGCCCAGCTGCTTGGTCATTTCCTAACAAACAAATCCGAAGTCCGGTAGTTACTAGGCCGACCGACGATACTAGGCTAGATAACATTGATCATTTTCCCTTAACAACAACTAAAGGTCGGTGTCGTTTGTGCCCTAAAGGACAAACTACATTTATGTGTCAGAAGTGTAATACACGACTGTGTATTATCTCTGAAAGGAACTGTTTTATGACTTACCATAAAACTAAATTGTAATTATTTTTATTAAAGCATTTATTAGTAGTAATCTTTTATTTTTTAACCCTATTGATGTTATATAATTCAAGCAAAGTATTTTAAACATTCAAAATTAACTAAACGTTATATCTTGACTTTTTGGCAATGTATCCTATAGGATACAATCTGTAAAAAAAAAGTATGAAATGGAAAACAAAAAAAAACTAGAAATTATTTCAAGATGATTGTTTTATGCTACATATTTGAACAAATTTTAATTTTTCAGTAAGTATTTATACCCTTGCCAATTAAAGGGTTAATACTCTAGAATGGCCAACCTGGAGCCTTATCTGAAAGAAGATTCGTGAAAAATCATGTTTTTATTTAAAATTTGTTACTTTCCTCCTAAATCGTATGCAAACGGTTATTGATGTTTTGAGACATAATATCCAATATAAGACAATGTTGTTCAAGTTCACCCTTAATTTTTGTTGTTTGTAATTCGTTTCGATCTATTTTCTTTTGTAGCCTTCTAATTAAATAAATTATGCTAAAGAATCAAGAAGTAATGACCATTTTTTGTATTAAAAAGAAGAATATGTTGAGTATTTAATATAAAACAGTGCATAACACTTCTAATGAATTTTTATTTTTGGAAATTTATAGGGTGGCCACTTTTTTGTAACTTAATGTCTTAAGTTATTACAGTTTAGTATCTCCTTCTAACAGAAGCTTAATAAACTAAAAGTCTATCAAGATACTATAAGAGCAGGTAATTTCAAATTGGTGGATTCGCAAAAAATGCCAATTAACACCAAAAATCAATTGTCGACTATATTTTCAGAATACAAAAATCAAAACTGATGGTTTCAAATCACCACACAGCTCTATACTAAAACGTGGTACTAATTGTGGATTTTATCACTTCTTAATTGAATTAAAAGTATGAATACTGCTTATATAAATACTATAGAAGTCTCTGTAGTTGTTTTGATTTGGCAATATTGTATGGGATTTAACCAAAATTGATTGAAATAAGAAATAAATTTTACATATTTATATTTTAATCTGTTGATCTTGAAAAAGTCCAGAAAACGTTTTTACTTTTTTTAATTCATTCCTCGACGTTACTGTAGAACATTTTTGAATTTCTAATTACAATTTCTAGTAATTTCTAATTTCTCATTGGTTTGACTAGAAGGTTCATCGGGATACTTCCCTGATTAGTTTCATAAGTACTTATCTGCTGACTGGAATTTGACTGTCGTTATCTTGTCTCCATTATCGATTAGATCCTTTTTGATCTTATTAAAACTACTAGAATCTTCCGCTGGTCACTCAACTTCTTCACTAAAAATGTTTTAGTAACATCGTTGATCTGAGAGTCGCAAATAGTCTGTACCAAAAACCAAAAAAAAAATTTTTTTTCCAAAAAGACCAGGTTTTTTTAACTTGGGCAAAATGCTAATCTGACCCAAGAACCTTCCTTCTTTTTCCGGGCTTAGGATCGGCAACAAGATCATTGAGGTAGTATGTAAATGATCCTGCAGGCGGAGTTTAAAAACCTGGACTTACCGAGGTACAAATACTTTGCTAAAATTAAAATTTTCAACAAAAAATAAAATATTGCCTTAAAAAAATTAACTAAAAAATTATCAGTGTTTTATAAACCTGTCTTTATGTTTAAGATATTCAATAGAATTATTTATTTGGTATCACTTGAAATGTATCATTCATATACTAAGACAGACAAATTCCGCAGTACTTCCTCAACACGCTAACGTATTAACATTATAAAGACTTATCTACGATATAAAAGATTTAAGTGAAATTAAACGCCGTTATAAAAAATGAAGAAAAAAGTGTTGAAATTGCTAACTTACTGCTCAATTAACTTCCAATATATTATTTTAAACGTAACAATGTGACTAAAACACAACGAATGACAGCACAAAAGACATATAAAAGATATAAGGTAAAAGTAGAACTGACAATAAACAAACAAGAAAAGAAGTTCATATATTTAGCAGACTTAGAATAAATTGGTAAAAATTCTAGAAAACTTTTTTTCTCGAAAATGAAAAGAAAGAAAGATTCAGTGTCAGCAGTCTTAGGTTTCTACTGAAACATTTAGGCGTCGAATGTCGCTGTGGACCGAATGCCGGCGACTGGCTTATCACTGAAGGTTTTTTCTAGAATACCATTTACCAGCTATCTGTTAGCATCTATAGGGTAAGACTTTTAATCTAGGAAGAAGGACAAATTGAAACTTGTTTTATTTAATATTGTTAATAACGAAATAATAAGAAAATGACTAAAATAAGGTTATACAAAATCAGAGAAATATGTTTTAGACACAAGCAACAATAATCTTATGCGCTAGCTCCAACACCACTTCAATAAAACCACCAAATATTTCATCATAATAATTTCTAATATTCAAACATAACAAAACACAAAACCTTTTAATTTCCATGTATTATTTCCGATTTAATCTTGAGATAGAAGATTTTATTTTTCTCGAAAATGAAAAAGACACTACATAACAAGCCGAGATAACTGATATTCCAAAAGAAAAATTCAGTGTTCACCAGTCTTAGGTTACTACTGAAGCATTTAGACGTCGAATGTCGCTGTGGACCGAGCGCCGGCGACTAGCTCATCACTGAAGTTTTTTTCTAGAATACCATTTGCCAGCTGTCTGTGAACACCTATAGGGTCAGATTTTTAATATAGGAAGAAGGACAAATTTAAACTTGTTTTATTTAATACTGTTATAATGATTCTTGTTTAATTTACTCTTTCAAGTCAAAATCGGTGGGGAAATTACTAACCTGTATCCAATTTGTTCCGGAGTTCCAGAAGGAAACATACTCGGAACCACTCTCTACTTAATATTCACATCAGATCTTCCAACGATGACCAATACAACAATTGCTACATATGCCGATGACACCGTTATCATGGCTTTAAATTCTACAGCAACTAAAGCATCCCAGGTATTACAAAACCACCTACTTAAACTAGAGAGCTGGCTTAAACTGTGGCGACTCCAAGTTAAGAGTTTAAAATCAACACAAATAACGTTTACTTAAAAAAAAGCATCGGGCCACCAGTTTCTATAAATAACACGTCACTACCAGTTCTGCAGTGCACCTTGGTGCATTACGACCCACAGATTACACCACGATTTAAAGTTACCAACAGTTAGCTAAGCAATATCTGCTGTAAACTCTGTATACAAGACCAGACTATCCTGCCATTCAAATCCTCTGGCCACGGATCTGCTCAACATTTCACACGAAAGAAGATTAAAACGACCAGACCGTTTGGACCTCTAGTAAATATGGAGAAACAGAGAAAAACTAAGAAGTTACTTTTTATATAGTTTTGTTCACTTATTATTAGAACTAATTGTTGGTTTGTGTCAATTCGCAAGTGTATGCGTGAAATATCACAGTTAAGTTAGTTTAACCTCAAATAGTCGTGTCTCAAAACTAAAAATTAAATACGATTATTTGCATTTGTTTACAACAATGCTACTTGCTACACACGGAGACACCGGGTGATAGTACACAATGAGACTGTCCCTTTATGTATTACTAAAATTTATATTAAGTGTTTATGATATAATGTATATGATATAATATAAGAATTGCTGCTGTTGAACACGGAGTAAAATTTCAGTACTAATCCAGATGATAATCGAATAGAACCCAAATATGCTATACGACGTGTGTTTTCAGAGGAACAGGAAATTTCTCTGTGTGACTATATCAAAACTTTCCAGTTCCAGCGAATTGGATCAAAGATAAAATAGCTGGACTCCAATGGTTCGTTCAATTTTTAAATAGGCCTCAGTATACGTCAATCAGGGGGTTGCAGTTTATCAAGATTGACATCATTTAATCCACACAATGTTAAAAAGTATTTCGACAATTTACATGACGTTTATTCTAGATATCCATCAGCTTGATGAGACTAATACAACAATAGTGCGACACCTAAGAGAGTCGTGGCGGAGAAAGGTGTAAAAGAGCTGAATAGTTACACTAGAGGTGAAAGGGGTATATTATTACTACATGTGTAATTGTATGTGCGAATGGTACGTTTCTGCCTCCTGTTACGATTTTTCCAAGGAAATATTATAAGGAGCATATGACACAAGAAGCTCCACCTGGCACACTAGGTTCGGCAAATCCAAGTGGATTGATGAATAGCGAGCTGTTTGTCAACGTTATGAAATATTTCATCAAGTTTAGTAACAGTTCAATTGAAAACCCTTCCATACTAATCTACGACAATCATGAGAATCACGTAACATATCAAGTTGTTCAACTGGCAAACAGGGTAATGGTGTAATCATACTGACTCTGCCTCCACATTGTAGAAACCAACTGCAACCCCTTGATGTTTCAATTTTCTCTCCCTTTATAGCGTATTACAATGCCGCTATAGACTCATGGCTGCTGAACCATCCTAATAAATCTATTTTAATATACTAGATAGCATAATGTGTAGGTGAGGCATATATGAAAGCATTTACACGTACTAATATTCTGTCCTTTTTCCCCTTAATAAAGACATTTTTTCTGAAGCTGACTTCATTGGCAGTTCTTTGACTGATAGACCAAATGAAACTGAATGGCCAAATCCACAACCAGAGTCAACAGAGATGGCTAGTGTGCTTTCCAATCAAGTTATATCATCTTCATCGAAGATACCTGAAAATCAAGAAGTATCCCCATAAGTCTCAAGATAAAGTCTCAATACTCTAAGTCAATAGTATTATCTGCGAATTCTTTCATCTCCTCCCATGAGTTTAAAGGATTTCCAAAAGCAGAAAAGAGAAAAGGTGTGAAGGAAAGGAAAAATACAAAGAGTGTAACTTTAACTAACACGCCTGACTTGGATCAGATAAAACTGCAAGCAACAACCAAAAAAAGACTCCTCAGAATAATAAACGAATTAAGGTCAATTTAAATAAGGTAAGCGGCTCAGCAGCAAAGCAGCAAAAAACTAAACGAAATGATAGCACTTCATCCGAGGAGAGTAAAGAACTAATCAATTACGAGGATTCTTCTGGCGATAAATATGAATATTTACAGTTGGAAGACGATTATGGCATTGATGCTTGTACAGAAATTCCATTGATAGTTTTGTATTAATGAAAAACTTGAAAACAATATATTTTATTTATTAGACGATAATGAATTTAAAGTGTAATTTTTAAGAAAAATGGTAAGCTTCAAGGTTGCTATATTTTTCCTTTAGTTGAAGACATTGCTGCAGTAGCAAGGTCAGACTTTGTATCAATTCTACCAAAACCAAAAAATGTAGATCAAAAATACAAGCGCCTTGCATCTTATTTCAAATTTGATGTAAAGTTTGACAGTATTAAGATCCGTTAAAATTTTGTTTCATTTCAGTTTTTATATTGTATTGTACCTGTAAAATTGTTATTTTCAATGGTAAAAACTACACTCTATGTATTTACTTTAATAAATTATTGAAAACTCCGCCTCTGGTAGATACTGGGTGGATTGAGTAGCTCAGTAAATGCCAGTGCCGGTCCCAAGCCCGGATAAAGGAGGAGGGTTACAGCGGTAGGTTAGCTCCCCGCCCTGCGTAAAAGAAATATTGCTAAAAATCCCAAAGAACAGCCTCGGAACTCGGATGGCTTCAACGGAAAACGACATAGGCAAAGAAAAAGGCTAACGAATTTTGAATGTTGGAACATACAAGGACTGAATACAAAAGAAGACCAAGTATGTAAGGAACTCAGTACATACCGAATTGACATCGCAGTACTCAGCGAAACAAAAAAGAAAGGACAGGGGAACCACTACAAAGACGATTATATATACTTCTGGAGGGGAGTAGAAGAATCAAAAAGAGCCAAAGCTGGAGTAGCGGTCGTGATAAGAAAAAACATGGAAAAATGTATTACCAACTGGAACCCGATAGACGAAAGAATTATAACAGTAGACCTTACAACAAAGGGGAAAGACATAAAAATAATTGGCATCTATGCACCCACGGACGACTCAGATACAAACACTAAAGACATGTTCTTCGACAGACTCTCAGAAGAGTTAGATAAAATAAAAAAAAGACAAGAAATGGTCCTGCTAGGGGACCTGAACGGAAGAGTAGGTAAAGCTCTTGACAACAAAATAATTGGACAACACGGAGAAGATGTAGTAAATGAGAACGGAACAAGATGGTTGGAGGTATGCGAACAACATTCGTTAAAAATACTGAATGGATTTTACAAACATAGAGCCATAAATAAATATACATGGACTCAAAAGACAAGAAAACTGCAGTCAATTATAGACTATATAGTAGTTAAACAAGAGACATCTTTAAGACCCTACGATGTAAAAGTTTGGAGAGGGGCAGAATGTGGATCGGATCACCTACTAGTAAAGGCACCCGTGGAAATAAGATATATTAAACAAAATAAATCCCAAGAACAGACAAACAAAGAATCCACACGGCTCTATAACATAGACAGCTTAAAAAATGAGTCCACAAGTTTTCTTTATAAACTACGTTTGGCAGAAAAATTAGACGAAGAAATAAACGAAACAGCGGAAGAAATGTATGAGACTTTGAAAATCAAAATTCATGAAGCAGCATTAGAAGCTCTAGGTACGAAAGAAAAAGTAAAACGTAGAAATTATTGGTGGACAGAAGGTTTATTAGAACTGGTAGAAGAAAAGAAAAAACTGTATCTCAAATGGTTAGCGACAAAAGATGAGGAAGACCGAAAGAACTATAACAGATACAAATATATAGTAAAAAAGGAAATTAAAAAAACAAAAAACAAAAAACATAACCTGGGACAACAAGTATGCAGAAATAAGCTCAATGGTAGGAGGATCTAGGTCCAGACAAGCTTGAAAAACTATCAACAGTCTTAGAAAAAATACAAACGAAACAAAAAAAAAAAAAAAATAAACGCCATAGACATAGAACGTTGGAAAAATTATTATGAAAATCTATTAAATGAACAACGTACACAGTTTCTAGACACACAGATAGATAGAGTTGAAACGGGGTTAAATGAAGTGGCGATGATTACCGTAGAAGAAATAAAAAACTCATTACAAAAAATGCAAAATAATAAAGCTCCTGGGCCGGGTGATTTACCTATTGAGTTATTCAAACATGCCACTGCAATAACATTAGAATTGCTTTGTAAAATGTTTAACAAGTGCCTACAAGGAGAAAGTATCCCAAGAGATTGGAAAGTCTCGTACATAAACTCCATCTACAAAAAGGGAAACAGGAATGACTGCAGTAATTACCGAGGTATCAGCATTACGTCATCCACGGGCAAACTGTATGAAAGAGTTCTGAAAGCCAGAATAGAAAAAGAAGCCACAGAGATCGAAGAACAAAGTGGATTCCGACCAGGGAGATCTTGTGTCGACAATGTATTTACTCTAAAACATCTAACGGAAAAGAGATTAGCGAGAGGACTAGAACTTCATGCCACTTTTATAGATCTCCGTAAAGCGTTTGACTCCGTACCACTGCAGAGACTATGGACAACATTGGAAAACGCAGGTATAAATGCAGTATATATAAATGCCGTGAAAAAGCTATATCAAGATAACCAAGCTTCTATTAAGGTTGGAAACCAAATTTCCAAGGGTTTCACCCAAACAAAGGGTGTCAAGCAGGGCTCTTGTCTCTCCCCAACCCCATTTAAAATATATCTTGGTAATGCTTTAAAATATTGGATGAGAAAATGCAGCCCAATGGGCAAATGGGTAAATGACACTCCTATATACACAATCCTCTTCGCAGACGACCAGGTAGTTCTTGCCGAGGACCTACAAGATATGACGTACATGATAAACAAACTAATAGACGAATTAAAAAAATGGGGATTAGAGGTTAATACCGAAAAGACACAATACATGAATATAGGAGGCATCGGTCAAGACATGGAAACAGAAAGCGGATTAATTAAAAACGTTGATCAGTACGAATATCTCGGAGTTACACTAAGCGAAGACGGGAGAGACGACAAAGATATAACAAGAAAAATAGGAAAAGGAAAAACATGATAAAAACACTACATCCGATCTTGTGGAATAAAACTTTAACTAAGAAAACAAAGAAAAATATATATCAGGCTATGATTCAGCCGGTGCTGACGTATGGGTCAGAAGTGTGGGTCTTTAACAAGAATATGTCACCAAAACTCCTCTCAACGGAAATGATGTACTGGAGAAGATGTTCCGGGTTAACTTTGTTTGACCACATAAGAAATGAAAACATAAGAGAGAGAATGAAAGTAAAGAACACAATAATGGATACGATAGCCGAAAAACAATTAAAATGGTATGGACACCTGAGACGGATGAACGAAGAAAGGTTACCACGAAAGGTTTGGAACTGGAGACCTACACAGAGAAATAAAAGGGGAAGGCCAAGAAAGAAATGGATATCCAATATTCATATAGAAATGGAAAATAGAGGCCTTCAAGAAGGAGACTGGCCGATAGGAAATTATGGCGATTGGGATGTGAGAAGCGACAAAATTAAAGTTGCAAACACTCGCTATATATATATATATATATATATATATATATATATATATATATATATATATATATATATATATATATATATATAAATTATTGAAATAATACCACTTGACTCATTGTGTTCCACCAATGGTACACAATGAGACAGATGTAGACGGTTAGAAAAATAATCATAGATTTTGTTTCTTCACTCATGAGGGAATATTTATTTCGGATTATATTGAGAAAATAATCATATTGAAGCCTGGTTAACTCAGTTTGTAGGCAAATTCAAAAATGTCAATGTCAGAAATAAAAATGCGTTTTTTGTCTCATTGTGTACTACCCTCCTCTACTTATGTGTGTCAGTGATCTTTATTTGTAATAAACTTTGTTAATTTCAAGTTTAAATTAATTGTTATATCATATATTATATTTATATTATGTCTTACCTGGGTGCTTGCCACTGGGCGGCTTCCCACTATCACTATGTTATTGTACAGAAATTATACATATTGCTTATTGTTTGTAATGAGACAGACTGCAATAAATATTAGATGTTAAATAAAAAAACTTATCACACAGCCTGTAGCGTCCCTGCTGAACATAGGATCCCTCTTTGTATCATCCATCCACCCTTTTGGAGGGAGGTCTTTCCCTACCTCTGCATGACTAAAATCTAGAATTCTGTAGAATCTAGGGTTTTCACAGCCTCTGTGATCCCTGTATAATCTACAGAGCAGAGTATTTTAATTTTAATCATTTCTTTGTGTAATCTTGAGCAAAAATAAACACAAAAAATGAAAGTTGATTAAATACGAAATTTCTCTGTAAAGTAAAGCAATATTAAGAAAAAACGACTTTTTGCAATATTTTTTCACTTATATGATGCCCATGTTTTCTGTTTATTTAAATGGGATACACTATTATTTAATTAATTGTGAAAATACGTTTTCAGTAATTAAACAAAATATTTTTCCTTGTTAATTAGTGCATAGAATTTTATTTGTGATCCTTTGTTCAAACAAAAACAAAAAAAATGATAATTGGATTGGAGACGTTATTGTTCTGTCCCCTAACCATCATCACTGTGTACGGCCTTGTGCTCTTGCATGAAGCGTAAAGTTATTCCTTAGTTCGCGGTAATCGTACACTTCCGACGCCCCTGCTCGCAGACGCCGAATAATCAAGTGTAAGGGGAGACCATCATGCTATGTTGTACGTTCCATTCGGAGGGTGAATGTCTCCCTTTTGACGTCGGATCACAGGACGCCGACGCCAGTTTTTGCTTTTCATTTCAGTCGGCCTCTCGCAGGCGCTATTAGAGTGTCGAATTTCGACAATATTTTACTTGGCATGGCGGCCTTTGTATAGTTTTTTTACGGTCAACGACGAGTGTCTGTCCATGTTTCGACGATTGTGTTGATACTTTGGATATGATTGCGAGATGTATTATTTGTTTTTTAAATATATGGCTCAGCAGTGCGGTGTTTCCAGGTAAGCTTAACTTTTTCTTGGAAGTAGGTAGGTGTAAATGTCCTGAAAAAATGTCTTTCAGGACAATGACGGACAATGTCTTTGTAAAAAATATGCATGCGGTAAACTGTGGATATGTTAAATAATTTCTTTTTAATTATTTAAGCGCGTATTTAAGTGCGAATAAAAAATAATATATACTATTTTTTCAATAGCTCACGTGTTTTACAAAATATTTGAAATATCTACTCGATATTTAAATCGCAAAATAGAAAAAAATTATTTAAATATTAAATTAACAATTGATTTAATTAACTTGGAATAAATAAAACGTGTGAGTATAAATATTTATAGGTATAAATAAATAATTTCTTTTCGAATGCCCTTAGCGCTGTCATTTTTTTCATATTTTTATATTATTATTTTTGTAGTTACTAGTTAGAAACTAATATTTTCGTATCCTATTTAGGCCATGGCCGATAATTTTTAACACCAAGAAAAAATGGTAACAGTAATATTAACATTTTTTTAATCCAATGGTTTTGTAGAGAAAAGAACGGTTTATCATGATTTTCAGCAATGCTACAAGTCCCGTAAAAAAAAGTTAAATAGCAAAGTTGTTACTAATGAAAAGATTTATAACTTTTGTATTTACACTTTTTCATATAGCCTCAAAGTTAACGCCAACAATTTAAATAACCAAGTTTTTGATTTTTAAATTTTTTTTCACTGAATTTGGTAAAAATGAACGTTTATATGCCCCAAACAGACTCTAATTTTTATTATTTAAAATATTTAGGTTTTTCACTTATTTTGCTTTAATATCGAAAAAACATCCTGATTTCCAATCGAAAATTCTCACGCCAAAATATTTTCTTTTTTTATCGTCGAAGTCTTTATTTTCTGATGGTGTAGAAAGATATATCTTAATATAGTGAATTTTTTCAGAAAATGCAGAAAAAATGAAAAATCTCAAATTCGAGATTTATTTTTAATTATCACGTAAAATTTTGAGCTGTTTATTAAAATTTACAGTTTAATACCTCAAAAAATTTAAGATATCATGTTACATTGATAAATTAACAAATTGCAAATCCACGCAAATTAGAGAATGAAAAAAAAACATGCAAAAATAGTTGATTTTGTAAATATATAAAAGTGATTTTATCCAAAAAATGTAACTACTGCAATTGTTTATATACAATATGTACTATGTAATACATTTGTTACGGTTACGTCGGTTTAAGAGCGGCCCCTTATTGTTTTAGTTCAATCCTTACAAAAATTATAAATATATGCAGCATGATAATGCGCTTTTACTTAAATAAATCAGGCACACTCCTAAAACGAGCTGAAATATTTTTATCAAAGTAATATAATATGTTGTTACACATTGGCGCTCAACGTGGGGCAAAAATCAGGCACATTTGTCAAACGAGCTGAAATATTTTTATCTACAGGTAAATCTACATACTGGCTAACAAACAAGAAAACTACCAGATCTCCTTGATTTCTGTATAACCAAAGATATAGCAGATACTCACCTAACAACTAAATCATGCTTCAACTTAACATCCGATGGCGATTACTCGCCAGTATTTTGTGGAAGTTTTGAAAACAAAGTTTTCAGTGTTTTATTGTTACATTTCTTATCCTGTCTTCTGAAATAATTTTTTTACCTAGACCTCCTACGCTCTATTCACCAAAAACCAATTGGACGTTATTTAAAGAAACCATTACTAATACGTTAAACATTAAGTTATGCCTAAAGACAGAATGTGATCTAGACACTGTTTTGGATCATCTAACTACATGTATACAGAAAGCGTGCTGGGAATCCTCCAAACCAACCAATAATAAACGTACCAAGGAGTTATATCCCGAGGATATTACATAAAAAATTGGAGAAAAGAGAAATCTTAGAAAGAGATGGCAAAACAATCGAACAGCGACCAATAAAGCTTCATTTAACAAAGCAGCAAAAGACTTGAAGAAATACTAAGTGACCTAAAAAATACATCAACTGCAAAATACCTGACAGATTTATCGCGATTAGAAGCAACTGCAGTAAATGAACAATGGGATCACTCACAGGAAATAAAATGTAGAATAGAGAAGGCTAGGAGTGCATTCAATAACATGGCCAAACTCTTTAAAAGCCACAATCTTAATCTCGAGATAAAAGTAAGGCTCCTACGATGTTATATCTTCTCAATATTGTATTACGGAGTTGAATCCTGGACACTAACTGAAGCAATGGAGAAAAAACTTGAAGCCTTCGAGATGTGGCAATACAGGCGAATTCTAAGGATATCATGGACAGACAAGATAACCAACGAGACCGTATTACGAAGAGTGGGCAAAGAAAGAGAGGTGATGTATACCATTAAAAGGAGAAAGTTGGAATATCTCGGACATATAATGAGAAACAGCACTAAATACAGATTACTGAAGGTAATCCTACAGGGTAAAGTATTCGGAAAGCGAGGAATTGGGAGAAGGAGAATATCATGGTTGAAGAACCTGAGGAAATGGTTCTCCACAACAACAACGAATTTATTTAAAGCAGCAGTTAATAAAATAATTATAGCCAGAATGATTGCCAATATTCGGAACGAATAGGCACTGAAAGAAGAAGAAGAAGCAACTGATTCCAGCCTTTGGAAGGCTACCAGAAAATTGTTACGACCACAATAACATTGTGTATGCACTGATGATAAAGGCAAATATATTTCTCGAACACTTGGAAATTAGCTTTACGCTATTGCCCTGTGAGGTACAATGAGAGGAGAGGAAGAGAAAAAACCGAGGTTATGAGCTGATTACTAGATTTGTCTTATGTCAATTACCACAAAATATGATCCTTTTATTAACACCAATCTAAAACACAATATTAAAATTAAACTATTTTCGTTTGCAATGGAAAGTGGCTCAAGTTATTTTAATCCATAAAATATGCAAACTTTTAGAATCCATAACTTCCTATAGACCCATTAGTTTATTACCAATTCTTGCTAAAATTCTTGCGAAACTAATAATAAAGACATTGAGTCCTTTCCTAGAAGAAAACTGCTTAGTTCTTGACTACCAATTTGGTTTTCGACAAAAACATAATGCAGATGACCAAATGCATAGAGTTGTTAATATCATAAACCAGGACTGCACAACAATAGCGCGGAAAGGCGCTATTTCTCTGCAGTCTCGTTGGACATTACACAAGCTTTTGACAAAGTGTGGCGTAAAGCTTGCTGTATAAAATTAAACAACTACTACCATCTGCATACTATACTCAATATACTCCTATACTGTTATATAGGATATTCAAATCCTAAATAACAGACAGACATTTCGAGATAAAATACGGTACGGTAGTAACAACATTAAGACCTATAAATTCTGGCGTACCTCAAAGTAGTGTGCTTGGTGCACTTTAATCTATTACACACGGCCGACCTACCAACTTCTGATCAGTGTTCCTTGGCAATATTTGCTGATGACACCGTCATCCTCACGTCGTACACAAATTCGATCGAAGCATCTAGAAGGTTAGAAGTCCACTTAGACACCATTTAGATGTGGTTAAGAAAATGGCGAATCAAAGTTAATGACAGTAAATCAAACCATGTAACTTTTAGAACTAAATGTCTACCTGTACAACTAAACAATCAAGATATACCGCGATAGTGCAAAATACCTTGGTATTCATCTTGATAGACAACTTACTTGGAGAAACCGCATCTTCAATAAACGAAAATAACTCGGACTAAAGTTAAGACTGTATCCTACCTGTGCTTACATATGGAGCTCAAACCTGGACATTCACTAAAATAAACATGGAGAAGCTCAGAAAAACTCATGAGACCTATGGAACGACAGCTGGTTATCTCACTTAAAGACCATGAGACCAATGAAGACATTCGTAATAGAACAAAAGTAAAAGATGCTGTCGAACACGCAGCTAAACTGAAATGGAAATGGGCTGGACATAACGAACCTCTTACGGGTGGCCGATGAAATAAAGAAATTGGGAATTGGCGGCTATATGACGTCAAAAGACCACGAGGAAGTCCGCAAATGTGATGAAGTGACGATATTAAAATAACTGCAGGGCCAATGTGGAAACGTCTTACAAATAGCAGAGATGAATGGCGAGAATTAGGTGAGGCGTATATTCGGCAATCCGAATAGAGGAAAGTGTTTAAAAAAGTTAAATTAGAAAATAAAATTATTAGTGTATAAAGTAATTCTAAAACCCATCTGGACCTAGGTCATGAAATGTGGGGGTGTGCAAGCGAATCCAATATTGAAATCATGCAGAGGTTAGGTCTGGTTGGTATAGAAGGTCCTTAGGCAGGTTGTTAATGTACCGTACTACGTTCCTAATGAAATCATACATCGTGATCTCTCAGTAAGTGTTGTGCGGGAAGAAATAAAAAAGTCTAGTGATACACATTTAAAGCGGTTAGAAATTCACCAAAATTCTAGTGCGGTAGACTACTGGACAACAGCAGGGAAGTGAGAAAACTTAAGAGAGACAAACCCTTAGACTTACCAGATAGATTTTCATAAGTAAATTGTTTAGAAAATAAGAAAAACTTTTTCTTTTATATTAATTTTAGTTAAATTTAATAAGGAAGGTACCAGCACTGGCAGATATTCTTCGCTCATGTTAATTTCTCTGTTTAAATTATCAAATTTGATTATTGTCCAAACAGGCCAGATTGCAAATCTTTACTTAGAAAATAAAAAAAATAAAAACAATATTTGTCACTACGACCAGTGTTGAGGGCTCATTTTTAACTACGAAGCCAGTAAAAATCTATTTGAGGAATAGAACCGGTAATGAAAGGATTATTGGACTTGCCCTACTATCGTGTTATTAGAATATTGACGTCAATTTATACACGCAGACATTCAAAAAATCAAATCAGATCAATCAATAACTAAGAATGTTGCATTTCAAAAAATATTTATATAAGTTATAACATGCTATTATTTTTGGCACCCCAAGATGTCAAATAATGCAATTTAAACGTAATATATTAATGTCATGAACAACAGAATTTATAAATTTTTATTTATTCTATTTTTTTAATTAAAAGTCAATTATTTTTCGTACAAATGGTGTTTTTCAAATGTTCGTTCTCGTATATATTCCAACATATTCATTAATGATACTTACAAAATACTTCATCAGGACAATCGTATCATCATCATTTTTCTGTGCAAGTGTTTTTCTTAATGATAAACTACTCCGTACTCAAAACATATATTAAAAAATTTGTAACAATAATTATTAAGAAAATTCAATAATTCATTGGTGCACTGAATTTCTATTTTTTTTTATTTTATTTTTTTTTTATTTTAAATTAAAGTGTCTCGGCAACTATGAGCCATTGACATTGGTACAAAGTTTATTGCAATATATTTATGTTTACATACATATACAATCTGTTTATATACAAGTTAGGATACATTGACAACATCTTAATATAATTACACTAAGTAGTAAAGGTGACAGTCTTTTAGGAAACGAATGGCACTGTACATGTTTGTAGAACCGAGTAGATTACTTAAATTATTTTGAAAGTTGTAGTAGTCTCTTTGAGGTTTGTAATGGACACATTCTAGTAAGATGTGCTGGACAGTAAAGGACTCATTACAATGTTTACAGCGAGGATGGTTTTCGGAAGACATCAGATGTCCATGAGTAAGACGAGTGTGACCTACTCTGAGCCTTCTGATAATAATATTGTCTTTTCTGCTCATTTGAGGCATGGTGATGGAGGTAACAGTTGGTTGAATTGTGCTTAGTTTTGTATTTTGCACTTTCCAGTGTGTTTGTCAAGTGTTTATTACGTTATTCTTGATACTGGCATTTAGGTCTGGGTGATGTATGTTTTCCATTTTTTAAGGAGCAGGCCAGTTTTGTTGCATGATCAGCGTGCTCATTTCCATAAATACCAACATGGGATGGCATCCAGATGATAGTTACTGAAACACCATTTTTGGACTGTTGTTGGCAGATACTATGGATACACTGTACAATGGGATTTATGGAGTATATATTTCTGATTGAGCTAATGGCGAGAGAGAATCGGTACATATTGCTAATGATTTCTCATTAGCAATGGGCGAGTCTAATGCCATGAGTATTCCATAAAGTTTGGCTGTATGTATACTGCATCTGTGAGAAAACCAATGTGACACTACTATTGTGTTTGAGGTACTGACGACACAACCGATGGCCTGTTCTTCTTTGGAGGCATCTGTGTAGCGAATTTTGTCATCACGCTGTGTCTGTATAAGTTCTTTAAATGCTTGTACCAAGAGAGTTCTGGACGTTTCTTCTTTTTTGTATCGGTTCAAGCTGATAAGGACAGTAGGTAGCTTTTTGGCCCACGGGGGAATTCTAGACGTAGTAACCGGAGTTGTGAATTTTAGGTCTGTGTCTTTAAGTAAAGTTTTTAAAATTTGTGAGAGAGAATGTGCTCGAGGGTGACTATTATCTGGGTCTAAATGTTTTCTAGACAGTGGGTGGGGTGAACTTATAAGAGTGGACACCCCCCGAAATAAATCCTTATTATTGGTTTCTTTTGGATTTTAAATTGGTGTCTTTGCTTTTTTTTAAATTTCATTAGTTTAGTAATGCCTTTTACTCTAGTATTTGATTTTAATTCTTCTCTTAATACTCCAGTCATCAGGGACGAAAATTCCACTGAACCTGTAAAAATCATATAAACAAGCTGAATTTTAACGAGAATATAAATTTTGGGAACCCAAAAAGACGCAAAAAAGTTTACCACTTTTGCCCATGGGCTTTCGCCAAAAACCCCTATCGTAGGGTACAAAAAATCAAAAAAATCGATTTACCAAGAATCTGTACGCCGTAGAAAAAATGTTTTTAATAAAAAAAGTAGCCGAGATAATTTTAAATAAAAATGTTTATTAGCACATTTTGTGTAGAATAAATGAAACTATTGTTCAATAAAATGTGTATCAGCTCGACGGTAACAATTCGTTATCTTTTGATTCAAGTGTCCTATCGACAAAAATCAAGATGCGTTTTAAAGGTAAAGAGTTCAGCTCTTGTATACAATTTGTATTTAGCCGCAAATATATTCAGATTTTATAAAGTTGTTAAGTAAATAAACATGGCACGATTTTTCCATTCTTTTTATTTTCATGAGGTCAATACAGGCTATCCCTTTTATTGACTGGCCACTAGAAAGTTTTGATAACTAGAGCGTAACCTACAAAACCTTTACCATACAATTTAGGTTTTAAGTTTTGGCAACAAATGTGAGGCATTTGAAATATGTTTAAAAAGGGTTGGATATAAAATTTCACATAACAAACAATTTAAAACGTTTAAAGCTTTATTTTTTTCAATTACACTATTACGATTTCAAGAACCAACCTTCTGCTATTATAAACTACACCCAAAATTGTCATCTT
Source organism: Diabrotica balteata (assembly GCA_918026665.1). Taxonomy (NCBI): domain Eukaryota; kingdom Metazoa; phylum Arthropoda; class Insecta; order Coleoptera; family Chrysomelidae; genus Diabrotica; species Diabrotica balteata. The sequence goes on from OU898283.1 coordinate 32,610,555, forward strand.
GGAGGCATTTTCCGTGACGTGCGATTGTTTCTGATGTAAAACATTAAATTCTTCTTTTTATTCAAATGCCTCATATTTGTTGCCACAAATATAAATTAAAATTTCATGTTATCATCATTCAGCCCATACTCGTCCACTGCTGAACATAGGCCTCCCGTAGTTCACCCCACAAATTTCTGTCCTGAGCCGCCTGCATCCAATTTTGATGTGTCCGTTTCAGGTCATCCGTCCATCTTGTTGGTGGTCGTCCTCTATTCCTAAAGGCATCTTGTCTGGGTCTCCACTCAAGAATGCGTTTTGTCCATCTGCCGTCCTTCGTTCTCGCGACGTGCCCTGCCCAGTTCCATTTTAAGGTTGATATTCTTTTGATTGCGTCGGTTACTCCCGATTATCGGCGCAATTCTGTGTTGGGTATTCGGTCTCTCAGGGTTAATCCCAACATGGACCGTTCCATTGCCCTCTATGTTGTTCGAATTTTGTTTGCGGACGTCTTAGTAAGTGTTAGCGTCTCCGCACCATAGGTTAGAATCGGCAGCACACATTGATCGAAGACTTTTCTCTTCAAGCAGATGGGAAGAGCTGATTGGAAAACATCTCTTAGCTTTCCATAAGCTGCCCATGTCAACCCTATTCTACGTATTAGTTCATTGGTCTGGTTATCTCTACTTAAGCGAATTTCGTGTCCCAGATATTTGTATGCTGATGTTTGTTCTATACTTGTTCCAGCTATGTTGATGTTCTCACTCAGAACAAGGTTTGTCATCACTTGTGTTTTGAGTTATTGATCTTTAAACCCACTTGTGTAGAGGTATGCTAGAGTCTTTCGCACATTTCGATGGCATGATCTATGCGGTCTGTTATCAGGACTATATCGTCCGCGAACCTGAGGTGACTAAGCTGCTCTCCATTTATGTTTATGCCCTTTTCGTCTAGGTTTGCACGCTTACACATGTATTCCAATAATGTTGTAAACAGTTTTGGTGAAATGGTGTCGCCCTGGCGAACTCCACGATGAATGTTGAACTTGTGTGTATCTTCATGGAGTCTGACGCATGCCGTGGCATTATCATAGATATTTTTGATGACAGTGGTGTAGCGGTGATCTATTCGGCACTCTTTTAAAGCTTCTAGCATTTTCTGGTGGTTTACTGTGTCGAATGCTTTCTCATAATCCACAAATATTAGGACGAGGGGTTTATTGTACTCTATACATTTTTCGATGAGGCTTTTAATAACTTGTAGATGGTCGTTTGTGCCGAAGCCTGACCTGAATCCTGCCTGTTCGCATGATTGGTAAAAGTCCATTTTGTTCGAAAGTCTGTTTGTTATGATTTTTGTAAAAAGCTTGTATATGTGTGAGATGAGGCTGATTGGTTTATAGTTTACGAGATTTGTTAAATCTCCTTTCTTAAACATTAGAATGATCACTGCATTTTGCCATTGTGATGGTGTTGTTCCTCTTTCAAGGCATTCTGTGAAAAGTATGGAAAGCATTTGTATCAGTTTCTCGCCTCCTAATTTTATGGCTTCGGCAACGACCCCGTCGTCGCCAGGTGACTTATTATTTTTCATTTGTAGGAGAGCTTTTTTGATTTCATCAACAGTAACATCTGGTATGTCTTCCGAGCCCTGGTTTAGAACCTTTGGTATGTTGTCAGTTGGAACATTTTTTCTATGACTTTTGATATCTCTCTGGTGTTGTAGTCTCTTATATCTTTTCTGATGTTCTTAGTGATTTGTTTGTTTAGTTGTCTCATTTTTGTTAGATTGGTTCTGTATTTATCTGTTAGTTGTCTTCTTTCCTCTAATAGAGTTTTCGTGCTTAGACTTAGTTTTTCTTCGTCTTTTTGGGTTTTTGGGCAACATTTTTCTTGTGCTTGTTTCAGAGCTTTGACTATTTTCTGGTTTAGTTGTTCGATGTTTATGTTTTCTGTTTCTTCGTTTTGAAATTTTTCAGGTGGTGGTGGTACCCATCTTCTAACATTTGGTTTAGGAACAAGCTTCATTCTTTCTTTTTTAACGTTAAGCATTACTTTTGTTCTTATCATCCTATGTTCGCTGCCGGCAGAGAACTTGTTGAGTACTTCCACGTCTTGTATTATATATTTTTTATCTGTAATTATAAAGTCGATTTCGTTTTTGACGGCGCCATCAGGGCTTATCCAAGTCCATTTGTTTTGGGGTTTCTTTTTCATGTTATAGGTTTTAAAAACTACTCTCTAAAAATGGAATTTTTACTACGACCAGTCAATTAAAGTTATTAATTTTATTGATCTCATGAGAATCATAAAAAATGGCAAAAATCGCGCCACGTTTATTTATTTAACACCTATTTAAAAACTGAGTTTATTTGCGGCAAAATACAAAAACTGTATACGAAAGCTGCACTCTTTACCTTTAAAATGCATCTTGACGTTTGCAGTTAGGATATTTGGATCAAAAGATATGGAATTTTTACAGTTGAGCTGATACAAATTTTATTGAACATTGATTTCGCGCGCTACCATTCAAAATAGTAGGTCGCTTAAACATTGTTTCTAAGGCCGTCCGCACATAGGTCGACGCTCGAACTAGTCGACTCGATTTCAAGTAGAGGTTTCTCCCCACCGCCCAAGTTCCTTCGTTGTTGTATTGAGCTCCACACACAGGGCGTTTAGTGGTCGTCTAGAATTGCAAATATTCTCGTCTTGTACGACTCTCGTCACATGCGATCCGTAGCGCACGAGAAAGTTCGAGTGAGACGCACGTTTTCAGTCATGGGAATAAGATTATTGTATTTGCTTTCTTCGTTTTTTATTGTTTTTTGCCCTAAAATAATCTTTTTTAAGATCGACGAATATTATGTTCGTTGTTTGTAGTACTACTAGCTTTGTAGAAATATATTGTTTGTAATATAAAATTCTGAAAACATTGAATTTCTGTTTCTAGTTGTTTTATATAAAATTCATTGGGGAAGTGTAAAAATACCCTCAATTGTATAATTATACAATTAAAGAATATGCCAATATGGATACATAAAAAATGCGTTCTTTATGGTTGGCAGATGTGAGCAAGCAGCAAACTGAATCGACTAGTGTGCGGTGAACAATCGCTCATACCGCAGGGTTCGTATAAGACGAGCATCACGCATGAACTTAGACGCGTGGGTTCTACATTTTTTATTTGAAACATTTTTTTCTACGGTGTACATATTCTTGGTAAATAGATTTTTTTGCCATTTTACCCCTATGACGGGGGTTGGAAGGACTTGGACAAGGAGACAGCCTATCATACTTTCTATTTAATATTGCACTAGAGAAAACGATAAGAGAATCTGGAATAACAACTAAAGGAACTATTATTAATCGCAGCGTACAATTACTAGCGTACGCCGATTACATCGACATTATTGCAAGAAGAAAAGCGGACGTGGTCGAATCATTCAAGGCGCTTGAAGCAGCAACAAAGAGAATGAGACTAGGCGTTAATACCTACTAGTCAGACGAAGTATATGCAAGTATCAAATTATATACAAGCAGCAATCAATGCGTTTTAACCTTGCTTTAAGCTCTATGCTTCTTCAAAGATGGGTTTATTTATGGGTGCTTGTGCTTGTTTGGTTTGAAAGTGCCAGTTTTCGTTCATATGACTTCGGTTGGACTCCGAAGACTAAGGGTGCCGCCGCTAAAAAAGATAAAAGGGGGTGGAGAAGGATGGGAAGGGTACCGAGAACAAGAAGAAGGCAAGAGGTGGAAATCGTACCTTCCGGAAGAGTTAGCCAAGTATACCAAGTCTGTCACGAAGTACAAGTTCCGTGGAAAAAAACGATTCCTTTCAGATTATTGGCCATTGTTTGTTTGTTGGAAAAACGCGTGGAGGATAGCTGTGGCTATATTCTCACCTAAGATCAGGTATCATTGTGCAATGAGATTGGGAAACCACAGAACACCAATCTCCCCCTGTCCTTGTGAATATTTAATCGACGTAGAAGGACGTAGAGGCCGAGGACGCTCACCTATCCGATGGTAAGATCAAGTACAGAAAGCCACTGGAGAGACGTTTTCCGAGTCCATGAGAGCAGCCCAAAATCGCAAGAGATGGAGAGAATTGACAGCCCGCATTGTAGGGAATCACGATCCTCAGCAATGAGGAAACGACAAGAGAGAGAGAAGTGTCGCGGTGTGTGCGCGAGTATAGGCGGTGCTCACAGTGTGGTGTTGTGTTATGTGTTTTTGGTGTTTTTGTATGTTTACTAATTAGGATTATATGTATATTAATTGTGATGTAGGATTAGGTGTTTGCATTTGGAATGTGAGCGATGTCGAGGTAAAGTGTTGTGTATGGGTGTTGTTTGAGTGTGTATGCATGTGTGTTGATGTGTGGGGTGAGTTTTTCAGATGTGTAGGTGGGTGAAGGTTTGATTGACTAGGTTATTTGTGCATGAAGTGGCTATGGCACATCCATACATTGCGTTTGATATTTGGTTAAGGAATAGGGTTATTGCGCTTCTCTTTTCAGGGAAGAGGTTGAATCGGAGCATGGATGTGAAGTGAATGAGGGATTTCATGTCAGAGGATAGGTCGTAGGATGGGATTTGTTTCTCTGTGTGTACTGGTTGGGTTTGGTAGTAGTTTGCGGGATGAGCGCTTCGGTGAGGGCATCATGGTGAGAAGGCAGGGTGAGGGCCACTACAGTTGGGACATTTGGGAGCCGATATCGTGGGGCAGGCAGTAGACCGATGGCTGAGCCCGCAGAACGGGCAAATTATTGAGAACGCTTCAGTGAACTTGGTTTCAGAGTTAGTGAACACTCTGATGTAGGAGGTGGCTTGGTTGGTGGAGCGGGCGATTATTCGAACCACTTTGGTGAAAGGGAAGTTCTCGGATAGGTTATTCTCGATTAGTTTTTTAAAGAAGGTTTTTGCCACGCCGGCTATGACGAGGTAGAAGATAGATGAATTATTAGGATTGGGAGATGGATTTTGGGACTTAGGTAGACGAGCTACTATGCGGATTTGGTCGTTTTGGATGATTTTTCGGAGGTTTGCCGTGATGTGGGCGATATCAAGGAGTTTTGTGGTTCGAATCGAGGCCGCCTTTTGGGCGGTGTAGGTGAGGGGGAGGGGATGTATCCAGGGATTGCAGACATGAAAGCGTTTTGAAGGATTTTTCGGATAGTATCTGGAGTTGATGAATTTGTTTGTTGATCTTGGTTTTTAATTTTGTGAACTATTGGGGTGAGGTGTTAGCTGGCAGCCTCAGGATTTTGGTGGCAGATCTCTGTAAGAGCCTGCTTCCATTCCTGTGGCGTCCGTGGTTCATGTCCGCCAATGTTGACTGAGACATGTGAGGTGCGTGAAGAAGAGGAAGATTGGGACTCGGATACAGATTGCCAATCGGCCTCTGCATTCGCTGGTTGAGGAGGATCTGGTTGTTTGCGGGATTTGGATCTTATTCGTGGCATATTGAGGATTTTATATGTATATTATAGGAAAAGGGAATTGGTATATGTAGGATATGATATATTAATATATGTGGAGAATTGTGTTGGTAAACAAGTAGTTGTTGGTTATTGATATATATATATATATATATATATATATATATATATATATATATATATATATATATATGTAACTGTAGGAAATTGGATGGGATATGGTACATTAGTATGTGTAGGAAATTGTGTTGGATTGTGTAGGATTGTTGATGTGTGTGAGATGGAATCAGTAAGTGTAGGAATTTGAGGGGTATGACTATTGGTAAATGTAGGAAAATGTGATGTGTACTTAATTAGTATGTGTATGAAATGGATTGAAGGTAGGATGTGTGTGTGTGTGTGAGAGTGCGTGTGAGTATCTGTGTGAAACTGTGAGACTTTACCTGAGTGATCGAGCACTTTTTCGTTTCGATAGAACTCTACGGCGAAGAGCTCCAGACAGGTACCAATGCCAACACCTCCTTGCCCCCTTATTTTTCAATATCAGTTACAAGGATCTGTCAGCCGGATGGTACCACGCCCGTTCGGTTCGATGCTAGTTACCAGTTTTGGCGCCTTACATGAAAAATTTTACGCCTCCACATGGTAATTTCACATCTATTGTTCGTTTTCTGGTGATCTTCTCGTCCAGAAAGCGTCACTACTGGCACTGTGGATCCGTTCGCGGGTTACGCGACCGTTTTACACGCTGTTTGCCGTTTTTCGCGACACGTTTCACGATTAGATCTGTTTTGTTGGTTTTCTGGGTCTTCACTTTGGCAGGAACGTGTAGGTTCACGTTGAAAGTTTGTGTGAGACTGTGATACAAGCAGCACAACCCGACGATCTAACGATCGGAACATATACTTTAGAAGGAGTAAGAGAGTTTATATACCTAGTAAGTGCAGAAATTAACAGACGGATATATCTGGCAAACAGAGTCAATTATCGATTAAAAAATTTTTTAAGAACAAGCCTAGTTACAAGAAGAACGAAACTAGCGATATACAGAACTCTTATCAAGCCCATCCCCACCTACGCGTCGGAAACATTGACGATGAAAAAGAGCGATGAAGAACGTTTAAGATGCTTTGAACGTAAAATCCTCTGGCACATCTATGGAGGAGTACAGGAGGGCGGATTATGGTGTAGACGTTATAATTTCGAACTTTACCACCTGTATGACAAACCTGGTATTATGTTCCATCAAAATAAACCGGCTGCGGTGGTTAGGTCACATAGAGAGAATAAATGAGATGAAGCTGCCAAAATATATTTATAACCAAAGAATAGATAAAGTGAGAAGAAGAGGAAGACCTAGAGCACGATTTAAGGATCAGGTGGAGGAAGACTTGAGAATGTTGGGAGTACGAAAGCCAAGGCGAAGAATAGGAGAATATGGAGGCTTATCCTTGAGCAGGCCAAGACCCACAATGGGTTGTGGAGCCAATGATGATGATAATGACGGGGTTGTAGAGGGAAGCCTGTGGGTAAACGTGATAAACTTTTTTGCATCTTTTTTGAGATCCCAAAATTAATATTCTCTGCAAAATTCAGCTTGTACGTATAATTTTCAGGGGTCAACTCTCTGACGACTGGACTATAATTGTTCATATCTTCGTAGTTGGTCTGATTAAGGGCCTAATTCATTTTTTATCTTCTATTATAATGTGCTATATTATTTTGAAACTAGTTTATCAAGGTATTTTTATATTTTTATATTTTTATATTTAATAAGAAGTAACCACAATTTTAATATAAAATGCCTTAGATTGGATGTTACAATTTTAATATCATTCATCTCCCCTAATATTGTTCTGAAGCTATTTTCTTGTGGCATTGTAAATTAATTACTATTTAACTGGGAATAAGCCACAATTAAAGATAAAAATACGTTTATTGACGTTTCAATTTCCACTTCGGAAATCGTTCTCAAAATACAAACAGTAAATTAAACAAATTTTGTTTTTTGTTACATAGTGAAAAATTCTTCTAATAATTGAATTTTATCGGACTCATTTATATTGACAATTCAGACATACATTATGCATTTTAAAGTAGACGACTTTAAAATGATATTGCCAATATTGTTGAGTTGCGCTCCTGGGACGACTTTACTTATAAGATAGTTAATTCGATTACATGAAATCAACTTTAACTTGAGAATATCCGTCAGAAAAAATCATAGCATGTAATTCGTCTTTAAAAAGACAAACACATGACATGATGACAGTAAAATTCTCCTGTTAGTGATTCCATAGTAAATTATGAGGGAAAAACCAGGAAAAAACCTCATAATACTATCCCGACATTGTAAGTATTTGTTCGTGAATTTAGTTTACCTTCAACAAACATCAAAACTCTGATTTTATATGTTACGTTATTTAAAAATCATAAATGATGTATCCTCTATATGTTACTGACTTACTAATACTGGTATTTTCTTATTAATAACTTCCTCTTTCAATATTGGTAACCAGATCCTACTACATTCTGCCGAGGAATTTGCGACACAATTGGCCTCATTTAGTATAACAGTTAAATAGTAATTAATTCATCTCCCCTATTAGTAAATATATGTATGAAAGATTTTAAGACAAATAATATTGCCAAACAAAATTTAAAGCCCAGGCACGGTATGTTGTAAGATATGTAAATGATCTGTTCTCTATACGGCCTCGTGGTTTATAGTTATTGGATACATTCCCCGATGAATATCAACGATATAGGAGAATCGAAATATTTACCATGAAAAAGGAATATAACTGATTACTTTTCCTGGAAGTTTTAATGTCAATGGAATACATACTGGATATGAGAGTGAAGTATACAGAAATTGAACAACCATCAACAGATATTGGAATAACAAATAAAATCTTAATATAAATATATAAAACTAATAATTAAATAATTATATGATAGGCCAACATTGTCTGTTTTAAGCAAAAACAAAAAAAAATTATTATGTTTTGTCGTTCACAAATAAGGAATTTTACAAATTAGATAAAATGGACCATTCAACAGGAAAATATTAATAAGATTTCTAGGAGATTTATCAGAAACACTTAAAAAGATAATTTTTTAACATCTAATGTTTATTGCAATCTATCTTATTACAAACAATTAACAATAAAATCCACAAGGAAAACAATTCCTGTAGCTGGCTGTATACCACGTATCACAAAAAAAGAGGTTAGTCTTCGTAAGTGGGTATATTTATTTAAAAAGTGGGTATCTTGGAATGTAAGAAGCATGTACGAACCAGGAAAAATTCACAACACTATTAAAGAAATAAAGCGTCTAAATATATGTATCCTTGGAATAAGTGAAATGAAATGGCCGGGGTCTGGAAAAGTAACTGTAGATGATCACATTGTATACTATTCAGGAGAAGTAAGCTCAAAACACAAAAATGGTGTAGCAATAATTGGGTCGAAGGAAACAGATAAAGCTGTAAAAAACGTCGTCCTATTCTCAGACAGGATACTGATGATACAAATACAACCAACAAAAATCAATGTGAACATATTACAAGTATATGCACCCACACAAGACTGTGAACAAGAAGAAATTGAAAAATTCTATCATGATTTAGAAAAAGTATTAGCACGTAGAAAAAAACACGATCTCAATATTATCATGGGAGATTTTTAATGCGAAGATTGGAGAAGGTGAACAGGAAGATATAGGAAAATATGGTCTGGGAAAACGATATGAAAGAGGAGATATGTTGGCATCTTTTTGCGTAGAAAAGCAATTAGAAATAACAAACACAATTTTCAAACTTCCAAAACTTCGTCTTTACACCTGGAAATCACCAGCAGATACACCTGAACGAGTTGTTCGTAACCAAATAGACTTCATGTGTATAAATACGAGATACAGAAATTCAGTATTATCAGTAAAAACATATCCAGGCGCAGATGTACCAACAGATCACAATATTTTAGTAGGAAAAATAAATATAATAGAACTATAATTTATATAGGTATAAAAATAGTATATTATAACAAAAAATGAAGTTAACATCAAGCAAAGAGGAAAGTACTGAGGAAAACTAGACGAGAATTAAAGCTATCTTAAAGACTGTTCAAGAAATAAAATTGAGTGCGCTAAAAGCAAGAAAAAAATAAGGGTGGATGACAGAAGAAATACTGAGACTTATGAATCAAAGAAGAGAAGTCAGAAATAAAAATAAAAACGAATACAAGAGGATCCATGCAATAATCAGGAAGAAGATAGGACACGCGAAAACACAATTTCATAGTAAAGAGTGTAATAAAATTGAAAAATATGAAAAAAAAACACGATACATTTCATCTGGACAAGAAATTAAAAGAGGTCACTGGAAACAAACGGGAACAAGTATCTCAAAGTTTAGAAGACAGAAACGGACACAGAATATTAGATAGACATCAATGAACAGTTAAAAGATTGGGAAAACTACATTTCTGAATTATTTAAAGATGAGAGAATAGAACACTATACACCGATTGCTATATCAGGTCCATCTATAATAGAAAGTGAGGTTACACGTTCAATACAAATGGTAAAAAATGGAAAAACACTTGGCCCCGATGAAGTAAGTGCTAAAATACTAAAGTTTTTGGGAGAAAATGGAGTTAAAGCTCTGTGTAATCTCTTTAACAGAATTTATGACACTGGGATATTATCAACTGATTGGTTAAAGTCGACATTTGTCACACGACAGAGTTAGAAATGAGGAGGTCGTTAGAGGGCTGAACCAAACAACACAACTGGTCAATATAATAAAGAAACGCAAGCTGGAATACTTCGGTCACATTATGAGGCACCCTGAAAAATATGATCTTTTACATCTGATTATTCAGGGAAAGATCCAAGGTAATCGTGGTCTTGGTAGAAGAAGAACATCATGGCTGAAAAATATGAGGCAATGGTATGGAAAATCAACTGCATCGTTATTTAGAGCTCTTGTCAATAAAGTCACGATAGCGAATATGGTAGCCAACATGATATCCAACGATCGATAACGGTCATGGAACTATAAGAAGAAGATCAGTAGAATCCAAAGTTCGCTATATTTATCTGTGAAAGTGTTACTGTAAATAGGTTTTTATGGATTACAGTATACTAAGAATGAATGTGTTCGAAATACTCGTAGTACAATTATTAGACCAACATTATAAATTATACCTAGATACTTAAAAATAGACTTTGTGGTAGAGGAATAAGCGATGCATCCATAATACAGTTTAGACCTGATTAACGATTTGTTTACTCATAATATTGTAGCTTGGTAGGACCCCTATTTACTGTTTGATAATGTTTTCAAAATATCTATTCGCTTCTGGCAAATTAATTGTAATTTATTTATATGTTTTCACCATGTTAGTTTGTTGTCCAAGTGCATTACTAAAAAATTAATTAGATGATCGACTGTTAGCTACTGGTTTTCCGTATAACGTAATATTTGACGTGGTATTTATGTTTGTTTTTTTTTATAAAAATCAAGAATCTTGTTTTTGTAGTTAAAAATTGAAAGCCAACATTCTGCGACCATATTTTCAGTTTATTTATAGAGCTTTGTAAACATTTTGTCATACTATCTCCATTATTTCCTTTAGTAAATACCACTTAATCGTCAGCATAAATCCGTATTTTTAAAGGTTCTTTTCTATCTTTTTTCAAAATATCATTTGTCGCTACTAGGAAGAGAGTTGGACTAATAACACACCCTTGTGGTAGGCTAGTTGTTAATTACCTATTGAAGTTTCGAGCAAAAATTAAAAACTCTTACCTGAAAAGTCCTATTGGTTAAAAAATCGTTGATGAACAATAAACAGTTTCCCCGGGTATTCCACTCATACAACGTTTGTAGAATGCTATTTCCTGGCGATATTAAAGACATTTTTTTAAGTCAAAAAGTATCTAAGGACATTTTCTATTTAGTTGGAAATGATTCCAATATATCGCTTTCGAGTTCCAGAATGATATCAGCTGTTGATCGGTTTTGTCTTAATCCATTTTGCTCAGTAATTAGTAATATATTTTTTTCCAACATTAATCTACTATTAATGATTTTTTTATATAGAACAGATTTTTAACGATTTTTTCATATGCAAACCAGTTTGCATATAGAACAAGTAATTGAGATTGGTCTATATCATTCCCCATTTTATCGTGATTTTTATTCGTCTCTCTTAAAAAAGGTAGGACGTAGGCATTCGCACATATTGAAGAAAAACGCTGCTGTATCTATATGAAATTAAATATATCAAGTAAATGATATATGGCTGATTCCGCAGGATGTTTTAGAAATACGGTTGGGATATCATCGAATCCAGGACAAGAATCTTTAAGGCTTAAAAGTACTGAACTTAGTCCTTGAAATTTAATGCGACTATTAGTTGCTATATTAGGATTTTCAATATTAGGAAAAGTATAGGTTTCAGATCATGGGTGTAGAGAGTCTGTACAGTGATTCTTGCCGACTGACAGACTTTTGTAAAAATGCGCTAGTATCCATTAAATATAAAAATAAAACAGTATCCAAGGATATTATTTTATTTTGTACTAAGTGTTCGATAAAATACCCATGTGAAAATTCACAAATTTTTTGCCGAACTTCCTTGGAGCTTATTGTAATATTTATTTCCAATACAAACGTTTGACATGAATTCCTTTTAGCTTGTGTTATAGTAAACTACACTTTCTGCTTTTTAAAATTTTTTAAAATTAATTCTTTTTTTGCAGTGTCTTAATGTTTTTTTATAATTATTAAAGGCCGATTTACTGTTTTTTTTGTGACCTTCGCATTGTTTAGATCACCACGGTACTGGTGTTGGTGTACGTCCCTGTATTTGTTTTGTTTTATCACTGTCTATTCTAGCACTTTCTAAAATTATTCATTTAGTGACTTATTTTTTTCGTTAATATCATTGGTTATTTGCGAAAACTGCAGCAGCTAATAATATGCTAATAAAGTCAACCATGTTTCCGCATAAAGACATCCATAAGCAAACCTGGGTCTCAAACGACCATATTACGCGCAACCAAATTGACCACATCATTGTAGATGCCCGTCATGGGAACAATGTTATAGACGTAAGAAGCCTGAGAGGGATAGACGGAGACACAGATCATTACTTAGTCAAAGCAAAAGTCAAATCCAGAATATCTAGCCACAAATACAATAAAACAACAATAATCCCACAATGGAACATGGACAAGAATTTTATAAAGCAATTTCCTCTGAGAAAAGAGGACATAGAACCAATTCCATCCATACACTGAGAGACAATCAAGGCCGTATGATAATCGACGGTGAAGAAGTAACTGAATAATGGAAAAAGTATTTTAGAGACCTTCTAAACATCATACAGGAAGAACAGCACAAAGAAGAGATCTATATCACAGCATACATTCCCGTCAAAAATCCCTCCTTTGAAGAAACCCAAAAGGCCTTAAATAAGCTGAAAAATCACAAAGCGCGGGGTACGTACGAGATACCAACAGAACTTCTGAAATATGGGGGAGACGCACTACTTCGCAAAATCCACCAGCTAATCACGCACATATGGTTAGAAGAAAGGATACCAGCACGATGAAAGAAAAACATAATACTGCCTATCCACAAAAAAGAGGACAAAACCAAATGCGCGAATTATAGAGGAATCTCACTCCTAAACACGACATATAAAACCCTCTTAAAGATCATTCTTAGTAGAATAATCCCTTATGCTGAAAATGTACTAGGCGAATATCAAGCCGGGTTTAGGGCAAATAGATCAACTGTTCACGCTGAGACATGTCCTAGAAAAGGGATATGAGGATAACAGACCTATACACAATCTTTTCATAGACTATCGACAGGCATATGATAGCGTAGAAAGAAGCCAAGTACGGAATGCCATGGTGGAGTTCTCAATATCAAAGAAACTCATTCGGATGACCAAAGTCTGTATGGAGGGTAGAATATCTAAAGTGCGAGTAAATAATAAACTGTCTGGCAGCTTTGAAATCAACAGTGGACTTAAACAGGGTGATGCGTTGTCTCCACTACTTTTTAATCTTGTGTTAGAGAAAGCCATGAGTCGGCCGAAATAAAAACAGAATTGCTATCGGTTCAAGGTCCCAAGCTGTTACTTGCATATGCAGATGACATATATTTCGTTGGGGACTCCATCCTATCCACGAAAGACATTTTCAACAAGGAGCAACAAGTAAAGTAGGGCTGAAGATTAATGAAGAAAACACGAAATATATGTGTATAAATAGAACGACACGAAGAGACAGAATAGGACAAAATGGTGACGGTCAACACTTTCAATTTTGAAAGAGTACAACGTTTTAAGTATCTGGGGGCCGTAATCACAGCTGACAATGATGTTACAGAAGAAATAAAAGACAGAATCCAATCTGCAAACCACTGTCTATTTGAACTGAATAAGCTCATAAATATATATCATCGTAATAACATACAGATGCGAAACGTGGACCATGACCAAAGCAAACAAAGAAAAGCTCAGACGCTTTGAACAAAAAATACTTAGAAACATTTACGGACCTCACCATGACATCACCACAAACCAGTATAAGATTAGAACCAATATCGAATTAAAAGCACTCTACAACGACGCAGATATTGTCCAAGAAATTAAATCACAGCGACTAAGATGGGCAGGCCACGTGCACAGACTGCATAACGAGAGACTTGTGAAACTGGTATGGGAGGAGATTCTCACAGGCAAAATACCACTGGGATGTCCCAGAATGCGATAAAGAGATAACATCCAAGCAGATCTCTGGAAAATGATCATTCCATTTGACCCTAGGTTGATGTAAGACCGAACAAATTGAAAAAGTTGTACAGTCAGCCAAGACATACCCAGGGTTGTAGCGCTACGTAATGATGATTGGTTATTTGGGCCCTGGATATGTGACTATTAATATATTGGGAAATATATTTGGAGTAACTTTGGAGTAACAGTTTAAACCTATGGTTAGGTTAGGATTACCAAAAGAAAGATCGAAAATGGATGATTAACTGAGATTGGACTAAGAAAAATCCACATGAAATTTTTGAAGTGCATTTTCATCACCAGTTTTTAGTAAATATATTGCTTGAAGTAATTAATGATCATTGAACCGATATTATCAAGGAACAAAGTTCCTTGATAATATCGATGAACACATGAGAAATATGGGAGTACGTGCTTGGCGGAGAAAGTCGATGGATAGAGACGACTGAAGAGAAATTATTGAGGAGGTTAGGACCCACGTAGGGTTGTAAAGCCAAAATTATGTTGATGATATTTGTTGCCACAAATTAAACAACTTCTTCTTATGGTGCCCTATCCAATTAGTGGATATTGGCGAAAATTCTGGCATATTTCTCTCGATCTTGTGTGGATCTAAAGAGTGCATGGGCATCGATGTTTGTCCAATCCCTTGTTTTTAAGCCATGAGTATTTCTTTCTTCCTATGCCCCGTTTTTCTTGTATCTTCCCTTCCATAATAAGCTTTAAGAACTGGTACTTGGAATTTCGAAATATATGACGCAAATAAGCAGTTTTTCTTCTTTTTATTATTGGCAGCAATTCTCGTTCTCTGCCCATTCGATTTAATACCTCGACATTTTTTGTGTGATCTGTACAGGGAATTTTAAGTAGTCTTATAAATACCCACATTTCAAAGGCCTCCAATCGGTTCATCACATTGGCCTTTATGGTCCAGGTTTCTACACCATATAGCAGTATGGAGTAAATATAACATTTTACAAAGCGACATCGAAGCGTTAAGTTAAGGCTGCTGTTGCTTAGCAAGGTTCTCATATTCGTAAATGCTGTTCTAGCTTGTTCATTCCTGCTACGTATCTCTATGTCTGGATCTAGATCTTCAGTTATCCAACTATCGATATATCTGAACTTGGGGACCTTTTGGATGTTCTTATTGTTTACTCTTATATTTAATTCCATATTTCCTGTTCTACTAACCACCATTACCTTCGTCTTGTCTATATTAATCTTCAAGCCCAGTCGTTCTCCTTTAGAGTTTATTCTATCTATTAGTCGTTGTAGCGTTTCTTGACTATCAGCTATTATGACTGTATCATCAGCATAGCGAAGATTACTAATAGTCTGTCCGTTGATTTTGATTACATCTTCAGTGTCACTTAAGGCTCTGTTGAAAATCGTTTCAGAGTAAAGATTAAAATGGAGGGGTGACAGAATAAAACCCTGTGGTACACTTTTTCGATTGAGAAATATGATGTAGATTCCAGTCTTACTTTTACAGATGGCACTTGATTTATATAAAGGTTCTTTATGATTTTAAGGTCATTCTCATCTACCGAACGTTCCTGGAGCAATCTTACTAATTCTGAATGATTGACACAATCGAACGCTTTCTGGTAATCTATAAAGCATAGGAAAACATCTTTTTGCTGATTTCTGCATTTCCGAAGTAGGACAGTTAAGCTATAAAGTGCTTCTCTTAATCTTTGTCTGAAACCGAACTGATTTAAACCGAAACGATTTAAATTGAAATTAAACAACAAGATAATTAAAAATAATTTGTTATTTGAAATACCTCAATACCTTATCTAATAGTTTTGTCGAAAAAAATTCACACCATGTCAAAAAATGTCCAATAACTAACACTAAAAGTGACTAAATTTCATTAGTATATCTCAAGCGGTTTCAAAGCAATAATTAAATCGTCAAATGACCCACTAAAGTCTATCGCATTTCCAAATTTCCACATTTATTAACAACGTGTACGTATGTATAATACAATTGGAATATGATTTTACCTGTAGATATGCGATGGATGTGATGATACATTTATTATTTAAAATGATACATTAATACATTATTGTTATATGTTATATATGTAGTGTAGTATAGTATTGTATATGTAATAATTTCGAGATATACGAGAACATAATTCTTGAATATTTTATGAAATTTGACACGCTGAATCAGATACATTTAATATAATTATAACTAAATATTTTATATTAAGCAAATCAAATTTCTAATAACGATTTATTGAAACTATTATTAAAATATGTTTCAGTTGGTGATGTTCCAGGTATCCAGTTTTCTATTCCAAGAACTCATGTCGCGTTTAGTGGAGATCTTCGAATCGGAATCGTTTCCACTTCCTTTCCACCTTTACTGTTACAGTTGTCGAGGGCAGAAGGAAATGTAGTGCACCCGTTGACGACATTTCCGGTGTTTCCAAAAGCTGGAGTGCTTCCAAATAACTTTACTGTCAAAATACCTTGCGGATACTTTTCCAGAGAGGGGTTGTATTATATTGTAATAAAAAAACAACCGATAGGTGAGTATTTTTATATTTTGTACGTATAGTGATGAAAAAGATATTATCAAACTAGTCACATACTCTACAGTAAATTTTACATAATAAATTTCCAAAACTGTAATATTTTATTACACAACACTTTATCACGCTATTAGACTTTTTAAGTACATTTAAAAGCTATTTCAGCTATGTTTTTATATTTTATGAAAACTAGTAAAAAAATGATGAATTCTAACAAATATTCTAACATAGATGATTTTATTTATTAGAAATTATTACAAATTTACTTTGTAGCATTTTATATTGAGATCCCCTCGTATATGTAAAATATTAAAATCCCCTTATATATGTTTGATAAATCTAATAATATTTCGTACGTATTAAAACCCAAATATCTTTTCAATTCTTTCTTAGGTCGGCCAAGTTAAAATAAACCATTTTAGAGTTGTTTAATGTTTCAACTTTTTCGGCAATTTCTTTTAATGTTTTATTCGAAGTCGTCTTATAATTTTTATACGTCGCGAAAGGATATCTACGTCGTTTCGTTGTGTATTTCAGCGTTTTGTTTATTTTCAAGCTATATAAACGAATTTTCAAGTTCGTCATTCGTACTTATGTCGCCGGTAGAGTCAGGTGTGACCTAATAGATTCTTACTTGGTTCGCTGTGTGGATCGCAAGTATGGGTCCACAAATTCTCCGTCAAATTTGTGTTCTTCTGTTTTGGCCCCTTTAGTGGAAATGTGTGGCAGTAAAGTATACCAGATATGTAATACCAGAATATGGTATAATTTTGAAGCAATATATAGGATGTCCCACCAGTTTGTTATCGTTTTCCTATTTGATCAAATTCTATCTACGTCAGATCTTCGTTCCAGTATGGAAATGGTTTCCTTTTGTTCCATTTGAGAGTTTTGTCCTTGCAGCTCCAATCCAGAGATAGTAGCAAGTTTTTCAAAGTTAAGTGATTATAAAAAAGATTAAGGTAACTTTTAATATATTAATTTTTCCAGGTTATATGGACATTATTAATAATTGCTTTCATTAAAATAAGAGAATTTGTGATAATTAAAGTTTTATATTATGTTGTCGTAGATAAAAATGTCATAATTTAATCTGTCTTAAGTTGTTATGTTGACATATGACATTTTGCTTTAATCCATTGTTGTTATAAGACAATTTTAATTTGATTATTTTATATAAAAGATATTCCATATGTAAGATTAAATTCAATAATATTTTTCATAAAAAGGATATCCATAAAATTTTGATAATCTAAATTGGCTATATTATAACCTAGAAACCATTTAAAAATTTTGTAGCAATCTCTTATGTAAACAAAGAACATGTAAGTTTTTATTAATTTGGATTATGTTGTATAATATATATATATATATATATATATATATATATATATATATATATATATATATATATATATATCCGGTTTTTCTTAGGCGTTACGCCCGTCCGGTAGGGATCTATGGAGGAGTATCACCGAGCCGCAAGCCCTTATCTCTTGCCGTACTGCTCCACCATAGGCCGATCAGAACCCAGCATATCCTAGTCTAAGCCGCAGATTCATCTAGAATTTTAAACTGCTGCGTTAGACTTTTTGTTTTCTGTACACCGAGCTTGGGCTCGACCCACATCCACTAAACCATTCGACAGTGAAGCGAATGAGAGGCAGCCGCACAGCCCGCTGAGCTATCTGACCGACCGTTGTATAATATATTCTTGTATTTCTCCATGTTGTAACTGTTTGTGGTGACACAAAAATAAATGTTAAATTTTGTTTTCTAACATTTTGTTTATTTTTTTTTGAACTAACCCTTTTTTGAGTCCTATTTGAAGAAGATATGTTTTCGATGTTTTATAATTATTTACCTAGTTACAACTAGTGGTTGTAATAGGTATAATTAGGCACCTCAAGTGGCGCCCTATATTAAATTTCTTGAGGTGTTTCCTGTTTATTTTCATTTGTTTTGTCCCAAGAGATTTGTATAAGCACCCCTTTATTTCTTTTTTTTTTAGATGCCCCAATCCAACCCCCAATATCTTCAACTTATCCACGACCCAGCTCTCCAACAACCAACTGAGTGCCGTTCGCACAAGTAGCGATTATTTTGCTTGCCTTATCTCCACCCCCAATTTTCTACCCCTTGTATTAATGCCCCCTGTGGTAGGCAAAATATCTTCATTACAACTTCCTCAGATAATGTAATTATATTTTTTTTGTTCTTTTTAGGGTAAGGTAGGGTAATTGGATCATGATTTTACAACAAATCTGCGTTCGGCTCAGATTTTTAGTTACCTAATGATCAAAGTATAAGTAAATTTTAAACTATTTGAAAGAATTACAGTAATAATAAAATAAATAATAAAATTGTACGTACGGTGTAACTGAAACAGCCAGTCTAAAATCTCATACGAACTGGTAGAAATCATTGTGGGCTATCTGGGCCTGATTGCATATCTTTACACTTTTTAAAGAAACCTCAAACAATAATTTAAATTGAGCGAATTTGAAACCAGATTCAACGTAAGGGTATTGTCTCGTATAGCAGATAAGGTTTATGAACAAATTATACACAGTTTGTAGTTAACAACTTGAAATTGAATGCCATTCATTAAAGAGCTTATAAACTTAGATTTATAAAATCTAAGAGTTTATAAGTTTATAAGAGTTTATAAGAGAATCTAATAGATTTTAAGAGTTAATTAAAACTGAGAAAATCAGAACTAATATCTTCATATATTCCTAAACAAAATTCTTCATGAAACAGAAACTGCAAATTGAAAAATAAGATTATTAAAGAAGCGTTTATAATCTCATATAATGTCAGACAAATACTGCAATTCTTTCACGTGAAAAAAGCCTCTTTTAGAAATAATTTTTTTCGTCAATTGTACCAATAATGTCAAC
This sequence comes from Diabrotica balteata, assembly GCA_918026665.1. Taxonomy (NCBI): domain Eukaryota; kingdom Metazoa; phylum Arthropoda; class Insecta; order Coleoptera; family Chrysomelidae; genus Diabrotica; species Diabrotica balteata. Next base: position 32,630,246 of record OU898283.1, read on the forward strand.
CTGGTCATCTGTAAAGCTTAAGTTTTTTCCTGGAAAATACTCTTCTTTATACTTAAAAATTACAGATTCACCAACTTGTTTGAGAATTTGGTTAAGGCTTAGTTGCTGAAATTTCCACAGGTTTGCTTATCAAAATTATTACAGAACATTTCAAATGTCTTCTCGTTATCTATTTCGGCCTATTTCGTTTAGCTTGCGGTATGGCATTTCTTTTCATATATTTTTTAAATTTATTTTATTTTTTCTTTTCCCTCTTGATCGTTTTTTATTGGGTAATCTTTGCAGGTGATAATTTTACAATTAGTGACCAGTCTTTTTCGTTTCCTCCCTGAATTCTTTGGTCTCTTATCTTTTTTCATCATTTTTAACAACAATTCCTTAAATGATTTACGTGTTTGTAAAGAAGATCCAATTTTCGAGACAGGGCTTCCTTTGTCTACTTAAACTTCGTTTGCAGAACTAGTTTCTGTTCTTTCAACCATTACAAAGGTAGAGACAGAGGTTTCTGGCTGTTCTGTTAGGATTACAGCGTTCGAGACATCTAATTGTACCGTATCTGAAGAAGTATGGGATGCTTGTTGCCCTACATTTGAATAATTGTGGTCTCCTTGATTTCCAGAGTCTATAACAGGACTCGCATCTGGTTGTAGTGCTGCTTAAGATGTAGGCCCACTGTATTCTGATCAAATCATATTTTTTGAATATTGATGTAGGAATTGCATCTCTGTTAGGACCTTGTTTATCGGCATCATAAATTTCTGTAGTTTTACTACTACTACTACTACTACTACTAAGGATTTATACAGTTTTCACTGTCTTCCTTCACTCAACCGTTTTCTCCAATTTTCCCTGTCATTCCAGGAACAAAAGCAAAGAGATATACCTGTTAATAACTAGTTTCTTTGTTATCAAGCTTAATATATTTATTTTATTCATTTAATTCATTCGTTTGTTAAGGATATAAAGAACTATATTCACTCATAAATTATAATAAAATGGGTAGAGCGAAGCCAGCTAGTTTTGTTTGGAGTATCTAAATCACCTTTTTAATACTCCGCTTTTTTATATTTTCGACATGAACACTACAGCTTTTATTACTGAGTAGGTACATTAATGATTTCTAGACGTGATATTAAACTATGTACATATCGATTTTATGTTCCGTCGTTCCCATTCTTTTTAGTAACATGAAAAATTTAAAAGGTTCACCAATCTTTACTTGAATTTGGGAATGATTAAATGTCAAAAATTTCTTGTGTATATCAACATCTGATTTAACTGACTTTACTTCCTTTAAAGAATGAATGTCTGTATAAGAATATTAATCAAATAACTTTACTGAAGTGTACATTTTGCCTCATTATTTTTAAAAAAACAACGTCAAGGTCTGTTAACGTTTATTACAATATTAAAATATTTCTTTTATCGATTGATACCCAATTATTTTGAAAATATTGTGATCTGGTATACAATGTTTTCTCGAAAAAATTATTAAATGAGTTTTTATAAGTTATTTTTAAGTTGTGATACAGTAAAGTAAAGAATGTAAAATTTATATAATATTGAATAATAAGGTCAGTAGGGGTAATGGGGGGCACTTACCTCAATTTAAAATATATTAAGAAATTTGGGGAGCAATTAGTGTGATTAAATTTTTCGTATATTTTTATGTAATGGAGGAGAGATAATCCTTCAAGAAACTATGACTATCAACATATATTTGTGTAAAGCAAGTACTCGATAATTTGTTTTAAATCTTAAGTTAAATGTCCTCATTTACTCCAATGTACGAGATAAATCAAGACTGCGATTTTTTCCCAATTTAACTCACCTATAAAATAAAATGGGCAAATGGAGACAAAAGCTTATCATTTAATAAAATAAATAATAAATAAATATCATTTAAGCAAATAAAAAAATAATAAAATCGATAATATCTCATACAAGTTTATTCAGAAATTAAACAGTACATTGTCAACTTTTTGTTAGAAATCTTCGACTCTTTCCAGGCTTGTTCAATGTCCTTAATAGAAGAGTATAATGTTACGGCATTTTTGCCTTCTGGAAATACCTCCATTATAATTAATTCTACCGCTACATTCTCAATCTTCAGATGTATTGGCCATCTAATTAATGAATAATTATATACTAATGACAGGAAACAATGAGGTATCAGATATCAACTTTTATATGTCAGTTCGTTAATGTCTGTGTCACGTTTTAAGTTTTGGTAAGTCATATATATATATATATATATATATATATATATATATATACATATTTTACAATATCTGTTTGTCCTTATATATATACACATTTTAGAATCTTGACAAAGGCAAGGGTTTCCTGCCGAAACGTTGATTAATTGCAATGGAAAATAAAATCTAGTTCCACATGTAACATATCTTTATTGAACCTAACCCAAGAAATATTAATTTTATATTATATATATATATATATATATATATATATATATATATATATATATATATATATATATATATATATATATATATATATATATATGCTCGCTGTTGACTTTATACCGCCAGTAAGTGTCACTATGGTTTGAGAAGATGGCTATGGCTAACTTGTGGAGTAGAAATGTAAATAAAAGGACAACTAATTAAACGCTCCGAGGAAAAATTCCTAAGAAGGATATATGGAATCCTAAGAAGGATATATGAAAGTATACAAGAGCAAGATTTATGGCGCACGAGTTGCAACTTTGAGTTGTATAGAAGTTTTGAGGGGACCTTGATGTTGTAAAATCCATTAAAGTAGCACGCCCTAGATGGACAAGGCAAGTAATTAGACGAGAGGAAGCTGCAACATCAGAAAATTTTTTGACCCAAGAGGGCCGGTGGGACTACGAGGTCGAGTAAGAACTAGACTTAGGTATTAAGACAACTTAGAGAACGATTTAAAAAATATATTGTAGTTTGATAATGAAGAATAGTTGCCAGAGACAGGGGTCAATGGAGAATTGTCCTGAAGAAGGCATTGGCTTATACCGAACTGTGATGCCATTATTAATAATAATATCTTTCCATGAAACCCATTTTATATTTTAATCTTCTAGAGACTGTAGACTGTATTTAGCAATTCTAAAGCTCTTCAAAAGAAAGTTTATAAATCTATCTATAATCCGGTACTTGAAAAATAGACACTCTTGTCGTATTGCTCATTCACAGATCGATCCGATACACCAGCGTTTTCTCGTCTAATAAGCAGATTCATATGAATGTTACACTATGATATTATTCTTTTTGTTTTCTAGCCAGAGTTTGAACTGTCGACCAACGGATCATTAAATCAGTAAAGTGAATGCGATTTGTCAGCCTAGGCTATCTGAGATAGTATATGAATACTTGCCATTAATTATCTGTTTATATTTCTTCTTCGCATACTTTTACTTCTTCTTTGGGTGTCGTCAGTACCTTAAATTCTTCAACCATGACACTCTCCTTCTTCCTATACTTCTTCCTCCTCTTATATTTTCCTGTATTATCAGACTTCCTCATTACGTATCCCAGATATTGTAACTTTCTTATTTTTATTGTGTTTATTATTTCGCATTCTTTGCCCATTTCTCGCATTACTTCCGTGTTAGTTTTCTTCTGTATCCATGCTATTCTAGGCATCCTCCTGTAACACCACATTTCAAAGGACTGTAACTTATTTATGTAGTCTTGCTTCAATATTCAGCTTTCACGTCCATATTGCAGTATCGAAAACACGTAGCATCTTAGTGCTCTTACTTTCAGTTCTAATCTAAGGACTTTCTTCCAGAGAGTTGTTTTTATTTTACAAACGCATTTCTTGCTATTTATATTCTGGCTCTTATTTCGGTTGTTTGATCATTATTGTCTGAAATCCAGGTTTCTCAGTATTTGTATTTATCAACCCTTTCTATCGGTACATTTCCCAAATGTATGTTTGTTGGTATATTTGTTTTCTTTGTTAGAATCATGTATTTGGTCTTTTTTATATTCACTTATAGTCCATATTTTTCACAAAAACTGTTTGTTTTGTTTAGCAGTAATTGGAGTTGTTCAGCAAAGCTTGCCATAATCACGGTGTTATCCACATATCTTATTTTGTTATTAGTTCTTCCGTTAATTATTATTCTTTCACTTTGAGATAATAATACTTCTTCAAAAATGGCTTCACTATATACATTCAATAATAATGGGGACATAATACATCCCTGCCTAACTCCTCTGCTGATTTCAATTTCTGGACTGGGTTCGTTATCTATTACGATTTGTCCTCTTTGATTCCAGTATCATCATTTTGGCTTTACAACCCTGTGTGGGTCCTAGCCTCCCCAAGAATTTTTTTCCAGTCGTCCCTATCCATTGCCTTCCTTCGCCAAGCACGTATTTTTATATTTCTCATATGTCTATGTTATCTAGGAATCTTGTTCTGGATCTTCCTCTTCTTCTTTGACCAATAGGTCTATCAAGGAGCGTTTTTCTAACTGGGTCGGTTTGCTCCACCCGCATTACATGGCCTACTGACCTCAGACGTCCTACCTTAATGTGTTTTACGATATCTGGTTCCTGGTATATTCTATAGAGTTCGAAGTTGTATCGTCTTCTCCAGACACCATTTTCATTTACCGCTCCATAGTAGCCTTAGTATTTTTTTTTGAAACATCCTAACATTTTTTCATTGCTTTTTGTTAAAGTCCGGTTTTCTAAACCATATGTTAGGACTGGGTGTATTATTGTTTTGTAGAGTTATTCTTTTGTATTTCTTGATATAACTGTAGATTTAAAAAGGAGATTAAGCCCAAAATAGCATCTATTAGCCGTACAAATTCTGCGGTTTATCTCTGCGGTAGTGTCATTTTCAGTATTGACGAGCGTCACCAGGTATACAAATTCGTTAACTGCTTCGATGAAGTCGTCTTCTGTAACAAGTGGCCGTAGTATTTGTGGTTGCGTACCTCAAGCAAGCAAGCAATTTGATTGAACCCAGCCTAAGAGAAATGTTCACCCAGGTAGTACGATCGGGTGTAACAATTCATTGGAGCAAGGTGTGTTAACTCGAGTAAAAACAGGAGTCACTTCACCGTGCTCCAATGCTCTAGACCATCCCTTTCCCCCCTATAGCAATCTGATTTGCTATAGAGGCACAACAATCAGCCAAGCGCTCTTCATGTGGAGGTCGTGGGTAATAGAACCCCAACATGGTTTCCTAACCGAATGCAAAAACTCAGGACGCATCTAGCGCATCTCCGCTATATTCCTGTTTATCTTAATGTGGCTTATCCGCGAACTAAAATTACTTACTTGGGCCTCAATTCTCCGCTCTGAGTCCCGGCTCAGTTCGGCGACTTGGTGCTCAAGGGGGTTGGGCCCTACGTGCCCGGGTTTTGGGGTTTTTGTTAATTTTTTTGGTGGCCGAAGCCGGTTTTTTGTTAGTATTTTTTTGATTTTTTTTTGGTGGCCGAAGCCGGTTTTTTGTGTTTTTTGTAATTTTTTTTGTAGGTGACCTGTGGACAAAAATCATAATTAGTGTACAATCTATATTATAATAAAGAAAATATATAAATATTATACGATACCACAATACAGACTGTATCCTAGTTGAGCTGCTGGGCCCACTCACTCACTCTGGGCTTTTTGTTGAATTCTGACCATCTGGGGGGGGGGGGGGGGGGGGTTGCGTACCTATTTTGATGTATTTCGTTTTATTGCTGTTTATTATTAAACCCATTTTTGTAGCCGCTTCCTTTGCGTGCTACGTACGCCTCTTGTGCTGCGTTTTCCGTTCTCCCAACAATATTGATATCATCAGCATATGCTAGGATTTGCACAGAGCTAGATTGAATAGTATACAGGAGTGTGGGTCTCCCTGACTCAGCCCGTTATTTGTTTTAAAAGGTTCAGAGAGTCCCCCTGGATTCGTACTCTGCATTCAACTTTTTCAAGGGTTATGGTGATTAGGGTGATTCCAGTAGAGGTTTGTTATTATTCGTAAGTCTCCATGGTCTATGTTTTTTGTCTTTAGAATTTAGACTAATTTTTCATGTCATGCATTGTCAAATGCTTTTTCAAAATCAACGTAACAAACATGCATATCAACATTCATATCCATGCATCTTTGAGCTGACACATTAAAAGCAAATAACGCTTTTCTGGTTCCTAGTCCGTTTCTGAACCCAAACTGACTATCATCTATTCCTTCTTCCAGTTTTTTATTTATACGACCATGTATTATTTTCAAAAATAATTTGAGAATGTGACTTATTAGTGATATGGTTTTTTTTTAAGTGAAACTGGAACAAACCATGAAGTGGAGATATCCAGGAGTGGCTGGTATACCTGTTGAATACAAAGCACGTGGTGTTCGTGTGTATTAAGGTATAAAAAAAGGCGCTTAATAAAAGCTTAAAATTTTTATTTAAAGAAGATCTTTTCGGAATTGTATCATTCCATCATCAGTTTACTAAAAGAGAGAGTAAAAATACCAATATTAAAAACAAGAAAGTTAAAATTTAAATATACAAAAAGATCAAGTTGGTTTTTTACTACTTACATAAAAAAATGTTGAAAAAAACATTGTATGGCCACATAAAAAACCATTCGATGGACATCTGAATTTAAAAAGTAATCTTCATGTTATTTATTAAGGTAAATGCAATAGACTCTTAAATTGTGCCCCAGCTACAGGGGGTCATATAAGATGCCCCCATTTTCATTTTTTATTAATACACAATTTAAGAGTCTATTGCATTTACCTTAATAAATAACATGAAGATTACTTTTTAAATCCAGATGTCCATCGAATGGTTTTTTATGTGGCCATACAATGTTTTTTTTTCAACAACTTTTATGTAAGTAGTAAAAAACCAACTTGTTCTTTTTGTATATTTAAATTTTAACTTTCTTGTTTTTAATATTGGTATTTTTACTCTCTCTTTTAGTAAACTGATAATGGAATGATACAATTCCGAAAAGATCTTCTTTAAATAAAAATTTTAAGCTTTTAATAAGCGCCTTTTTTTATAGCTTAATACACACGAACACCACGTGCCTTGATATTGTTTTGTATTCCTTCAATATTTAGCGTTTGTATTTTTAGGAATAGGAAAAAAGGTGGGAGTAACCATTGTTTCGGTATGTGTTTTGTTTTGTATACTGAGTTAAATAAGTCTACTGTACTGTCTAAGGTTTCATCATTTATGCATTTTAAGATTTCTAGAGCGATTTGGTCTGGATCTGCTGCTTTACCATTTAGCTGTTTTTAATGCCATTTTAATTTCCTCCTTCACTTTTACTACATTCGCTTAGATAAACACTTAACTTGTGGCATTTATTAATTTCTAAAAATAAAATAAACTCATAAATGAACTCAACATATTTATCTACTTATCACTTTTTTAGGTTGGAGAAATGCATCGCTAGACATATCTTCAGAAAACCTAATAACAACTCGAAGTTTGGACGTTCGATGGCCCACAGCCAAATTATCCATCGATGCTGAAAATCTCCAGACATATCCCGAACATTCCGTAGATGCATTTCTCGAATATCCTGACGTAAAATGCGACGCCCTAGAAGACCGAAACGCTCCAGAGTTCTTTTTAGAATTACATTTCTGCGGAGACTCCGGCAATTCTGTTATGACATGCAAAATAAATTCCCGGCAAAATATTACGCAGGTTAGACATTTTATATATCGTAGAGTAACTGCTTGAATTGCGGGAAATGTTTCTTTTTGGTAAAAAGTTAAAACGTTGGCTTTAAACTTTGCACTGCAGAGCAATTCTAGTATGTTTTCAATTTCAAATCGTGCTAGGTAGAGCGAGATCAAAACAACTCTTTGTGTACAAAGCTAACATCACTTCTTTATTTTTTTGAATTAAAGCGTGGTTTTGAATCAAAGTTTATTTGTAATTTAAGGCATTCTACAAATATTATTTACATTAATGAAATACCAAAGAGAAGCACTTTTTGCAAGGAATAGCTTGATATATTATTTACTATCTTTAATGGGAATTAAACAACAATTTCAGTTGAAAACACATTTCATTCTGACTTGATACTGATAAACAAATTATCTTATAAAAGGAATGCCATATGAATTACATTATATAATACGGTGACCATATATATTAAAAAAAAGTACAAAAATACAAAAATGCACTAAAAATACAAAATGAATCTTTTTATTGGACAATCATAACTTTTTTTGAAACATACACAATAAAAAATTATATCAATTGAACTAAACATATGAAATCGTAGGCTTCCACGGCCAGAGTCAGAATTATAGTTTATTCGTCTTCCGGGCTTGGACCGTGTCATTTGTGAGTGACCCAAAAGTGGGTTCATCTCGACGTTTCGCTACAATTGTATGTAGCTTCTTCAGGAGAACAAAGAAAAAGAAATCAAAGGACAATAAGATGGGTAGTTAGCAACGGTAACTCAGTTACTCAACGCAACCAGAGGCGAATACTAACTACCAAGATGGGCATTTGGTCACAGTAACTCAATTACTTAACGCAGCCAGAGGTGAAAACCAAATGCCAGGATAGGGATTCACGTCCAACAGCTCAAAACACTAACGCATCGAGAGGCGGGGAGTGAATCTGACGATTACTCCGCTACCGCTCTATTTATAGTCGCGGTGACCTGTCGTGTCGGGACGTATCGGCACACTTCGTGGCGCGAACGTCAAGAAGCGCGCGCTGGCCAATCATGTGGCTGCATCGTGGTAGCGGGACCGGACGGCGGCTCTAGACTGAGATTCCAGATGGGAGACAAGTAGTATCCTTCCTCTCGATTGATATTATGTGGATTTTTTCGGATCTCTAGAGATTCGCGGATTTTCCTGGAATAAAAGAAGGAGATCTTTGAAATAATATGGTTTTTTTCGAACCATATAAAATGACCGGTTTCTTGGCAGTGTTCTGCAACTGCAGAATGGGAGAAAAGATCTGATCGAATGCATCTTTGATGCTCTTGAATCCGAGTTTTGACGGAACGACCAGTTTCGCCAATATACACATGTCCACATGAACAAGGAATAGAATAGACACCACAGGAAGATAGGGGCGGTAATGGGTCCTTAGGAGAGGGTAGATATTGTGAGATTTTCTTGGGTGGTCGAAAAGTAGTCCTGATACCTTCTTTGCAAAGAATTTTGCCAATCCTATCAGTGACGCTTCGTATATACGGAAGAAAAGCCACAGGAGTATTACCCGAAGATTCTGAATTTGTCGTCCTAGGGTGTAAAGGGGGATGTAGATGTCGGTGTGTAATATTTTGAATTGTGGACTTGGAGTAACCGTTGGCGACAAGGGTTTTTTGCAGATGGCCAAGTTCTTCTCTAAGGTTGTCGGGTTCAGAAATCGAAATGGCCCGATGGATGAGAGAGTTGATCACAGAATTCTTTTGGGCAGGATGGTGGTGTGATGAAGCATGTAGGTAATGATTCGTGTGAGTCTTTTTTCTATAAACAGAGTGACCCAATCGGCCATTGGGCTTGGAGGTGACTAACACATCGAGAAAGGGAAGGGAACGATTATTTTCTACTTCCATTGTGAATTTTATACTCGGATGTTGTGAGTTAAGATGATCTAGGAAGGGAGAAAGGGTATGTTGACCATGCCTCCTTTCAACATAATTTTCTTTTAGAGGCAATTTCTACAAACAAATATCTGGAACATCAATGGGTTCTCCCCTTTTCCCTGTCATTGCTGACATTTTCATGGAAGCCTTTGAGTCTTTAGCCCTAGAATTTTACCCCTTAAAACCAAAAGTCTGGTTTTGCTACGTTGATGATACATTTATCATCTGGCTCCATGGTCATTAAAAAAGATTTTCTATGCATTTTGAAATGAAACACTTTGTACTTATAAAAAAGTTTAATTGGCGTATATTACGTAAGGTTTAAAAGCATACATCTTGGTTTAAAAGCATACAAAGTTCAATCAGTGCAAGAGCTGAAGCCGACCGACCTTCCGAGTCGTCACCGTTTCCGTCGATGGGCTCTTGATAAGCTTTCAGGAGATCCTGAAAAAAATTTGTTTTCAGATGAGACCGATTTTTGGCTTAATGGGTACGTTAAAAAATAAAATGCCCGTATTTGGGGTGATGAACAGCTCAAAGAGGTTTAAGAGCTGTCACTACACCGTGAAAAAACAACTGTTTATTGTGGTTTATGGGCTGGTGGAATCGTTGGTTCATATTTCTTTAAAACAGAGGCCAGCCATAATGTTACTGTGAATGGAGACCGTTGTCATGCTATAATAACGGACTATTTGGTACCTGAAGTTGAAGCTCATGGATTCGGCGACATTTGATTCCAACAAGATGGCGCCACTTGCCATACAGCCCGTGAAAGCATGGCTTTACTGCGAGAACGATTCAGTGAACAAATTATTTCACGCTTTGGACCAGTGATTTGGCCACATGGATCCTGTGACATCTCACCCCTAAACCCTTTCTTTTGGGGCTACCTAAATCCAAAGTCTACATGAATAAACCAGATACGATTGAGGCATTGGAGGCCAATATTATTTAAGTCATTGGTGAAATAACAATCGAAATGCTGGAACGAGCCATCGAGAATTGCAACTTTAAAATGAATCAACTTAATCGTAGTCATGGCCAACATTTTAAAGAAATTATCTTAAAGACGTAATTGTAAGGAATGGTTTGTATGATTATACATATTTTCAAACAAAATTAATTTTATGAGAAAAGGCAGCAAATATTTGATTTCACGCAAACAAATCCTATGTATCTCTTGATACGTATTTCGACCTAATAGGTCTCGTCAGAAGATCTATTCATAGGGGTTCTCAACGTGAAAAATCAATACTTTCTGCCTTTTAAGATGCAACAATAACATGGCTTCAATACGGACGCAGTAGCGACATCTAATTCAACAATCGTAAAATAGTTTCGAAACACAATTCAGATTTCTGCTTTATAATCTGAGCCTTCTAAGAATTGCAAGGCAAACAGACGTTGATAAAAGATGTTAAAAGAGACATGGGGAATCTAAAATTTGCATTCCACGACATGTCTTTTACAACTAAGCAGAAATCCTTAGCGAATTGTGTTTCTCGTACTCCCACAGAGTATATCCGAATAAAATGAGAAAAGGCAGCAAATATTTGATTGCACGCAAACAAATCCTATGTATCTCTTGATACGTATTGCGACCTAATAGGTCTCGTCAGAAGAGCTATTCATAGTGGTTCTCAACGTGAAAAATCAATATTTTCTCCTTTTTAATGAAGCCATGTTATTGTTGCTTATTGCTATTGTTGCAATTGTAAAATTAATTTTTTTCATTGTTTTTTTCTTGTTGAAAGAATCACCCTTTAATTGATTTTTATCGTTTCAGGTAGTACATTCAGTAAAAATCCGTGGATTTCCTATCCATCGAATTGTAACATTAAATTGTGAAGTCTTTGGATTAGCTGGTTACTATGGACTCTTTTTAAGACCCACTTCTACGTTATATGATCTTCCGTTTACGTCGGCTTATATAAAAGTAAGTAGTTAATAATATATAGTCTGTCTAGAAAGTATCCGGGAAAAACAAAGCAGAATTCTAATTTTGCGGTATTTATTCCTACCACTTGAAATATAAAATTTTAACATACAATTCATCTTATTGTGCGATCGGTACTCACCGGAGGGACCGCAGACGTTCGGATACAATTAGCGTCTCTTAGCAAAGATAATGACGTCGACTTTGCTAAGTATCAAAGCAATTACTCTACACACACACACTACACCTCAAATTGTAAGATTGGCGAATGGATTTAATGTCCGCAGTCATTTAAACACAAACAAACAACAACAACAATTCATCTCATTTACTTATACAACCTCCATTTAAATCTAAACACTTAACTAAACGTCCAGGTACACCCGAAAATAGGTCAAGGTCATAATTTTCAGTAATGGTATTCCAGGCCTGTAAAACTGACCAAATCAAACCTTCTTTATCTCGTGGCGCTGCCCACTTTAATCTACATTAGTCCCTACATGTTTTCAATGGGGCAAAGATCTGGAGATGCTGCTGACCACGGAATTGTTGCATCCAAGCTTGAGTATAAGCCGAAGTATGGCATCTTGCATTATCTTGATGAAAACGCCACCCCTCTGGATATAAAACTTGAGCCGTTTCAAGAATAAAACTATTTATGATGTCACAATATTTCGCACTATGAACAGTACCATTAACTATACAGAGAGGTGTAGCACCACGCTGAGATATTGCTCCCCAAACCATTATTTTAGTGGGAAAACTGGAAAGTTGAACCGTAACATTTTCTCTTGATAGGATTTTTAGATGATTTGCACCAAGCTAGAAACAACTTTCATCAGAGATAAAGACAATTTTAAAATTATCTTCTCGAAAACGTTGACAAAAATCTATTCTTCTTTGCCATTTTAGAGGTGTCATTGTAGGGATTTTTTTGAAATCCTTGATATATGTAGTGCTTTTTCAGAGACATGCGGACAGTTTCTGGGACACTTTTATTCTTCGTTGTTTTAACATGTACGATAGGAAATAGAAATGCTACAGGCTCCAACATAAAAAAGGACAGAGAAGACATCGCGGCATTCTTATATCAAGAGAAAGGTTGTGGCCCTTGAAGAAGGTCTTCATCCGGTTGAAGGTGGATCTAGCTTTTCCGGTACGCGCTTTTATCTCCTGGTTGTTAGTCCATTCTTATTTTATTATGTTTATTATGATGCCGAGGTAGTTGTAGTGCGTCACTCTTCCTAGTGAGGTCTGGTTGACGTTGAGGTTTACCTTCTGTTATCCCGGCACCGACAAAAATATAGAAATTTCTAATTTAACTGAGTTGCCACCGTGCTTCGGAGGGCACGTTAAGCGTCGGTCCCGGCTACGAAAGTAGTCGTTAAGTCATGTTAGGGGCGCTTGCGCGACCTGAAAACCCTAACACTAGACCTTAGCCAGAAGGTTACACGAACTTTACCTTCTGTTATTTTTTTCTTGTTAATTATCATAAACAGGGCTTTCTTTACGTTTATATTGAGTTCATATTGTTAACTGTAATATGTGATTTTGTTCATAAGGACTTTTAACTATCCTCCCTTATTGTTATATTTATCGTTTTGTATCTGGGACATTTTTGGATTTTCTTCTTTCGTCGGTTAATTTCAGAATCTCACTTTTCATCCCCCCATGATTTTCGTATTAATGTCGTTTAGCATTCGTAGATCGTATGAATGTAATTTTTTCTTTTCTGCACTCTTTTGAGCTTGACTAGCAATACTCCCACCAATGGAACGTGCTTCAGGATATCTTGACAGATGTAAAGCTGTTTACCTGTTTACACAGGGTGTACAGCTTTCGAGGTGGTAATTGAAAGAATATGTTGGTGACAACTAGTTCTGAGTCTTTTGCGAATTTTTTTAGGAGGTCTCCTCTTTCGTTTCTAAATTTAAAGTCCATGGGCTCCGATTTAATGTCTTTGATCTCCAGGATAAATGGTTGCTAATTAAAAATGGTTTAAACTTATTATATTTAAGAACTGAGGCGACTACATACTTTCTCTGGTCCACATTATTGCATGACTATGAAATATAAGACATAAGCTCTGACAGTTAATTTTTTATTTAAATTATTTTTTTCTTATTTTTAGGTAAATTGGAGCGACCAATTTGTTTTCAACGTTCATGCCAGAAGTATATTCCCATGCGATGTCCATAGTGGAGGAATCACAGTTCTTTTTGAATATCCTTCATGTATTTTGCCCGTTGGTGACAGAATACGTCTCTATGCAAAACTACGAGTAAACGTTGCAAGTCTAGATCCGCCAACTACATTAGAATACATTTCTGAGCAAAGAGTTGTGCGAGGACAGCACAGTCTGTATTTCGAATGTGACTTATTCACCGAACGATATATAGAATATTGTTTCGTGTATGTGAGTAAAGCCATAACGGGAACTATGACAGATATTAGGATGGATTGTGTTCCGACGTTACCAGTGACAGGTGCGTGTTTTATAATACTATAGCAAACTAAAAAAATAATTGGTTATTCAGCAATAAGTACTTGTAATTCTTATTATTTTCATATTTTTGCCCTTTTCTTTATTATGATACCTTCCTTCTTCTTTTTATCTCCTTCTTTTACTTTTCTTCTTTACATAAATTTTTTCTTTGTACTTCTAGAACTTTAATAAAGCTTTTTTTTACTTATCTCTCTCTTTACATTGATTTCTCTTTGTCTTCATGTACTGATTTTTTCTCGTTCCTCTCGTTTTAGTCTCTCTCTTTCTTTCTCATACTTTCTGTAAAATATTCTTTACATCGTGCCTGCTCTGTAGTTTTAGACGATAGGGAGCCTGATGATCTTACTGAAAATCTTGCTTGTTTTACAATCTCTTTCTTAATACTTCGGCCAACAAAGGCTTAAACAAGTTACTAATGACGAATGTATGCAAACTTTGAACATTATTTGTTTGCAGAAAAGCAAAACCTATATTTTCTAACAAAGTTTTGGCTTCTAGAATTGAAGTCTGCAAAACAAAAGTTACTTAGGATCAGATAGTCAATTTATTCATTTTTATGGACTTATTTTAAAAACGTATGTTTTTTCACCCCCCGAGAAGGGGCGGCTTTCATGCGCCAAGTAAAAGCAATCCTTGGCTCAAGCTCAAAAGTGAAGTAGAGGGTAAGAGCAACCTCTCTAAACAGACAAGGGTCATTTATTGTAGTGAATCAAATTCACAACTCATTGTCAGTCTTCTAAATAAGAAATAAACAATTATTGATTATTTCTCCAATAAATCGGTTACCAAAATCACAAAATTTGCTGCTTTTGCGAGCTCCTAGGAACGTTATAGTTCGTCTTGGCTGAAGAAAAAATCCAGGTCAAAGGTCACCAATGCTACAAAATAATTGATGGATTCGACCGTTACTTGATGGAAATTCATTTTATGTAACAATAAAACACTGAAAACTTTGTTTTAAAACTTCCACAAAATTTATTTTAACTCTTATCACTACAGCTGTTTCGGCTGATTGCCTTTCTCAAGTGATCTATTTTTGGCTTGGGTTTACAAATTTATAGTCTCTAATGAAATAGGTTGAGGAGGGGAGAACTGTTTGTCTCAAGTTGGTCATTCAGAATTATATCTGTGTTTTTTAATTTGTTGCTTTCTATAGATTCTAACAGAGATAGCTTAAGGCATTTATTTTGAATGTGAAGAATTTTAAATTTGTCATTAAAAGAATGATTATGATCTAGAAGGTGAAGTGCGTATGTCGAATCTGTTTTTCTATTATTGAAAGCCCTTTTATGTTCTGCTATTCATTTATTAAAGTTTCTACCAGTTTGACCGATGTAAGTTTTTGGGCAGTCGCCATATTGAAGTTTGTACACACCACTATTTAAGTGTTTTTTTATTTTGGCTCTTGTTATTTTTTATATATTTACCTAGGTTGTTATTTGTTCGGAAAGCTGGTGTTATTCCTTTATTTTTTATGTGTTTGGCAATTTTTGTTGTTATTTTGCCTGTATATGTAATCGAGCAGAAGGTACTGGGTTTTTTCTCTGGTGGTGGAAATACTAATTTCAGGGCTTTCTTGTGTAGTTTTTGATTTAACATTTTATTAATTGTTTGTTCGTTGTATCCGTTGTTTACTGCTATTTGCCTAATTATATTTAATTCTGTCTCAAAGTTGTATTTTGACATCGGAATTTCTGTTAATCTATGTAACATACTATGATAAGCTGCCAGTTTATGTTGTGTTGGATGATATGATAAATTGTGTATAGTCGTGTCAGTATGGGTAGGTTATGAAATCAATCCATAAATTTTTTAGATTTGAAAATTAGCAGACTTCAAAACAAACATGACTTCTCCATATTTCATACTGACACGACTATACACAATTCATCATCCCATTAAACACAACATAAACTGGTAGCTTATCATAGTATGTTACATAGATTAACAGAAATTCCGATGTCAAAATACAACTTTGAGACAGCATTAAATATAATTAAGCAAATAGCAGTAAACAACGGATACAACGAACAAACAATTAATAAAATGTTAAATCAAAAACTACACAAGAAAGCCCTGAAATTAGTATTTCCACCACCAGAGAAAAAACCCAGTACCTACTGCTCGATTACATATACAGGCAAAATAACAACAAAAATTGCCAAACACATAAAAAAGAAAGGAATAACACCAGCTTTCCGAACAAATAACAACCTAGGTAAATATATAAAAAATAACAAGAGCCAAAATAAAAAAACACTTAAATAGTGGTGTGTACAAACTTCAGTATGGCGACTGCCCAAAAACTTACATCGGTCAAACTGGTAGAAACTTTAATAAACGAATAGCAGAACATAAAAGGGCTTTCAATAATAGAAAAACAGATTCGACATACGCACTTCACCTTCTAGATCATAATCATTCTTTTAATGACAAATTTAAAATTCTTCACATTCAAATTAAAGGCCTTAAGCTATCTCTGTTAGAATCTATGGAAATCAACAAATTAAAAAACACAGATATAATTCTGAATGACCAACTTGAGACAAACAGTTCTCCCCTCCCCAACCTATTTCATTAGAGACTATAAATTGGTAAACCCAAGCCAAAAATAGATCACTTGTGAAAGGCAATCAGCCGAAAGAGCTGTAGTGATAAGAGTTAAAATAAATTTTGTGGAAGTTTGAAAACAAAGTTTTTAGTGTTTTATTGCTACAAAATAATCTAGATAGAGGGGATGTACGGTTTTTAGCTTGGTATATACTGTCTATGGGACGATAGAAATACATAATGTGTTAAATTTGGGGTTAAAACAGGTTTTACGGGTTTAAACAATTGGTTACGTTCAAGAATTCTTCCGATTCCTTCGATTTTTTTGTTGTTGTTCGATATATATATTGTTGTTTGATTAATTTTTTAATAAAATACATTTAATATTCCAAGATAAAACTAATTTGGTAATATATTGTCAGATCAAGAAAGTGGAGGATGGGGGAAGTGGAGTTCTTGGACACCGTGCACTAGTACTTGCTTTGGAGGTACGAGAAGCCGATACAGGTTTTGTGATTCCCCACCACCAAGATACGGAGCCAAGTTTTGTGAGGTAAGTTGTAACGTATATCTAATAAGTATTTATAGATTATTAAAATTATAATGTTAATAAAAGTGGCGGAAACTTATAATCATTTTAATACACTAAATATTCCAAAAAATAATCATAATAATGATTACTTTACTAAAAGCTCATTTCTTATGGAAAGAAATCCTCGATAAAAATTGACAAACTGTTGTATGTCATTCGCTACGACATTCCAATCAAAAGTTTTGATAGCCATTAAGTTTAAAAATGGAGTGATTCTCAGATATTAAGGATTACGAAAAAACTTAATGATAAAGGCTGGTGTCGAGTAAGAGTAAATACTTCTTAACATTTTTAACTAGAATGTTAACATTTATATTTGACTCCAACATCTTTGTGTTCAATGGTAATTTTTTTAAACAAATTTTTGGCACTCCAATGGGCAGCAAAATACACCCCATACTATGTAACTTTGTTTTGAATGAACTTATAACAACGTGTAAAGAAAAGATACCTTTTCACATACCTTTTATTAAACGTTATGTAGATGATTTAATTTTATCGGTCCCTGAAAACAAGGTAACTGATGTTTTAAACACTTTTAACGCCCAATGTGAACACCTCAAGTTTACGGTTGAGAGAGAGGCTGATAATATGATTCCTTTTTTGGATATGCTAATCCATCGTGGCAATGATGGCATGCTAAGGACGGAATGGTATCGTAAACCTTGTTTTAGTAACCGTTTCATAAACTTTTATTCTCAACATCCATCTAAGATGAAAACAAATTTGGTTTTGGCTCTAAAAACTAGGGTTATTAACTTGTTATAAACATCGAATTCGGGAACACGGGACTAAAAAAGTTGACATCTATACTTCAAGAGAATTCTGATCCCATAGGGCTGTTAAATAATGGTATATTACTTTATGAGGCGGAGAAGAATGAGCTCACTTCGTTCGGCGCGTAATATCGGGCGCGTCAAGAAAAGTCGCTTCTTTGAAGAATAAAGTATACTATTTTTTCTTCAAACGTAGCAATTTTCAACCATAAATAGTACAATTCATACGCTATTTTTACTCGAAATTAACTGTGATAACTATCAAAGTCGTCTAGATGTTAGAAATTAAAATAATTAAGTCGTTGGTGGGATTTGCGTCTCCCTGGTTACAGTTGTTTGGCAGTTTTTTTTGCAATTATTAAAGACAGTTTATTGTTGTTGCAACCGCAAGCGCAAATTTAGTGCGAAAATGGAAAACCTAAACGAAATTGATTCCGCGGCTAATGATGCAGTAGCACGTTTGGGGCCCTCCAAGTCCGGAATAAAGTATCGGTTAGCGTACAAGCACTTCCAAGAGTGGTGCGATACAAGAGGAGTACGGCAAGTTACCGAAGACGTTTTACTGGCCTATTTTAATATAATGGAAAATGAAAATAAATGGAAATCTCCTACAATGTGGTCACGATACTCTATGATAAAATCCGAGTTAGTTATTAGAAAAAATGTGGATATACAGTCTGTCCCAAACCCTTTTTTCAGTGCGTCACTAATTTTGACGTCATATAGGATTTTAAGAATGTCGAGAATTATTGCATGACATTTTAGTTAAATCTGACAGTTGCAGGATCGTAATCGGCTAAACGTGAAAAGGTTATTTTTTTTTAATGCATAGCAGTTTGTCATAATTCTATTCTATTCTGTTCTATTTTATACATTCCATGGAAAGTGCTTAATTAGCTAAGATTTGTTTATGGATTTATTATTATTTATTACAAACACTAGGAATTGGAAGGTTTGTTTATTTAAAATAACGCTTCCTCCTAGAATCTTTTAAGAGTTGACTGCAAGGTAAAAAAATTTACTGATAATTGCAAGGCATCAAAGTAAACATTCCTGTGATAAAATAATATCGATTTAAGTCAGTCATATTTGGATAAGTAATTTTCTGATAAGTTTGTGTGGCAGCCAATAGTTTAATTTTGTGAAGAGTTGTCATTAAATAGTGGAAATAGTTTAAATAGTGAAGCAGTTGATTTTTGAGTTATTCTACCAGATTTGGTGTGCAAATGAAAGAAGGTTATAAAGTTTAGTTAAAAAAAAACAATATAAATAGTTCAAATAGTGAAGCAGTTGATTTTTGAGTTAATCTACCAGTTCCGATATCCAGATGAAATCGTGTTAATGGAGTTTAGTTAAAAACAAGATACCGAATGTAAGTTTACCTTCTTTTTTATGAATAACAAAAATGAATATTATATTTCAAACAATCTATAATCCCATTCAGAATCTGATTGTTGAAAACCAATGATTACACTAGATATGTGGCTGGTATCAATTATATCCTACATTTCAAGAAAATGTGGTTCTAAAAAGAACCGTTTTAATACATATAAATATCCATAAAGGTATTATTTTAAGATATTTCCTCAATATCATTCCGGAATTCACAATCTGATTCGCAAACGACAGAAACTGATAATAAAGATGTCTCAGCCTCTTTTTCTAATTAAAACTAATTTAATAATTTTAATATTAGTCTTTTTTCATTCTTGGTATATCTCGGAATATTTAAAATATTTTTATGACAATAAATACAAAATTTAATTTTCACTGTAGTTAAAATGTCTGAAAATACTAACCTGGAATGGCAATTATCATTTTATCAGTTGACATTGTGAAAGTACTGTCACTGTCATTATCAAGATCATCTGTGTCAAATTATATTTATATGCATAATTGATTGGATATCTATTTAGCGTATTCTAAACTCCAACCAATTATACGTTCGTAAGTAGAATACGCTTTAATATGCGAATACCCGTGAACGATACCTAATTTTCTAAGTTCTATGTATAATAATCAGCGACTCACGTTTTTTTCTGTCACTTCTAGCTTAATGCGTTAGAGAGAATTCGAACAACTATGACGCACTGAAAGAAGGGTTTGGGACGGACTGTAAGCAAATTTTTAAAGTTACGTGCCTTTCTGAAAAAAAAAACAAGCGAAGGATATACTGCAAAGAAGTGTAAAGTTTTCACTAAAGACGAGTTTGATAAATTTTTGTTTGAAGCGCCAAGATAAGTTGTATTTAGGATTAAAGGTAAAAAAAATTATATTTCAAAGCATGTAGTATAAGTAGCTAGTTATTTAAATTTAAACGATGCAAGCGCATACACGGGTCACTCTTTACGACGAACTTCAGCAACACTTTTAATTGATGGAGGCGGAAATCTAGAATGCCTCAAACGACATGGGGGCTGGAAATCAAGCACGGTTGCCGAAGGATATATAGAGGATTCAATAAGAAATAAGAACGATAATGCTCAAAAAATTTTAAACCCTCATGATTCGCCAATATCGGGAATTATTGCTGAAAGTTGTTCTCGACCATCAGTATCATCAACAATTACCAATGCATATCAAGAGTCGGGAACGTTTTTGCACGGTTTTAATTTTCAAAATGCCTCATTTACTAATTGTACTTTTATTATTATTATAAATAAAAATGATGTTTAATTGTTGTTAATGACATTTGTATTGTTGTTTTGTGACATGTTTCATATTGTTGCCATGACAACATTTTTCCCTCCGCTGTAAAGAAATGGGAAAAAAAACTGCTGCCGGCGGAGACATCAAACTTTGACAGGATCAAGTTAGATAAGTAATGTCATTATTATTTGACGTTTGAAGAAAAACTCATTTTCGGTTCTCCTTTTACTATTACGCAAGTTTATGTCAACCAAAATTTTCATAACAATGAGATCCGACAATTGACTTTGACACATAACGCATCAATATTACCATCTAAAATAACTTATGGTTACCTACCCTACATTCGAGTTCTAATACCTAAGCTAATGAACATCTTCAAAAATGTTAGTGGCTTAAAAATTACAACCAAAAATGTGAAAACGGTATCGAACCTTCACACAAAGACAAAAGATCCTTTCACAATACAGGAGTCATCGAATGTTGTTTATTCTATACCGTGTACTAATTGTAATAAAATTTACATAGGAGAATCATCTCGTAATTTTCACAGCAGGGTGATATCACATCGTAGTGATATAAAAACCAAAAAAATCAATGCATGTGCATTGACAGAACATGCATTAACTCTGAAACATGAGTTCAATTTCGATGATTCCTGTATTTTTATCAATAAAAATATTCATCAATTTACACCAATAAAAATTTCATCAATTTACATCAATAAAAGGTCTGGCATAAATAAACTAAGATAAGAAAAACTAGATAAACATTTATTGTTATTTACTAGAGAAACACCAAAAATAAAATAAATACTTACCTATACATAAATTACACCTGTATCTGTAATATGTTGCATACCATGAAGACAGGTTTAAAAAAGTATAATCACCTAAGAGGGGCCTCTAGTATTTCTTGAAAAGAAAGATAACATCAAGTACACCTAATCACATGTTAATTACAGTGTTTTTATTTTCCATTCTATGTGCATATGAGTTATGTAACACAATAGTAAACACAACACAATAGTAAGATATAACACAACAGTAAAACATGTCATAAACTAAGTTTTACCACCTTTACCCTAAATTTTAAAAATTTTAAAATGTATTTTGTCCATGATTTTATATTTTAATGTATGTTAAAAATGTTGAGTGTCAATGCTTTTACAAATAATCTCAACAACTAGTAAGTTACACTGAAGAATTGTGATATTTTTTAAATATTTACATATTTCTCTTATTACAGTGTCTTGAAAAAGGAATAAAACCATTCCCGAAAGCTAGACAAAAAGTCAAAAGAGTGTTTTTTTAAACATCCCGGTCAATGTTCTGACTGCATCCCTAATAAACTGTGTTGTTTGTATATATATATATACATATATATTATATATAATATATATATATATATATATATATATTTATTTATTTATTATATATATATATATATATATATACATATATATCATATATATAATATATATATATATATATATATATATATATATATATATATATATATATATATATATATATATATATTTATAAAACGTAAAAAAACTCAATAATTTTTGAGTGAGATGTATATTTTATATACAATTTTGATTGGCAAAGCATTAACTAACCATGACTATGTATTTGATATTATACCAACCGGATTAAGAAAATTTTTAAAATAATTCTTTCTCCGTACATTTGTCTTAACAATGTTCCAGAAAGATTTGCCTATAAGATTTACTGCTCTGTTTTTGATTCACTCTTTGTAATCAATTCTTCGGAACCAGGTTCATCTTCTTTTGGAGACTGAACTTGCTCTACATCAGTAGTTTCTTCGTCTTTGACTGTTGGAGACCGAACTTGCTCTACATCAGTAGTTTGTTCGTCTTTGACTGGTTCTTCCTCAGGAATTAAATCATATAAATTAGGCCCATCCTCATCGGAGGATTCTTCACCTGGCATTTCTTGATCGTCAAAATACAAAACACTTTCATGTTGACCTTCTTCTTCGCGAAGTTCTCCTTCACTTTGTTCAACTGTATCTTCTTCATCTTCAATTTCTGAGTACATCATCTTAGTCTTAGCAATGTACCCAGTAGCTATGTATTCTTCAAAGCTAGCTCCTGTTTGAGTATCCATATTTCTTCTAACGGGAACTGCTGATCGCAGCTCTACGGGCTTTGGTACAAATCCTAGGTCTCCTCTGGCATATGTAGCTTCAAATAAGGAAACAGTTTCTAACGAGGGACAACGTATTTTATGGTCTCTTGCTTTGTTTAATAAAGTCAACAGAGAGTTAAGTAAATTGTCACGTTTGGAAGCTTTAAATGATATATCACTTTCAATTCTAACAATTAACGCTTCCTTGATACAACTAACTGCCTCTATCATTATTTCGTTAAGTCTTTCATTTTCTTCTTGTAAATACAAGTAGTCTGTTTGTATAGCAGTTCTATCGCATCTAACATGGTGAAGGTTTTGTTCCAAGATTCTTTTGTCATGTTCGGAACATGTTAATTTTTCTGTAAGATCTTTAATTTGTCTACAACATTCTAAATATTTTGTTTCATATTTCTTGTAGTGGTCACGTTGACTGATTAAAAATTCATTGTCTTCTGATATTCTGTCTATTAATTTTACTTGTACTCTTACTTTTGCCAAAGCTTTAGTCTTCTCTGTCTCAAGCAGTTCAACTTGACGATGTAAATTAGAATCTTTATCTTTAAGCTTCACGTTTTCATTAAACAGTTTCTGCTGGTTGTTCAACAGGACATCCAGTTCATTGTTAACAGCAATATTCTCTCGAATTACTCGGTGTGTCGTAGCAGCTATTCTTAACTCTGTAGCATCGTGGAATTCTGTGGATAGTTGCCGGAGTTTGGCTTCCATATCTTTCTTTAGTCGATCTTTGGCAATGATGAATTTTCTTTCTATTTCGTACATTTCCCTCTTGTGACGTTTTTCTTGCGCTTCCATATCGTTTTCCTGAGTTTCGAATTTTTTCATCAGTTCGTCGCGTTGAGAACGGAATTCCTCCAGTGAATTTAATTTACCTAAAATAAAATGTCAATATAAAGTATAACAATACCATTAAAAACATAGTAGTATAGATTAGACGTGATTAAAAGATTACTCATAATCAATTGAACCTCTGAGTAGATACATTTCTGCATATCTAAGTAGATAACGGGAGAGGGAAATACCTATCAGAATGGATCCACGCCATTGATCACGGTAAGGCACCTATATTCATGAGAGGTAATAGTGAATCATTTCTGGACATCACACTAGTTTCAATGTAATTTTTAAATTAGGCCGTAAGCTGGACTGTTTTATAAGAAGAATTGTTTAGCTTACACAAGTACGTGAGTTTTGAAATAGCTAGCAAAAGACAGAAACGGAAAGATGGGGATATCAATCTAAAAAAATGTTAAAATAAGAAGGTTTTTGTAGATGCTTTTGGTGTGGTACGGTCAATTATACTGGTGGAACAAGCGGTTTGTATATCTGAGGACAAATCGCATGAGAGTAAAAAGGGAGTGTAAGAGGTTAAGCAGAGTGCAAGCAGGAAATTTGGAAAAAAAAAATAAATGAATTAAAGCAAATGCAGAATGAATACAGGAATGAGATAAAAATATCTAAGGTAAAGTAACTTGCTTCAGAATTTTGAAAGCGATATCTAAGGGTAGGACTTTTAGATTATCTGTACCGAATTAAAGGGGAAAAAGACATCTTAACCCCTGCCTTAGGAGGAGAAAATTCGTTAACTTTTTCGTAAGGTAGAGGATAGGCGTGAATGGGTTACTGGTTTCTTAGAGGCCGAACTCTTACTAAGTTGGAACTTAGAGAGGCTGTTAAATGAATGAAGATCCGAAAGTTATCTGATATAGATATAGTCATGCCGGAGACAGTAAGACTTGCCGGACTAAGATCCCCGCAGGTTTTCCTGAGACTGAAACAAACTGCTTGAACAACAGCAGATTCCAACACTGTTAAAAGACGCTAAGGTTGTTCTTATCGCTAAAGGTAGAGGTGAAGAGAAAAAGGTGTAAGATTTTGTCCAATTTACGTTCTTAGTTTGGTAACTAAATTGTACGAGCAGCTTGTGAAAGGCCGCCTTGAGCGAGAGCTGGAAGAAAAGCATGCGCTGAGCGACCGCCAATATGGTTTTAGGACCAAAAGGTCCACCATAGATGCGGTTACAGATGTAACCTCTTTAGTCACCCAGGATACAAAGAGATGGA
Organism: Diabrotica balteata; assembly: GCA_918026665.1. Lineage (NCBI taxonomy): Eukaryota > Metazoa > Arthropoda > Insecta > Coleoptera > Chrysomelidae > Diabrotica > Diabrotica balteata. Next base: position 32,655,082 of record OU898283.1, read on the forward strand.
TGGCTTTCATCTTGATTGACGTCAAAATTGCCTTTAACACGGCATCATTGGAAAACATTATGTCCAGGCTAAGAAAATTGGGCGTAATTGACTACCTGGTCAACGTAATTGACAGATACTTTACTAACAGGTTCACAAGAGAAAAAGATACCAGCATCAGTTTGCTACAGGGCGTTATGCAGGGTTCAGTACTAGGTTCCATCCTATGAAATGTCCTGTACGACGGGGAGTTGAGACTACATATGCCAAGAGAATGCACTCTTGGAGCTTATGCCGATGATGTCGCACTGGTTGTGAAGGCGAGTCAGAAAACGGACATAGCTAATGCGGCTAACACAGCCTTGCGTCGTATTAGTAGGTACATCAGAGAGAATAATCTACAGCTAACACCTCAGAAAACTGAGTTGTTAGTTCTTAAACAAAGGTAGTTAGGATAAATCCTCTCTTCGCTTTATAGTGAAAGGTGTGGAGGTTGCACCAGTTAAATCGGTTAGGTATCTTGTAGTCTGGTTGTTGGCAGGACTGAGGTCCGGAGTACACATCAAAAAGATGGTAGGGAGACCAAGCGACATCTGGAGGAGTTAATACAGCTAATGCCAAACATTGGAGTCATAGGTAGTACCAAAAGAAGGGTGTTAAATGGAGTTTTCCAATCGGTGGTAACCTACGCTGCCTCCATATGATGTAGCACAATGAACACTGCGAAATACGCCAAGCTGATGGAGACTTCGCAAAGGCGAATGCTCCTCAGGGTATCTAGAGCATACATAATGGTTTTAAATGAGTTTCTGCATGTCATTGGAGCGGTGATGCCAATCACCGCCAAGGGGTTATGCGAGGAGAATCGATGGAAATATAGATGAGAATGAGAGAGAGAGAGAGAGAGAGAAAGAACGATAGTGGAGTAATAGAGAGGATTGGCAAATGATAGCGGAGAGGCAAGGTGGACGAAGGAGCTTATTCCTGATCTGACGGACCTGGCTGATTATAAAGGCTTTCACATTTTACTAATTATAATAGGATAAGATATAAGAGGAAAAAAGGTACATGGAATTTAAGAAGTATGTACGATCCAGGAAAGGTTCACATTAACATAAAAGAAGTAAAGCCCCTAATTATAAGTATACTTGTAATAAGTAAAATGAGATGGCCAGGGTATGGTAAAGTAACTTTAGATGATCACAGTGTATAACAGTCAGAAGAAGATAGCGTAGCAATAATTATAACGAGGACTGTAAAATATTCGCTCTATTATTAGGCAGGTTACTAATGTTACAAATACAAACAAAAACAATAAATGCGAATATATTAGGTTTGTTCCGACCATGAATCACAGACAAGTTTCTGACAGTTTGTGGATTGTTCCTACTGCGCATGTCATCAAATATCTGACTTCCTGATTGATTAGTGATAGGTAGTTGGAACAACCGACAATTTGTCAATTGTCTGTTGTTTGTTGTCATATCCATCCTCTCATTTCTGCTTTTATTTTGTGATTGAGCGACTGACTGTTTACATACATTTTACCAAACGACTCAGTGTCAGTAATTTTTACAGATTTTAAATAAATACCCAATATATACCCAAATGATATAATCACGTTATCACTTTAAGTAAAACTCAAATAAAATATTTATATTGGTAAACAAACTTTAACCTAAGCGTTCGGCGTTCCCGACTAGGGTTGGGTTCATAGAACAATTTGTAAACAGTAAACAGAACCGTGTATATGGCAAAAAAACTAAAGGAGGAATATGAACAGTGGGGATTGGAAATAAATGTAGAAAAAACTAAATACCTACCCATAGGAGCTGAGTTTTCCAATATCGAACTAGAGAATAATGAAGAAATCACCTCCTGTAGTGAATATACGTACCTGGGAGTAATCTTCGATAGAACGGGAAAAGATGATGAGGAAATAAAGAAAAGGGTTGCACAAGCTAGAAGAACAATTGGCTGCCTAAATGGAATACTTTGGAGCTCTGAAATAGGAATAAAGCGAAAATATAACATCTATGAGTCACTAATTAAAAGCAGTCTACTTTATGGAGCAGAAACTTGGAGAATAACCGAGAACAACAGAAAAAAATTAGAAGCTGTAGAAATGGATGTGTTTAGAAGATCGTTAGGTATATCCCGCAGGGAAAGAGTTCGAAATGAGGAAGTAAGACGAAGAATTGGAATAGATGGTTACTTAACAACAGACATTGAGAGGAAACAGTTGATTTGGTATGGTCATGTTCAAAGAATGGAAGACACAAGACTACCCAAGAAGATTATGCAGTGGGTACCACCAAACCGCAAAAAACGAGGAAGACCCAAGAAGACATGGAAAGAAGGGGTAACTAAAGCAATGAGTACAAGAGATCTTAGAGACGGCCAATGGGATGATAGAAGGACGTGGAAGTTAGGCATCGGACAACGTCGAAAGACGTTCTAAAACCGATATATATATAAACAGAACCGTTCTGTTGACAATTGACAAACCAATCGACTATTAAACGGTACTACGCATGCCCCAAATTTCTTGTCCAAAGAAAATCCGCAAACTGTTTTGACTGTCAGCAAACAAGTTGTTGGTGTGGTTGGAACAGAAAACTATTTGCTTGCTGACTGTTTGTAATTTCGGTTGGAACGCTTTTATGTTATTGCGCAGAATCCTGACGTCTGCAACTTGTTTCTGACTCTGGTTGGAACAAACCTATTACAGGCATTTATGTACCCACAAAAAACTATGAAGAAGAAGAAATTAAAAAGTTCTCTCACGATTAAGAAAAAGTATTAAAAATATTAGCATCTACAAAGAAACACGAGCTCAATATTGTCATGGCAAACTTTAATGCAAATATTGGCGAAACGGAATAGGAAGATATTATAGGAAAATATGATCTGGGAATATGAAATAAAAGAGGTGATATGCTTGCACCTTTTTAAGCAGAAAAGCAAGTAGTAATAACAAACAAAATTTTCAAACTTCCAAAGCACCATCTTTACACCTGGTGGTCACCAGCAGATACACCTAAACGTGTAAAATAGACTTCATATATGTATAAATAAAAGATATAGAAATTCAGTATTAGCAGTCAAAACATATTTAAGTGCAGATGTACCAATAGGTCACAATATTCTGGTAGGAAAAATAAGACTGCGATTTAAAAGAGTTACAAGAATAAATAAGCAAACGGTTACTATTGATAGAAAAAAAAAATGTCAAATGGTTCCGTAAAACAAGAAATTATCAGTATATTAAAACAGAAAATAAAGTTGACATCAAGGAAAGATGAAAAACTGGACGCGAATTAAAGATATATTAAAGACCATTCAAGAAACAAAATTAAGTGCATTAAAAATAAGAAAAACAAGGGTGGATGACAAAAGAAATACTAATACGTGGATCAAAGAAGAAAAATCAAAAAGAAAGATAAAAAAAATACAAGAGAACGCATGCAACAATCAGGCAGAAGATTAGACATGCGAAAAGGAAAATGATACATTTCACCTGCACAAGAAATTAAAAGAGATCGCCAGAATCAAACGGAAACAACTATCCCAAAGTAGAAGACAAAAACGTATACAAAATATTAGATATTAATGTACAGTTAAAAGAACTAAAATAAAAATAAAAACTACATTTCTCAATTATTTGAAGATGAAAGATTAGAACACTATATAACGATGGCTATAACAGGTCCATCTATAAAAGAAAGTGAGGTTACATATGCAATATAAACGCCAAAAAAAGGAAAAGCACTTGGCCCTGATAAAGTAAGTTCTGAAATACTATTTTTGGGTGAAAATGGAATTAACGTACTGTGTGGTCTCTTTAACAGGATTTATGACACTGGGATGTTGCCAACAACAACATAAAACAAACATGTGATCAGTATGAATTATAAATCAACGTTAAGAAAACTAAATATGTGATGGTTAGTAAACAAAGCTATATACAGAATGACGGATGAAAGTCGGAGATACCGTAATGTCAGCAGGGATGAACCAGTAGAAAGCTGCATAGAACAAGCCCGAGCAACTTTTGTAAAAATAAGGAACGTGCTTTGAAGCTACAATATTGACCTTCGTGTTCAAATGACATATTGCTATATTATTTTAGTTCTACTGTATGAAGTGGAAGCATGGACCCTAAGCGAGGCAATGCTTAAACGCTTGGAAGCCTTTAAGGTGTGGTAATATAGACGATTACTATGAATAATCTGGACCAACAGAGTTAGAAATGCTCAGGTCCTTATACGCCTGAACCAAACAACACAACTGGTCAATGTAATAAATAGACGCAGACTGGAATACTGCTATTACATCATGAGACCCACTGAAAAATATAAATGTTTACATCTAATCGATAACGGAAGAGAGAAATAGAGCAGTGAAAAAAAAGCAACAGTGAGCAACGATGAGATTTTGAATTTGATGGAAAAAAGACGCAATTTTAAGAACCAAAACGTAGAAATGTATAAAGTAATGAATAAAGAGATAAGGACTAAAATAAGAGCTGCAAAATAAACATACTTCGAAAAAAAAAATGTTTAGAAATTGAAGAGTTACAGTGAAAACATGATTCATTTAATATGTATAAAAAAAACTGACAGGTCAGAACAAAAAACAAGCAAATAAGATCGTTAATAGAGACGGAAAACTGATTATCACTAATTTGCATAAAATAGACAGATGGAAAGAGTATATTGAGGAACTGTTTAGTGATGAAAGACCCTAGCTTAAAATTACCGAAGTAGTTACAAGACCTGATATAACTATGGATAAAATCGAACAAGCAATACGATTAGCAAAGACCCGAAAAGCGACGGGACGAGATGAAATACCGAGTGAAATAATAAAGCTCTACGAAAGTTTAGGTAAAATGTCTCTCCTTCATCTGTTTAATAAAATTTATGAAACTGGCTATATACCAACGGATTGGCGGCTGTCGACTTTTCTGACGATAGCTAAAAAGCAAATGCAAAAAGATGTAGTGACTACCGAACCATCAGCTTGATGAGTCATGTTTTAAAGATATTTCTACGAATTTTGCACTCTAAATGTACTAAAAAATAGAACAACAACTTGGTGACACACAGTTTGGATTCCGCAATAACCTTGGAACAAGAGAAGCACTATTTAGTATTTAGGTTATGGTACAGAGATGCAGAGATGTCGGACATCCAGTTTACTTGTGTTTTATTGACTTTGAGAAGGCCTTTGATTGAGTAAAACATACTGAAATAATAGCCATTCTTCAGCAGGTAGGTATTGATGATAGAGACCTACGCATTATTAAAAATCTTTACTGACATCAACGTGCAAACATCAGGATTGGCCGAGACACTTCTGAAGATATTCAAATACGAAGAGGAGTAAGGCAGGGCTGCATTTTGTCCCCGTTACTATTTAACATCTATTATGAGTTCGTTTTCAATAAAGCAGTGGATAATGTTCAATGTGGTATAAAACTGAATGGCGTCAATATTAATAATTTGAGATATGCGGATGACACAGTGTTAATTGCAAGCAATTACGAAGAACTTCAACATCTAATTAATAGGATTACCACAACGTGTGATGAATATGGCCTTAAGCTAAACACTGCAAAGACAAAGGTGATGGTCGTCAGTAAAACGTTAATACAACCAGAAGTGGTAACAGCTTATGGTAAACAACTGCAGAGAACTAACAATATCACGTACCTTGGTTGTAATCTAAATGAGAACTGAGATATGAGCAAAAAATTACAATACGGATAGAGAAGACCAGAGTTGCATTCTTTAAGGTGAACAAAACTGCTATGTGGAAACAATATTACTTTAAGTCTGAAAATTAGATTAGTAAGTTGTTATGTGTTCTCTACTCTTTTGTATGGTGTCGAAGGTTGGACTTTGACGGATACACTTCTCAAGACTCTGGAAGTCTTTGAAATCTGAGTGTATCGGAGAATCCTACAAATAAGTTATGTGAATAGACTTCGTAACGAAGTTTTTTTGCATCGGATTAATTGCAACAGTTAAAAATCGCAAACTTGAATGTTTTGGAAATGTTATGCGCCACCCAGAGAGATATAATATACTCCACTTAATAATACAAGACAAAGTAGACGAAAGAAGAGGGCCAGGTCGAAGAAAAACGTCAGGACTTAGAAACCTGAGAGATTGGTTTAACAGATCCTCTGCATCTCTTTTCCGAGCTGCCGTCAACAAAATACTATAGCCAATTTTATAGCCAACGCTCGATAATCAAGCACGGCACATGAAGAAGAAGAATCACGGCAAGAGGCAAGGTAAATGTGATGATGCAAGGTAGAAGAAGAACATCATGGCTGAAAAATCTAAAATAATGGTAGAGAAAATCGAGTACATCGTTATTTAGAGCTGCTATCATAAAGTCACGATAGCAAATATGGTAGCCTACATGATATCCAACAATCGATAACGGTCGTAAAACTGAAAAAAGAAAATAAATGAAAAATAAAATAGTACAAATTAACAGTAAATATGTGAAAGGAAGATTCATCTTCTAGTCGCGTTTTTCAATATGTAACTATTCTATCTTTTATACAGCGAAAGCTATATTACCAAATCGTCAAAAAAAAAATAGTTCAATAGTCAAATAAAGTTGTTGACAGCTACGTCAAATATCTTTATATTAAATTGATTTACCTTCCAACAGTTTATTTTCAGAAGTTAACTGATCATGCATTGTGTTATACTCATTCGTCATTTCGATAATTTTTTCCTCGTACATTTGGGTTGTATCTTCTTGCTCCTGTTTCATGGCAGTTATTCGTTCCTCCAATTCAGCTATTTCATTAGTTTTTTCTTGTAAAGTTCTTTTAAGGTACATGATGATATCGTTTCTGTCTTCGTCCAGTTTTTCTTTTTCTTGTACCAGTTCTTCATTTTTCTGTTCTAGTTCTTGATTTTGCGATCTAAGATAAAACAAAATTAAACATTTATTTTTTATATGAATTTAAATTATGAATTCTAATTAAACGATAATTAAATTAATTAAATTAAGCATAAGTTTATAAATATAAGTTTATAAATAAGGAAGAAGAAAAAGAGGACGCCCAGCACAAACTTGAAAAAGATTAATTATGTACCAGATGAGATATTAAGGAAAGTCTTGGAACGAAGTAAATGTCCTAGCGCAAAATGGGATTCGATGGTCGTATTCTTACCGCTCATTTGCTGCATTCTAGAAGCCAAAAGCCTCCTGACTATTAAAATACTACGCTACACTTACACTCATGAATTAAATCAGGATTTTCAAAGACTAGGTACAGAAGTTGAAACTTAAAAATTAAACTAACTTAATACAAACGCTTATGTTGCAGGCTTTTCAATTTTTGTGCGAACAGAAGCGAGAAAGACCTCTTAAATAGATAGACTTATATAAACTTTATTGACATTTAAAATAAGTAAGCCTAAGAAAAAACACAACCTTAATATTCCTTAACAAGTTCTCTCTCTCAAAAATACTTAATAGCGAGTATTTCCACCGCTATTTCTAATTATTTCTTCACAGTGACTAGGAATCCTTAGAATCAAGCGTCGTATTTTTTTTTGATCAATTGCAACCCAAACTTCTCTACACACAACTTCGAGGTCATCAGGAGAGTTAGATAGTAGGTTGACAATCAATGATATCTTACAAATTCTCTATAAGATATCAAGGCTACAGGGTGGCTAGTATTTCCTATGTAAGAAGCAAATTTAACTACATGGTTTGGCAAAAGTCTGTAATATACCTTTACAGACATTTACAAAGCAATCTCTTCGTAAATTAATAAGGTCCGTTGGTGACCAAACCATTACAGATATTCTATTGACGAAAGTCACAGGTCGTATGTTGCACTGTTCATAGGCAAATTTCAGTATACTTTTACGATGATGTAGGTTTAAATCTGGTGCTCTGACTGATATCCTTATATGCAAAACTTGTTAAGCGACAAGCCTTCGAATCCTGATCCTACTAATTTGAATATTATAAACATCTGCCACTTGTATTTGTAAATATCTCATTGAGACAAAAAGGTTCTTTAGTAAGTTGAAGCCCAATAAACTGATCTTAGTGTGATGCTGTAACTCTTTCTCTTCCTTGTCCTGGCCGTCTAGTATAGTCATTTATTTCTCGAAAACGTTAAACAACTCGTGATATTGCAGTATGGGATACTTTTTACCTCAAACCTTTTTTACTATAATTTAATCGTATATCGGCTAAATTAATAGCCTGCACACATTTATATCGGCTGATATTTCTTAAAAAAAAAACTAACTAACATACGCAAAGCAGCAATAATTGAAGGAATTGTAAATAATATTGTCAATCTAAAACTGCTCTGTCTTATATCTATCTTATAATGAAAACAAGGTAGAAAAAATAATAGAATAGAACCGAGGCCTGAAAGAAAGATGAAGAGCTAAATTTACAAGAGAATAAATGACTACAGCAGTCACAGAGGTTAAAACAAATGGAACTGCACTTTGGCATACATTTTAAAAAAGATGATCTGAATGCAAAAATAGAGCCGAATTATGCTGTTAGATTAGTATTTAACACAGAGCATGAGACATCGACGTGTAATTATATTAACAAATGTAGCAAAATTGCTTTTGGGTTGAATATCCTTAAAGTCAAAGAATTAGCATATAAATTGCTGCTAAAAAGAATATTACTATGCCAGAATCTTGGAAGGCCAACAAATGTGCAAGCAAAGATGGGTTAAGTGCATTTATAAAAAGAAATTCATTATTAAGCCTCAGAAGATTATTCACTGCCAAGGCTTACTTCATTTACAAAACCAAATGTTTTTTGACTTTTTTAAACCGATTTTTCTTAAATTGAAGCAAATATACGTAATTATCCATCAATTGAAGTTATTCGCATCTACAGTTAAGACGAACTGCTTCTAAGACTATCTAACGACCACATAAAGTTATGGCACAAAGATGTGTTAAACAGCTGAACCAGTGCACAAGTGCCGAAAGAGGCACTCGCTACTACTTGTGCAATAATTAAAGCCAATGGAACATTTCTACCTACCATCATTATTAGAAAAAAGTTTAATACGATTTTGCTAAATGGTGCTCCAAGTGGGTGGATGACCGCCGAACTATTCGCGCAAATATTAGATCATTTTATTAAGCATAATGGTGCTAGAAAACAAAACCCGTGTTTATAAATATATTACAATGACGAATCCCACATGTCTCTAGAAATAGTAGAAAAAGCAAAAGCTAATGCCATAATCATTTTAACTTTACCCCCACATACAAGTAATAAGATACAACTGTTGGACAAACTAGGTTTTTTCCTTCATAAACTATTACAATAGTGCGATTGATTCATGCCTTCTAACCACCCGGCTTTCCTATAATACTGTTTCATATAGCAGAATATGCTGGTATTGCTCACTCAAAATCAATGACACCTGAAAATATTATGAACGGCGTCAAATCTACGGGTATCTACACTTTGAATAAACATATTTTTAGTGAAACTGATTTTCTATTATTGTCGGTTACTGACAAACAGATTGATGATTTTGAAAACTATGACGAATAAAAAGCTATGGTTGTACTAAGAGATTTTACCTATCACGAAGAGCATGTATCAGTATCTTCATCTTCAGGTAATATAGTTTTTACTTCATCTAATACAACCCAAGGATCTGATCCGAACCCAACTCTTGAAATACCTATGACATCAAAATGTTCTTTTTATTTTCATTCGACATACAGGTTTTTCCCAAGGCCGCACCCAGAAAAAATTAAAGTCAAAAAATCAAGGAAAAGTGCCATTTTAACTAGTACACCAGAAATGAAAGACCTGTCTTATTAAACGAAAGGTAAGAACACCCCTACAACAGCAGCACTCACAGCAAGTGAAACGAAATATTTGTAAAGCTTTAACAACAAAAGGCTGTTACAAGGTCCCTTCCAAAAACAAACCAAATCAGGTGAAAGTGATTTAGAAACAGATTCTGGAAGTTTAGAGTTAGGAGATGAATTAAGTTCTCTTATGATGCAGGAACAAAAAGATGACTCAGAATACTACGTATTTGCTGAAAATATTAAAATTTAAGAACAACATCCATTATGTAGCCAAAATTTTCGAAATTATGAAATCTCATGAATTTAAAATTTCGTATTTGAGAAGAAGTACGAAAGTTTTCAATTCTTTTTAGTTTCCAGATGTTGCTGATATTCATATGGGTTTAAAATCTGATTTTGCTGTGTTATTGCCAGCACCTCCATATATATATACAGAAAATAAATGACTATCTTGCTATTATAGATTGGGTTTGGAGTTTAACAATTTTATTGTACGTTAACTTGAAGAAATAATAAATATTTGTGTGTATTTAATCATTCTTTTTAACTGTTCCACCGGTGGTACACATTGAAACAAATTCAGTATTAATAATTATTAAATTTTATACACAAATGTATACAGATAACATAACTCTATATGGAGATTTTTTTCAAAAATTGCATTCCGATGTTAGAGTACATTTCCTAAAAAATGTGTCATTGTGTACCAGTCTTTACTCTTTTGATTCAATAAAATCACTTTATACTTTCAACGTATTTTTTTTTCATATGATCTTTTTATAAAAATATTGAGAAAAGATGCAGCGTTTGTTTCTAATACATTCCACAGGATATTACAAAATGAGATGAAAATCACAACTGTATATTTATATCTCGGATATAGGTAAAACGTTGGCATAATCGTCTAAATCTAATCAACGGTTCAGAAAAAAAATACCTTCAAATTTATGGTACATTTCAGGAGGTGCATTATTTTTGAAGTAGTATATTTGCATTGATTATGTTCTGATTGATTTTTTTATGTTAGCATTCCAATAAATATTCCGATAAAAAATTAACAGATTCCAAACAATTTATTTTGAATTTTTTATAGTTTAACAAATAAATAATTAGCTTTAAACCTAGCTAAACTTTTTGAACGTAAGTCTGAAATATACTTAAAAAATACAACTTGACGTTTCAGGGCAATGGCATATAACCTCTAGTTTTTACATCTAAATGATAGCCGTTACAATATAATTTTTGTGACAAATTTGTTAAGGTAGTAAAAATTATTTAATATTTCTGGCGAATGAACATCACATCTGAAACGAATAATGCCAAGCACAACGCCCTCACATTTAATATTTCGCTCTTATAGGGTACAAAAATGTTTAATAATCATTTTCAATAATATAAGAACCACAACGTACAAACAGTTATAGTTTATTTTAGCCGAAACTGTAGACTAAACTATTATTTACTAATTACCTATTTATTAGATTGATTTACTGACCTTAATCTGGCCAATTTTCGATTTAAATCAGTAATAGTTAGTTCGTAAAATGTTTTGTCCACTTCTGTTAAAGCATTCGGATCAATCTCTACTTGTTTCTTTGCTTTTTTACCCTTTTTTCCTTTACCTTTGGCCATTTTAATTTAGTTCTGTTTACCGTGACACTGGCTCAACTTGAATGCCATTAGACAAAATGTTTTGTTTCCTTGGTTACCGTTAAGGTATTGATCAAATTTTGTAATGAAAAAAACTTTGCATATTTTTACTCTTGCTTTGTGAATATAATAGTAATACTGTGTGTTTACAGATGGGATACCCAAAAGGAGAAACATACCATGAATTTTTTCTAAATTTGCTTCATTGTATGATCAATTTTATATAAATCTCTATACATTTTAGTTCAACTTGAGCTGAACCTTGAGCACTGGCCCAAAAGGTTTCAGATGTAGATCATAATGGTGATAAAAACAGAGAAAAAATATTTAAAATGACAAGTTTGGTAAAAGCGGCAGCCTCGCTTTTTGGAATACTATAGAATAGTGTGATACACAAATAGAGGCGGTTGGTTTACATTATGGCTCTTCACTGAGACCCTACATGTTTAAAATTGTTATAGATGTACTGACAGAAAAGAAAAGGCAGGTCATTGGTCAATGCTCTTTACTAATGATAGCGTGTTGTTGAGGAGATCAAAGAAATGTTGAGGAGAAATTGGAGGGTTAGAGAACTGCTATTGAAAACTTAAGGTTAGCAGATCGAAAACGGAGTATATGTGGTTGGGGGGAAGAGAAGTGGTTGCGGACATAGAATTGCGTGGAGAACAACTAAAACGAGTAGGAAAATTTAAATATCTTGACTCCTTCATATTGGAAAATGGAACACTAGATTGAGAAATTGCCCACAGAATACAGGCTGGTTGGTTTAACTGAAAGCTAATAAGCAAGGCACTTTGTGATCTAAAGATCAGGGTAAGGCTGAAAAGAAAGATATACAAGAATGTGGTGAGAAACGCGTTGTTGTACGGTGGTTAAGTGTGGCTTGTAAAGACATTTCAGAAAAGTAAGGTGGAGGTAGCTGAAATGAAGATGTTAAGGAGGATGTTGGTTACGACTGGAATGGACAGGATCAATCAAGAATCGACTTGATTGTGGAAAGAGACGGGGTGACTACAGTTATAAGAAATATTCAAGAACAAAGACTGCAGTGGTTTGGTTATGTCAGACGTAGAAATGAACACTATGTGGGACGATAGATAGAATTGAATATCATTAATTAAATAGCAGTAAACCATGGTTACAACGAACAAACAAATAAAATTTTAAATAAAAAACCACATAAAAAAGTCCTGAGATTAGTATTTTCACCACCAGAGGAAAAATCCAGTACCTTCTGCTCGATTATATATACAGGAAGATATCAACAAAAATAGCCAAACATATAAAAAAGAAAAGAATAACACCAGCTTTTAGAACAAACAACAACTTAGCCAAATATATTAAGAACAATAGTAGCTAAAAGAAAAATTACTTACACAGTGGTGTATACAAATTTAAACGTGGCGACTGCCCAAAAACTTACATCGGTCAAACTGGTAAAAACAAAAGCTGAACATAAAAGGGCTTATAAAAATAGACAAACAGATTCTGTACAGTAAAAAACTTAAAATAACACATAGGCAAATAAGGAATAAGGTTTTACTTTGAGTACTTTTTTTATGAGGTTTGTTACAATCTTGAAAAATCGATATCCGGTCTATGTTACAAAATTACAAAAAGGACTTAAATGTAATTTAAATTACTTTTTTTTTAATTTGTGGTTTAAAGATATCAAATAAGTATGTCTAAAAGTTAGATGTTAATATTTGTTTTGAATTTCTCGTGAGGGAGTCACTAACCATCCGAAAGAAGGAAGGTTTATTACATGGTCTATCTCAATTACGATGTTTTTCGATAGCTGGTTATCACAAACAACAAAACAGAAAATAAGTTATCTTGGCCTTTCTATTATTTTATATATATATATATATATATATATATATATATATATATATATATATATATATATATATATATATATGTATATATATTGTTGTACTTTTGAATGTCCATTAGCAATAAAAAACCGATATACAAATTTTATTACTTAAATAAAAATTAAAATTATTGATATTTCATAAAGACACGGGCATATAAATTTTCAAACATCCTGTATAAGACAAAATATGTATTTTAAGTTGTTCGAAGAATTGTTCATTAGGCCTCAGAGACAAGACTTTCAAATATTATCGATAAGAAATTTAAATAAGTCGGTTATTGTGGAATGGATTTACCCGTAATAAAAGTGTATATAGAAAGTGTTTAAACAATAGACCGGGATGTGCGGTGGTTTTCCCCCCGAAAGATTATATCGGTAAAAGTTTATTAACAAAAGACATTGAATTGAGAAACAGGTATCGTTTGTAGCTATTAGTAAGAAATATTTGTAAAGCAGATAGATTTAGCTAGAATAATTAAAGAATGTTGTTTTCTGGAATTACCCGAATGACGTTTTATAAAGAGAGTTGGTTGGTAACGATATACGTGACAGAGGTAGAAGATTTTTATTGGTCAATTTTTGAATGCAAGGAGGGAGTGGTTTTGGCTATGAGATAGGAGAGAGGAAAGGAGTTAGTCAGTTTTCGTCGCCCAAGAAGGAAGGAGCTTTGTGGTTTGTGTTTGTTTGAAGTCCCGAAGACGTAATTTACCGGGTGTGTTTATTTGCTGTGTAAAAGCTGATCAGTGTGAGGAACGGGGTACAGAGAGATAGAAAAACCAAAGGGTATAAGAATATTAATATCAGACGAAGCCGGAAACATTTGAAGTTATAAACAGGCGCGGAGATTGGTTCAAAAGGAGGCTGCATAGAATTACACGAGTTGTTGGGTTGCAGATACAAGGACAGATAGGAGAAAGGTGTACGTCTTCTGGACCAAAATAGGAGCAGAAGCAGAGAAAGGTTTTTTTTTTATGGCGTGGCCATAGAATTGCAACGGCAGATAACGAAAGGTCAGTCAATTTTCATTAGAGCAGGAGTGTGGTTTTCATTTATTAATTAAATAAATTGAATAAATAATAGAGACAGTTAATTTTGCGATCATTTAAAGAAAAAAATTATAAAGAGAGCTTAGTTATAACACATATTAAAAATCAATGTAAAATAACATTTGGGTCCATGATAGAAAACAACTTCTCATATATTTAAAGTATTGTATTGCAAATATTACAGGATTGATTGTTATATAAAATTTCAATAAAATAAAGGACATCTCACATATACTTCAGTTGAAATTCTGTGTATTTTATTCAGGTCATATTACCTATCCCAATTAGGAAGCCAATTGGAAAATATTTTGAATCCACGATCAAAGGTAAATAGTACAAGTTAAATAGCCTGAGATTGTAATTAATTAATGCTGATTTATTGTGATTAATTGGAGATTAGATCATTTAATAAATATAGACAGGATCTTTTCTAAATAAGCAATAGAATACAATTTAAATAGCATAACAAAATGGCGCCCAACGTGGGGCTTTGAAAAATATTTCTAGTTGGCAAATTTGAAAGGATAGGAGTAGACGAGCAGATATTTGAAAGTTTATATGCCGTGGATAAAGTGAAATATTATGTAAAATTTGAGGACACTGAAGATTTATATTTTTTTTTAAGATACAATTTACCATATTTAATTTATTCTTGATATTGACAATTTAGAGGTTACCATAATTGATTTATTTGTGTGATATTTACATTTGATAATTTTACCATACTTGATTTATTTGATTGATTTTGACATTTGATATTTTACCATTTGATTTATTTGTGGGATATTGAAATTTGATACTCGTACTCAAGAGTTATTACATTTGAACAAGAAAAGTCCCGTTTGTTGCAACAGACCAGTAGAATTTTATATTTGGCGGGGATAAAAACATAATAAATGCCAAACACAAGAAACAAGAGCAAAGAGAACAAAAAACAAGAAGATAAATCAGAACAGGAAGAATATTCAGACCAGGAAGACGTATTAGACACAACAGTAATGGAGACAGAAAAACAAGAATCGGGAATAGAAAAATTATTAGCAATGATGCAATTACAGACACAACAAATACAAGAATCAATAAAACAGGCCATACAAGAGAACCAAAAAGAAACATCACTAAAAATCGAAGAAAACCAACGGAAAACAAGACAAGCAATAGAACAGAAATTAGAAGAAAATGATAGAAAAATGGAAAAGCGTTTGGACAAATATGAAAATGAAGTAAAAGTCTGTTTAGAAAAAGTTAGTGAAACAGAGAGGAAACTAGAGATGCAGAGAGAAGAAATGGAAACTAAAATGAAGGATATTAAGGCTGTCCAGAAAAAGGAACTGGAACAGTTAGAAGAAAAATTTGAAAGGGCGTTACAAGAAGACCGGAAAGAAACGGAAAGGAGATTTAAACAAATTGCAGAGATGGAGATAAGAGAAGTAGAAAGAAAAAAAGTTATCGTACATAGCACAGAAGACGTAAAAGTACGATTTGGCGGGGATATAAGGAAACTACACCCCGTGCCTTTTATAAATAACCTAAAGGAAAAAGTCAAATACATAGGACCGTTTGCAACAGCAAAGGAAACCATCAGAAACCATCTCAAAGAAGAGGCAAATCTTTGGTTTGTCAGCAAGGAAGAAGAATTTGACAATTGGCAAGATTTTGAGAGAAGATTCTTAAATTATTTCTGGGGAAAAATCCAGCAACTACAAGTAAATAAAGAGTTACAAAATGGAAAATACCATGAGAGGATGGGCGTATCAGAAAAGATGTACGCATTACAACTCTATAATATTGCAAAACATTTGCAATATAATTATTCATCAGAACAATTGGTAGAGTTGATATCGCGACACTTTGAAGATACCTTGGAAGACCACATAAATCTCCAAAATTACAAGGACATTGACAGCTTATGTCAATTTTTGCAAATGAGAGAATCACGTAGGCATGAAAGAAGAGAAAGAAGACCGCAAGAAAATTATAGACAAAGAGAAAACCAAGAATATAGAGATAGAGGTCAAAATTTTAGAAGAGATTATACAAGACGAGAATTCATACCTAGACGGGGATACGAAAATAGACCGAACGGAAGAGAGAATTATGAACCCAGAACCCAGAGATGGAATGAAAACAGGGATCGGGAAAATCAGAGTAGAAATAACCGCCCATACCAAGGAAACAAATACAATAACCCACGGAATGAACAGGAATCTCGCGGTTACCGATACGGGAATAATAGACCAAAAGAGAACAGAAGAGAAATAAATAATATGCAAAGAGAAGAAAATGAATATGAGAGAGAAGATAACGGGCGAGAAAACACAGAAGAACAACAGGCGTGTTTTCAAGAAGGCGCTCACTAAAAACGAAGAAACAAACAGGAATTTTTTGTCACCCCAAGGAATTTATTAAACTGGCAGGAAACAATGAAAAGAGAAATGGAGTTAATTTAAAATTTGTGGATGGATTTATAAATGAGAAACCAATTAAAATTATGATAGACACAGGCTCTGAAATAACACTGGTCAACAGAAAATTAATCGAAGAAGTAAATTTAACAAGTCTAATTTATAAAATACCTAGGGTGAATTTAGTGGGCGCAAATAAACGGACATTGGCAACAATAAATGAAGGTATACGAGTAATGGTACGATTGAAAAAAAATATGTATGCACTTCAATGTGTAATAATGCCGAATATGTCACATGACATGATTGTAGGCGTTGACGAATTAACGGAAAAAACATGTAGTGATCGACTTCAAAACCAATACGATGAAAATAACAAAGGAAAAAGAAGAAGAACAGGATAAGGAACAAGAGAAACAAATTACGGACAAATCAGAGAAAGAACAAACGGTGGAAATGAACCTGGTGACGAAGAAAGGGAAAGGAAGAAAGAGGGGAAAAGGTCAGAAAAAGATCAAAGAAAAAAAAAACCTGGGATTCCTCAAAAGATGAGACGAGCTCAGGAGAAGAAGATGGAAAGATTTTGACAAGAAATGAAAGCAAACCTTGGGATTCATCAAAAGAAGAGACGAGCCCAACAGAAGAAGAAACAAAGGAAATGAAGGAAAAGGAAAAGGATTAATTTGAAAAGAACATATGGGATTCCTCAAAAGAAGAGACGAGCCCAACAAAAAAAAAAAACAAAGGAAAATAAAGAGGACACAATGGAGACAGTGGTGTTTGAAAAAGACACGGAGTACACGGTGAATATGTGCGAAGAATTTGATGGGAGAAAAAAAAAATT
The DNA here is from genome assembly GCA_918026665.1 of Diabrotica balteata. Taxonomy (NCBI): domain Eukaryota; kingdom Metazoa; phylum Arthropoda; class Insecta; order Coleoptera; family Chrysomelidae; genus Diabrotica; species Diabrotica balteata. Next base: position 32,672,745 of record OU898283.1, read on the forward strand.
GATATGTGGAGAAGGCAAAGAAAATGAATTGCGTGAAATTTTAAGAGACTATGAAACGCTGATAAATAAGGAAAACCGAGTGGCCACAAAATACTTAGCATAAGTACAGATAGCATACAGGAAGTGCGTTTTAGTTTGCCTCGAGAAAATTTAGTTGCATAGATTGATAAATTTTATCGATTACAAAGGCGGGGATTTGTTGTACTTTTGAATGTCCATTAGCAATAAAAAACCGATATACAAATTTTATTACTTAAATAAAAATTAAAATTATTGATATTTCATAAAGACACGGGCATATAAATTTTCAAACATCCTGTATAAGACAAAATATGTATTTTAAGTTGTTCGAAGAATTGTTCATTAGGCCTCAGAGACAAGACTTTCAAATATTATCGATAAGAAATTTAAATAAGTCGGTTATTGTGGAATGGATTTACCCGTAATAAAAGTGTATATAGAAAGTGTTTAAACAATAGACCGGGATGTGCGGTGGTTTTCCCCCCGAAAGATTATATCGGTAAAAGTTTATTAACAAAAGACATTGAATTGAGAAACAGGTATCGTTTGTAGCTATTAGTAAGAAATATTTGTAAAGCAGATAGATTTAGCTAGAATAATTAAAGAATGTTGTTTTCTGGAATTACCCGAATGACGTTTTATAAAGAGAGTTGGTTGGTAACGATATACGTGACAGAGGTAGAAGATTTTTATTGGTCAATTTTTGAATGCAAGGAGGGAGTGGTTTTGGCTATGAGATAGGAGAGAGGAAAGGAGTTAGTCAGTTTTCGTCGCCCAAGAAGGAAGGAGCTTTGTGGTTTGTGTTTGTTTGAAGTCCCGAAGACGTAATTTACCGGGTGTGTTTATTTGCTGTGTAAAAGCTGATCAGTGTGAGGAACGGGGTACAGAGAGATAGAAAAACCAAAGGGTATAAGAATATTAATATCAGACGAAGCCGGAAACATTTGAAGTTATAAACAGGCGCGGAGATTGGTTCAAAAGGAGGCTGCATAGAATTACACGAGTTGTTGGGTTGCAGATACAAGGACAGATAGGAGAAAGGTGTACGTCTTCTGGACCAAAATAGGAGCAGAAGCAGAGAAAGGTTTTTTTTTATGGCGTGGCCATAGAATTGCAACGGCAGATAACGAAAGGTCAGTCAATTTTCATTAGAGCAGGAGTGTGGTTTTCATTTATTAATTAAATAAATTGAATAAATAATAGAGACAGTTAATTTTGCGATCATTTAAAGAAAAAAATTATAAAGAGAGCTTAGTTATAACACATATTAAAAATCAATGTAAAATAACATTTGAGTCCATGATAGAAAACAACTTCTCATATATTTAAAGTATTGTATTGCAAATATTACAGGATTGATTGTTATATAAAATTTCAATAAAATAAAGGACATCTCACATATACTTCAGTTGAAATTCTGTGTATTTTATTCAGGTCATATTACCTATCCCAATTAGGAAGCCAATTGGAAAATATTTTGAATCCACGATCAAAGGTAAATAGTACAAGTTAAATAGCCTGAGATTGTAATTAATTAATGCTGATTTATTGTGATTAATTGGAGATTAGATCATTTAATAAATATAGACAGGATCTTTTCTAAATAAGCAATAGAATACAATTTAAATAGCATAACAATATATATATATATATATATATGTATATATATATATATATATATATATATATATATATATATATATATATATATATATATAGCACTACGAGCCTAGTAGGCCCATGGCTTGAGCTGTTATTGTTTTCCATTTCTTCCTATTATTAGCCTTGTCCTTCCATCTTTCTATTCCCAGTGTTTCTAGGTCTTTCTCTACTTGTTGCTTCCATCTACTTCTCGGCCTTCCTCTTCTTTTTTTTGTACCCATTGTATGCATCAGAATCATTTTTGGTACTCGAGAATTTGTCATTCTTTCTATGTGCCCTAGCCACCTGAGTCTCTGAGCCTTTACTACTCCCACTATACTAGGATTCTTGTACATATCTTCTAATTGTTTATTTGTTCTTCTTTTCCATGTATTGTCTACTATCTTGCCTCCAAATATCTTTCTCAAAACCTTTCTTTCCCATATTTCGAGCATACCTGTTTCGCCTTTGTTCAGTGTCCACACTTCACTGGCGTAGGTTACCACTGGTTGTATAACTGTTTTAAAAATCCTTATTTTGGCGTTCCTAGATATCTGTTTACTTTTTAATAGCCTGTTTAAGGAGTATACGCATCGGTTTCCTGCCATTATTCTTGATTGAAGCTCCTCTCTAATATTTAGTTTGCATGTGAACATCGACCCCAGGTATGTAAATCTTTCCACTGCTTCAAATATATATGCTTTTTCACCCTATACTTCTATTTTTAGATTTCCTCCTTTTTGTTCACTGTCATCTATCCATTCCATGTATTTTGTCTTACTTTCGTTGATGGCTAAGCCTATTTTCTTTGCCTCTCTATCTAGCCTCTTTACTATTTCTTGTAGCTCTAATTTGCTTCGAGCCAGTATTACTACATCGTCTGCAAAGGCTAGACATTGGTGCTTTCTTTGGTATAACAATCCCTCTCTGTTGACATTTGCATCTCGTATGACCTTCTCCAAACACAAGCTGAATAGTATCGATGATAGGGGATCTCCTTGCCTTACTCCTTCACTGACTTCAAATTTCTCCGACATTATATTATTTATTTTAACTCTGCTCTCAGTCTTGGACAACGTTATTTGTATCATTCTTATAAGTTTTTTACTGATACCCAATTCTTCTAGTGCTTTGCTCATTTGGTTCCGTTTTATTTTATCGTACGCTTGTTTGAAATCAATGAAGAGGACCCTTGTCGGCAGATTGTGTTGATAACTTTCCGCTTGCAATTCTCTGAGCGTAAATATCTGATCTGTTGTACTTCTACCAGGTCTGAAGCCACATTGGTACTCGCCGACAATGTTTTCTATCACTCCTGCCAATTTGTCCTTTATACACGCTGCAAGAATTTTGTATGCAGTATTCAATAGTGACATCCCTCTGTAATTTTGACAATCTGTCCTATCGCCTTTCTTATAAAGTGGGCATATAATTGCATCTGTCCATTCTTGTGGTAGTTGTTCTTTAATCCAAATCTCCTTTATTAATTTGGACATTTGCTCCTCTAGCGTTTTCCCTCCATATTTGAACATCTCTGCAGTTATATTATCACTTCCTGGACTCTTGTTATTTTTTAATTTCTTTATTATTTCCTTTATCTCGTTTCTGGTAGGGGGTGTTTCTTCTGTCTCATTTATTTGGTTCCTATGTTTCTACGTTCTTATAGGCTGTTGCTGTTCCATCCTGTTTTCGTCATTTAGCAATTCATTGAAGTATTCTTTCCATCTATTATTTACTTATGCTTAAATCATAGGCATTATTGTAATATGGATATTATGTAAATATTATTAGTATTTTATAATAAAAAATTTTGTATGTGTTACCTTCTAGACAGGAAGTTAAATATTTTGCAACTTTTTTATTTTTTGTAACTTTCTATAAAAATGCAATTAAATCAAGTTTTATTTTATTTTTTTTAACAGGGATCAGCTGTTGAAACAGAAAAATGCGGCACTAGTCTTAAAAGTAGATGGGACTGTCTTTATGGAGACGGTTCTACTTACATTCAAGATGTTGTAGCTGAGATGCCTGAAGTTCAGGCTGAAGTCGGTACATATTGTAGGTGTGGATGCGTTGTTCATCTTGGCCAAGCAAAACCTTCACGACTGCTAGCAACCTCTTCACAAAGTTGTCCCGGAAGAAACTTTTGGCTGATTCAGGTAACTTTTCACTTTTTAGTATACTTTTACGTTTATGTTCTGTTGATGATCTCGCCTTGAATCATCGCTTCTTTGGCTTGTGCTTTAATCATCTACTGGGTTACGCCGTTATCCGCTAGTTCGGGATTTTTTTATTCTTTTCCAATATATACCGATACCCCCTATTCCCCTGGTTTTTTATTACAATATATCTTCTTTTAAAAGTGGTTTTTAATATTAAATTTTACCCTGTTTGTATGTTTTTGTACCTAGTGTACTTAATAAATTAGTGAAAGTAAATTTCGAGACACTTAAATGTAAGATTGGGGGGCATAATGGAATGTCAAGATCCTTTCGGGCGTATATAGTATCACAACAAATACTAGTCGATGATATCGACATTACTTGAAAAAAAAAAAACATGAACTTAAGGAGAGCTTTCTAAGAAAGCAAGAGTTTTCCGATTGGATTAAACAGACCAGATTAACGTTAAATTTGAAACCGGGGAAAGACCCGGATGTAGCTAACTCATACATGTCAATCTTATTGTTGTAGTATTGACTGGGGAATTTCTATGAATATGTGATAAAGAATTGCCTAAAGAGAAAATTTAAAGAAACAGAAGTATTTCTAAAAGACAGTATGGATTACAAAGGTCCAGATCCATAATACAAGCGTAACGAAAATATCTCAGAAGATCAAAGAGACAAGGAAAACGTGGACTGTCTTCGTGATGTTCGATGTATAGAATGAATTTTTTTCAGCCAACTGGGGTCACATCAACAAAGCTTTGAAGGTGTCAATAGTATTAGAATATTCAGTAAAGAACCGCAAACCACAGCAGGAGTACGTCAAGGATCCGTACTGGGACCAACACTGGGGAATGTTTTGTACGAGTCTACCGGAATTCTGAAAATTGCCTATAGAAGTAAAGTCAAAGCGATTGCGTACGAAGATGATCTAGACCTACCGATTCAGACGGAAATTGACTGAGATAAAACAAAATATTGAATTGGCTACACAAAAAACAGAAATTGTGATTTTTAAAGGCCCAAGAAAATGTCCCCATCTAACTTTCATGATAGATAGTACAAGAAGAGAGCCGACAAATTGTACTAAATGCTTGAGTATACACCTGGATATATGTCTAAGATACACCAAACGCATGAATAAAGTAGTCCAGTAACAGAAGAAAGGATAAATGCATTATTAAAGCTCATGACAAAAATTGGCGGGTCTAGCAGTCATAAAAGAAAAATAAACCTTCGAGTAGTAAAAAAAGAAAATTCCTTTTGAGACTAACAAGTACGTACCAGACTACCTCGACGATTGCCCTTCAGGTCATATCCGGTAAGAACCCCAATCATCTCCTAGCCAGTGAAAAAATGTTATTATCTGCAAACGATCACGACCATTTACCCCAGACAAACTCTGATGTAAAAAAAGAGCCGTGCTAAGAATGATCACATGAATGGGAGGCACAAATCAATGGGCCAAACGGCTCAGACCAGATGTGGTGGCCTGGTTCGCATGTAGGTATAAAAGATTAAATTACTATTTTATGGCAATTCCTCACCGGCTATAGTTCCCTTAGATCGTATACATATGTTATCTAAAAGAACGTAGACGATTAATGTTCAGATGGATATTTAAGATACGACTCACAGCACTACATCTTTTCCTCAGGCTCTTTGAAAGAAAAAGACTGAATCTTCGTTGACAGCATTATCGAAAAATCTTTGCAAAACAAAATTAACTTTGATTTTATGGTCGACCTGATAACCAGGATCACGAAGACAAAGAAGATGAGATCTAAAGATCGTTCAAGGTGAATAGACCTATATTGGATTGATGAGACTGCACGGAATATTTGGACTTGATAATTTCTAATTTTTACAGTAAACGCCCAATTACAGACCTGCTGTAAGTCTATAAAGGTGACACCGTTACAGCCAGTCATTTGATTTGTTGCCCGATACACTCGATGTTACATCCACCTAGGAGAAGTTCCGGTTATACAGGGGAATAAGGGGTAGATTTTAGTTGGTAGGCAGTTAACCAGAAGGTGCTTTTAAACATGACTTCTTCGGGGAAATGCATAGAGATAAACTCTTCCTCTCTGAAATTAACACACGCTTAGCCATTCTTAAATGGAGTCGGCTAGGTATGTTATTTGCAATATTTACCACTTGCTCAAAAAATCATAGAGAACAAAAAATCAAGATGCAGGTAAGCCAACCAAAGCATATATAAATTACAAATGCCACACAAATGGTGCAACTTGAAGATCTAGTGATGATGGAAACATACGTTCGAGCATGCCAGGGAGCTCATATTTCGTAAGAGGTCACAGAAAGAACAAAATTACTGAGAAACAAAACCCTTATCAAACCTATTTTTATGTACGAATCGGAAATGTGATGACGAAAAGCCATAAAAAGTGTTTAGCCTACTTTGACAGAGTCAGAAGAGAAAACCTTAGAACCTTAGGAGGAACCATATAAAATGAACGAAAAATTTTCTTTAAAAGATACTTTAAGTAAAGTTCTTTCTGACGCACATATTATTGGACTTCTTTCTGTCTTGTAAATAGGATTTTGTGTTATCCACGTAGCCTTTTGCTCGAGGTTAATTCTCAGTGGAAGTTCTTACATTAATCGTTACAGTTTTTAAGTTCAGTCAATTATTAAGTACGGTAAATATTTAATTCTATATATCTTAAACGAAGTATTAATGCTGAGCTCATAATTCTGGCTGAAGACAAATAAAACGGTAGTCTCATGAGGTTACTCAGAATCTATAGAGCTGTTATTAGTTCTAGATTAGATTATGGATGCATGATTTACAAACTTATCTTAAATCCCTAAATTCAATACAAACGACCTCCTTACGTGTATGACTAGGTGCATTTCGATCTAGTATTGCCGAAAGCATGTGCATTAAAGCTTTGGAACACCTCTTTTTATACAACGTCAGCTTTTACTCTCTTTCTATTTCACTAGAGTTTCATCCAACCCAAAAAACATAGTAATTAACCTCATTAACATCCACCACGCTCCTGAACATAGAAACAGATTTATTTACCCCCTTCCACAATTAGTAAATTCTTTGCTATAGCAGCTATATACCTGAATTTAACTACCTCCATCAGTACTTCCAATAATCCTCCATGGACCAATAAGCTACCTGTTTCAATGCTAGTCTAACTCGACATAATAAAGAAGACACTCCTAACCACCTCCTTAAACAATTATTTCAAGAACCAATAAATGCAAAACAGTACAATTAAGTTCTTTATAACGACGCATCTAAAGAGGAAAATAATACTGGCTGTGCTGTCTGTACCAAAAGCATAACCTTAGCTCTACACTGACTACCAACTACTTGTAGTATTCACACTGTAGAATTATATGCTATCCTTAAAGCTCTTGAAATGACTTCTCCTAATACGAAATATCTAGCTATATGTACTGATTCTCTTTCTTCAATTCAGTCCATTGCCAACATATACTCGTTAAATTCGATAGTCCAAAAAATTAAACACTTCTGTCATCAAAACCACAGCAGATAAACACCAGTAACCATTCTTTGGACCCCATCTCATGTAAGGATCAGTGGAATTGAGTCTGCAGATATCGCAGAAAGAAAAGCAAGTTGTTCTGACCTAAGCCTAGAAAAAAAATTCAACTTCATCAACATCTAGCAGCATCCATAAAACAAAACACTCGTAAAACATGGCAAAATCATTGGAATGGACAAAACACAAAACTGCACATAACCAATCCCACTCTATACTCATTTAAGACACCTACAACGGCAAGGAGGGACAAACTCATCATTCGAAGATTCCGAATAGGACACACACGCATCACTCACGGATACCTGATGACTTCTGACAACCGACCTGCTTGTGAACATTGTGATTCTCTCCGCCTTACAGTAGAACATTTACTCGTTGAGTGCAAGTATCAAAGACTAAATAGACTAGCGTATAATATACACGGTAAATTCAAACAGATACTTTGTTCCCAAATGTGTACAGTGCTCTAATTGACTTTTTAAACGATTGCAGATTATATTGTCGTGTATGACAAATATTGTAACATTGTTCGTTCAAGAAAAAAAAAGAAGGTTTGTAACACTATATTTTTCCAAATCTAATGTAATTTACTGTATTAATACTGTTAATGTAATCATCTTATATGTATAATGTAATACTCCAGACGTTTTTGTATCCATGTCAATGGCCAGATGGATATTTCGGAAATAGATGTAAAAAGAAAATATTTATTGTAATAAAATAAAAAGTAACGTTTACAACAACAATACCAGTATTTATAAATGATTTTTTTTTGTATTTAAGCTAAAGAATGTACTTTTACTTTACCAAATGCTTTAATTTCAACCTAGCAATCACATCCATAAATCATTTTAATTTCAGGCCGATCCAGACTCCATAATTCAATTTCGAGTGATCCAGTTTCATCTCTCCTGCCGCACACAATCTTTAAAAATTCGGGATGGCAACGCATTGTCATCGAATTTACTGGCTCATTTATCTAGTGCTTTCGACACCGAATCTCTGGTGGTGAACTCAACTGGGGATAATTTACTGCTTGAATTTTTCTCGGCTGATAGCATTAGCCTGGAGGAAATTTGCGGCGGTGGATTTATAGCACAGGCAAATCAAATTGGTAAGGTATAATTTAAATCAACCAATATATACATAATATACCGTACGTCCGAAATATTACTATAACTAGCTGATACTTCAACTGTTGACTAAAAAACTTTTAAATATCAAGTTTTCACAATAATTTAATTGAAACAATTAAAACTTTATTACAGCATAGTCGAACATTTCCTTTCTACGTCCAATATTTAAAATACCTTTTATTTTATCAATTAATTTGTATAAAATTACTGGCTAAAGTTAAAAAGTGTAAAAAGCATATCACGCCCCTTTATTACAAGCTTCCCATAAGTTACCACAGTTTGTTAGTGTAATATTATCCCACATTTTAGTTAAAAACAAAATATGGAATCACTTTTAAAATCATACAAACTATCACTTATTAAAAGTAGATACTTATTGTTAACTAGTGAGTTTGTCGGTCACCATGCAGAGAGGAATCCAATCGATTACCATCTAAAGTCACTCCATTTAATTTTTTCACACTTCCTCCTATATACGGCTAGGATAACAAAAAATGATATTTTAGTCTGTTGTATAACTTTTATAAGAAATAATTTACTTTTGGGGAATCGCTGAACTTTTGTGTAAAGTCATATTATCAAATTAATATACGTACGAAAGCCAGCGTTATTCTAGTTTGACAATTCATTTGTTGGGACAGCTCGAGTTTTGTATTATATTTTTTACCAATCATCAAATTCTCAGCGAATACTTTAGGATCAACAAACTGTCAAAAGCATTCAAAATTAAATTCTTAAAATAATAAACTCTTGACATGAAAGGGCACGTCTTTTCACCTCCAGATAAATATTGTCCCATCTGACAGATTATTTGGAAAATGACATTTATTCATAGAGTATAATGTACCCGTCTTTTCACGTCAAATTATGTTGCTTAGGTTCCTTACGTGTAAGATAAAAATGTAAAATTTATTTCGAAACACACCAATATTTAACTAATTGTCAAAGAAATCACATTACAGTTTTAATATCTCTTTTAATTATACTATTTGTGGTGGCAGGACTAAATTAACTTATTAAAAAAAATTTAATAACGAATAAAAAAATAATACATATTATACTAATAATTCTTCTGAAGTTTTTCTATAACAATAAAATATTATATAAGGTTAGCTCAAACATATTTAACTTCAGAAAGTTCAATAATATCTTCATTGATCAATTCATAAAGAATGCAGAATTATTTATACCTACCTGATAGGTATCTACAAAAATATATCCAAGAAGTATCACCAAATTGTCAAAATTAATATTCCTTACATTCTATAGAAAATTTTATTGGAAGTTTTGAGAATTTCGTGCTACATCTGGATATTTTGTATACTTACTCTTTTTTATTCTTTTTATTTTATTGTATTCTAATTATCATTAAAAGAATCTGACAACCTAGGTATAATCTGCATATTTTTCATTTTGGAATCCTGCTATTATTCTGCTATAATTTAATCAATTACACCAATATCTCTTGAAAAACTTTAATTAATCCATTTTTTAATTATCAAGATTATGAAAAAATTAAATGCCCAAACTAAGTAAAGAAAAGAAAGTAGAATAACTAATTTTGTAATCTTTTATTAACAACTATTTACAATATATTCTCAGAATACAGATTACTGTCGGTTAACTTACTTTAAACCTATTACAAAAAGTCTTTATCATTACAAGAAGTAAAATTCTCGATTTTACCTCAAATATTATATTCTTGGAGTAAGTTTATAAACATTAAACATCACACTGATCATACTCTTTAATTTTATTAAATCTTCTAATACCGGATCCATGTCTCTTACCTACAATAAACAACAATATTTAGGTTATATTTTTGGTTTTGCGATAACCTACAACATAATACCAAACTACAATAAACACAATTTATTTTTATTTCTTTATTGCTTTCCCAGGTGGCGCTAGGTATTTAAATCTAAACTAACATAAAGCTTTAAATTATTTTGATTATTAATTATCTTAAAATTATAGCAGTCAATATTTTTGGTACCTAATTTTGCGGAAAAAAAATTTATATGTAATTAATATTAATACTATTATTAATTAAACGTATCGTTTCAATAACAAAATATGATAGACTTAATAGATTGAAATGTTGTTGAGAAGTATAGGAGAATAGAAAAAGATACTAAAAGCTTCAGACAGCTTATTCACTATGTTCGTTCACATAGCTATATAAGACCTTAAGAATAATTAAGTTTATAATAAATCCTAAACTGAGCATCAGATATTTTGTTTATATAATTTAGGTAGTACCAGAAGCACTATATATTAGTTGCTTCTACTATTCAACGCGTTCGAACACCAATGGGAAAAGGTGTTCCTTAAAGATGCAGAATCCATAAAATGAGATTTTAAGAATGAATGCAAAGTGTAGCTACTCTTCATAAACACGTTCCAGGACAAACTGGCATATATCGCTTTATGCACAGGTACATAGCATATGCTGTCCAGAGGCTAAGAGTGTTATGGATTCAAAACGCATCAAACTCAAAGAGGATTGGGTTTCTTATCAATGAAACCTCAGAAAGGTTAACTAAGTCTGCAGACAAAAACAAAGAGCTGCTTTTTAACTATAACAACTAACACAAAACAATATTCAGATTTTTACACAACAAATATTTTTAGATTTCCTCAATGAAAAATCCAAAGTTTTTTTACGGTATAATCCCAAGTACTCTAAACTAAACCCAACGCAAATGTTCCTTAAATTCCTTTAAATATCTTTCTTCTTTTTAGGTTCTTCAAGGTTTAACGTATCAGTTGTACCTGTTGCCCAAAATATTGGCGTAATTCCAGTTGTGATTCTTAAATTGACAGCAGTACATATCACGGCAATATTTTTTCTGAGTGGATTGCTGTTAGCGACTGTAATGTTGGGCGTGCAATATATTTTTCGGTACAGGAAATACCAAGTAGCTGATGGTGATGACCAAGATTCCATTTCTAATCTATCAGGTAATACGATAAAATAGATTAAGTTTAAAGCTCATACAATGAATTTATTTTATATATTCATATACAAAGCTCCAAAGCATTATTTTCTTTAAAGGCTATAGATTTTTTATAAAAATAAAAGTAAGTTGTGGTAAGTTAGTTTTGGAAAGTTAGTTATGGTAAGTTAGCCAAAGGAACATAACAACTCTTAATTATTACTCTAGTGTTAAATTCTATTTAGTTACGTCAATGAAGTTTAGTGATTACCTAAAACAAAATAAAAAATGATTAAAAATATGTTTTTGAGCTCCACGACCATAAAATTACCTAACACCTAAAATACACCTTTTTAAAGTTCAAAACGCATCTGTAGTAATCTTAGCTAAAAATAATAGATATTTTTGTTTTGATAGCGTATATCTTCTTGTTAGCCCTTCAATGGTTTGCTAGTACTGGGTACGATTTATAACGACTGAAGACTATACATGGAGAGTCAAACAAGACAATCTACAATATCGAAACCTAAATAGCGGAGACAATACAAATAAGAGTAATTGCTTAATACAAAAATTGGCCAAGAGCAACTGTTTCAGCCAACTAAAAGACGTGAGCGCTTACATGAAGGATCAAACGAAAATAGGTTGAGACGAAGATAAACTTTGCAAGCACCAGAAACATGATAGTAGTAGAAACAAAATTTCGCCATAAAATGATACCCAAAGGAGCAATGAAATCCCCTGTCAATGAAACCGTTAACCAGATAAATTATATACTTATAGATGTAAGGCATTCTTCCGACCTCATGGACGTCAAAAACTACCGAAGTTCAAACATAGATAATCACTACTTTCTTGTAATGGCAAAAATCAGAGAGAGAATATGAAACTTAAAAAAGGATAAAAAAATATGAAACTAGACAAGATTAATATAGATAATCTGCACATTGACACAGTTTTGAGAGAGTATAGGAGACAAATGGATGATTAAATGGAAAGCATAAAGGAGGGAGCAAATTTGGAGAAATGTAGAAAAATAAGAACTGAGAAAACCAATCCAGCTAAAAAACGAATTGTATGACAAGGAGTGCCAAGAAGCAAGAAAAAAAATAGAGTATACATTAAGACAAATTATGCTGAATGCACAACAAGCGCAAAGGAGAAATACGGGACTCCAACAAAAAAAGGTAAAACATAACATAGAAGAAAAAAAAGCATTAAAATCAAAACGAAACTCGAAATTCTACAGAAATTTGAATAAAATAAGCAAAGAGTTTAAGCCAAAAATTGGGAGAATAAAAAATGGAGCAGCAAATATCCTTAATGATATAGATCCAATTTGCAGTGGGCTCTACAAAAATGGTGGTAAGCTCTGCTATAGACACTCTATAAACTTATATTTCTTGTCTAAAAAAATGAGACCATGCCCTGTCAATAGTCTCAAAGCATGATATACTCGTTACAAAAAAGTCGATCAGTTTCTTTATGACAACTATAGAGGCATAACCCTGTTATAAATTAATATGATACAAAAGGTTTATAGCGTAATATAGTATACCCTGTGGGCATTATTGAAACCTACCAGGTCGAATTCACATTAAGAAAATTTTAGAACTTATCATTGAAACCCATCACCTATTCGTCGACTTCAGGGCCAATATGACAGTGTCAAGAGAGTATTATACCAATCAATTCAGTTTGGTATTTCAAAACAATTTTTAATTAACTTTCTTTCTCTTCCTTCTTTTATGTAGGCTTTAAAGCCTGTTTCTTCTTCAATATTAGCCTCGTAAATTGTTTAAGTTGTCGCAAAATGTTTTTTTGGTCTGCCAATACTTATTCTATCCTTTGCCATTCTACTGATGTGTTCGTTCCAGTCCTGTTTTCGTTTTGTTACCAATCCATTTATGTCTTCTCTATTGCATGCTCTTCTTATGTTTTCGCGTCTCTCTCTATCCAATAGACATTTTCCTGATTTCTTCGGAGTATTTTTATCTCTGTTGCTTCTAGTAGTTGTCTCGTTTTAGATGTGTCAGGTCTTGTCTCCGCTGTGTATGTTAATATAGGTCTAATTACTGCTTTATAGATTCTTGTTTTTGTATCTTGTCTTAGATGTTTGTTATTCCAGATTGCATCATTAAGAGATCCCGCCGCTTTACTTGCTTTTAAGCTTTGTTTTCGTAATTCTTCTTCAACATCTCCGTAACATCTATTCTCAGATATCTGAACTTTGTTTCCTGCTTTATTATTTTCCCATCAATTTTGATTTTACACCGTAGTGGGTTTTTAGATGGTGTCATACATTTGTTTTTTCTGCTGATATTATCATATTGTATTTTAGCTGTTGTATTGAAGACATTTGTTAATGTTTGGAGCTTTCGATTAACGAGAATAACAATGTCTAACTTAAAAGCCAGTGTTAGGATACAGTGAGAGCATTCTAGAACTATTAAGATAAAGGTTAAACTCAGACAGGTGGGTACTCTGCTTGTATCGTATTTAACATTGACTTGGAAAAGGCAGTCCGAGATACACGGATTAGAGACGGCGATACTATTTACAATATATCGATATAACGAAAATACTGCTGAAATTGACATAATAAGAAGTAATTGATATGAGGTTGAATGCTCGAATAAATGAACTTTGAAAATTAAGGCAATTATATCGAGCACAAGTTTAATTAAATCTTGCCCAAGTACTTTCGCTTAATATAGCATCTTCAGGGACGTTTAGTCAAATATGGGCTTTCCAGCAAGCGTAGAATGTGATGAACATGAATGTTAACATAAAATTGTACAAACACTACACTAAAACAAGGACAAACACTTTAAAATTAGTTAAAATATTTCTACGCTCTACATTCTTTGGCGGTAACAGGAGAGATTCTCTACAGTTTAAAAGTTCTTGTTGCTTGTAGATGTTTGATAGATACAGACCACAAGGTACACCATTTTCTTTAATAAAAAAATGTTAAAAAATCAAAAGATATTAACAAGCAAATAAAGTATATAGATTTAAAAATATAGATTTAAAAAAGCAAGTTTACAAAATAACCGTATTTCATTCTAACTTTCAGATTTTGATGTACTGCTGTCATTATTAATGTTAATACTGAAAGGATCAATGTATGCTTATTGTCCAACTTCCACATTTTTGGCTCCACTTCTTTTACATATTTGACGCAGTTTTTCATTTTCCCATAGTAATAGCAGACACAGCTTAATACAATAAATGTTTAATGTCTGCAAATTTAAATGTTGTGTTATTGGCAGCAACAAAATTCTTAACTTGCGCCCATTCAAGCTCGATTGGATTGAGCTCGCAGTGATACGGTGGAAACCTTAAAACTATTATATTGATTGATATAAGGTTGAATGCTCAAATAAATGAACTTTGAAAAGTTAAAGGCAGATATCGAGCACAATTTTATTAATCAAATCTTGCCCAAGTACTTTCGCTTTCTAAAGCATCATCAGGGGCATCTGAAATAAGCCAAGAAACGTTTGTTTTTAAATGTAGAAAATTGATTAATTTCGATAAAAAACTCGAAGTTAATGGATGATAAAAGTTTTTGCGATTAACGTTTTAGACTTACTTCGTCAAACTTGGGCTATCCAACAAGCGCAGAATGTAATAAACATGAAATTAAACATAAATTGTACATAACACTAACAAGAAAATTATTTAAAAATTATTCAACGCTACATTCTTGTCGGCAACAGCAGAGAGAATGGTATTAACGGAAATGTTAAGGTGACATGTGACATATGACAGCTTTGATGGGCACACAGTCACAATCATGGAAATGTGATCTGCACATACTAAAATTCTACGTAAGTAAGCTGGCATTGACCAAAGGTCCAACTGACACTACTATAGGAAATCAGCTGATGAAATATGACATATAGAATATTTTAATTTAACTAGATTGCATAATCCAGATCTCATACTCACAGCTGTCTATAATAATAAGGTGTTAGTTTGAGAGCAAATTAAGTGGACATAAAGTATGATTGAAAGAAATAGACTAAACAATCGATTACACAATGGGTGGTTGACTACAATAAAATGGTCTACCAGGCACTATCAATACTGTAAAAGAAGAAATCTGACTATGAAATTAAAATACTAAAAATTAAAAACAAAATTGAAAGCAGTGTTTAAATGGGGTATAATTCAAGTAGTTCAATTAAGACCCCAGTCAATGGGAGAACTATAAAACTAATATGTAAAAACGTTACTAAAGACCAACTGACCAACAGTGGGAGAGGTTGAAATATACAACTGGTGAGATGGTATATCTAAATTACGTAGTGGTATAGATAGTGTAATTAACGCCAACTATTAGATCAATTGAATCTAAGCAAGCTATTTTCGTAAATTGTTGAAGAATACAATGGTAATGTTGATCAAAGTATAAAATTAATCAATTCTTAATGGGTATACTCAGTGCAGGAAGTCTAAACCGCCGAGCTGGGTCCACTACGAGGTGAAGCTACAATAAAGTTTTTAAAAATAGGTTTAAACTTAGTACAATTTAAATTAATTTGAGTATTAAGACAATGAGAGTTTACATTTTTTCTTTTGTGATCTCCAAATCTTCTAATAAATCCAACTCCAAATAGTTTTTCTTTCTACTGTTTAATTTTAGCATGAATACTGGTTCGTCTATTTTACATGACATCAGTAGAAGGAAAATTATTTTTTCATTTTCATTTATTATGTCACTGAAAATGGAATAACGTCATAATAATCATCCTCTACAAAAAGGGATACCCAAATGACCTTAAGAACTACCGACTCATTAGCCAGTTAAATAAATTTTGAACATTATATACACGAATGAACACTAACAAAATGGAAAATAAACTTAATTTCTATTAACCTCAAGAACAGAACAGGCTGGAACAGGCTGGCTCAAGGTATAGTACAAATGTAAAATTTCTTAAAACCACATTTAAAAAAACAGACCCTTAGTGATGACTTTTATAGACTTTCACAAAACTGGTGAATATTGGCACTATTTTAAAGTCATCCGAACAATGCAGAGTAGATTAGTCCTACTCTGAACGTCATCAGAAATATGCTCATCTATTAGCTGCTATAAATCTCTACGACCCCACCAATAAAATACCCCCAAAATAGATCCCAAAATGGTTCTTGATAGTATTAGAATATGCATTCAAGTTACTGAACTGGGAGGAAGAAGATATAATTATTGAAGGAGAATACTTTATTAAGCTTATCTGTGCGAAAGGCATAGTGTTGATAGCGGATGACGTAAAACAACTCAAGAGATGCTAGAAGACGCTTATTGCAGCAACAATAAAAGTGATATTAAAAACGAATAAACGCAAAACCAAAATTCACCTATTCACAAATTTACATATTTGGAAACTGAAGTATCCAGAAGAAAATCACAAGAGATAATCAGACATCTAAGCTACAAAGAGGAATATCCCTTAGCTGGGCTGCCTATGGCAAATTAAGATATCTTAAGATCTTTACATCCAAAGTCCCATCAGCATCAAAACATAGGCGTAGAACCAGTGTACCTTACCAGTCCTTACATACGGAGTCAAAACTCTTAACCTTACCTTCTAGATCACAATTATTCGTTTAAAGACGAATTTAAAATTCTTCACATTCAAAATAAAGGCCTTAAGCTATCCTTGCTAGAATCTATGGAAATCAACAAATTAAAAAACACAGATATAATTCTGAATGACCAACTTGAGACAAACAGTTCTCCCCTCCTCAACTTATTTCATTAGAGACTATAAAATGTAAACGCATGCCAAAAATAGATCACTTGAGAAAGGCAACCAGCCGAAACAGCTGTAGTGCTAAGAGATTAAAATAAATTTTGTGGAAGTTTGAAAACAAAGTTTTCATTATTTTATTGTTACAGTTAAAAATAACTTGAAAAATAACAAAGAAAAATAAAACGCTTGAAATGCTCAATGTTGGCTTAACATTGAGAGGCCAGGACAAAAAACGACGAGATACGTCAGACGAATAGAGGTAGTAAAAGGTTTATCTTTATAACTATTGGTTAATTTATTTTTTTATGATACATGCATCTGTATATTTTTCATATGACGTCACGATATTTGTTACAACAGTTATATATTTTTAGATGTTGCGGTTCCTTTAGGCGCTAGGGTATCGTCTAATGCTACCCTGTTTTCCGAAGTAATCTCTCTAAGCCGATTAGGACCACATTTAAAACTAAGAGGAAAACATATTAGATTAAGAGAATCTGCCGATTGTGAAACACTTAAACTTGAAGAGAAAGTTACCCTAGCGTAAGTTTTTAATATTAAAATTAATGGTTTTATTATGTACTCTCTTAACAAAAATCAAAACATAGCATTTTCCATATAAAAATGCTTGCACGTTGTTCAAGATTTACGACATCAGAGCCCCACAGAGTTGCCAAAACATCAGAATAGTTAGTACGTGAGGAATTTTCAAAATGTCAACTATTATAATAACAGTAAATATACTTCTTTTTAGACTATTGCAATACACTAAAATACATAAGAAAACATTTAAATACAAAATTATATAAATTAAATAAATTTTAAACTTACCTCTATTAGGGCTTTAATAGTAAAAACGTGGAATATTTATTTGTTTTGGTATAGCACAATCACAAGCCACAACAAAAATTAGTTGCTAAAGCTATTAATCCAAATTAAGTATGTATTTATAAATATAATTTATTAATATATATTATATTATGATGGAATTTTGTAAGAAATAAAAACATAAACAAAATTCTTTCTCTAAAAGAGCGATAACACTCTATACACTTTTGCCACACGCTGAACTGTCAATAAAATTTGAAGTATTCTCGTATTAGTTGCGTACAATTGTCTAATCTATTTAAATAAAATTATTATTTTATGGAATATTATTAATAATAACAAATGTTTTTGGTTATTTAATCAATATAATTCTAAAATTTTCAATATAATGATTACATTTTTCTGATTATTACACCATGTTGACGCCTCTGAAAGATCGAGCAGTTCCGTATGGGTTTCGTATGATTAGCTGTGTTAGGAAAATTTGAGCTCCAAGGTTGTCGTTCTGGCAATTTTAAATATAAGTGACGTCACGATATATAAATTGTGACGTGCATGCATTTTTATATGAAAAATGCTATATACATTTTATATTCCTGTTAGTCCATTGCAAAGTTATGTACATTGAAATTACATTTTTGATAGGACGCAATTTTATTTTTTTGATATATGGTAATGGTTATTATAAGCTTCAGTTCAAGCTTGTGGAGTCGCTACCCTTGGTTTCCGGCCGCCATTTTGAATAAAAGGGGGCAAAGGGTTTTCTCACCGTATCTCGTAAATTAGAAACTCTACAGAAAGTTTTATATAACATTATTTGTAGCAAGGTTAATTTTATACAACTTTATCTCCATTACTCTTTATCAAAAAATTAAAACTAACAAAGTTATAAACAAATATTTCTAAAATTTTTGAACAAACTTTTTTTTGACATTTTTTTTTTTCTGACCATTTTACAAAAAAGATCACAAAGCAATATAATAAAGGGTTTTTAAAAGAATAATTTTTTATACAAATTTGTTTAATTTTAAATATTATATTTTTTATGGGATTAAGCCACAATTATTGAATAATAATCACATTGAAAAATACTATTTTATTTTTAGGAAACAAGAGTCCCTTAGTATAGGCAGCACCACAACTTTAACTCAAGTTGAGGCATGTACCCTACCAATTGATGAATCAGAAGATAGCACCATTAACACGAGTTTAACAAATTCCACTTTGAAAAGATCATCCACCATCGAAAGCGACAAGGATAAATCTGATGAAAAAACACAAAAGGGCGAAGAATCAGTAAAGCAGAATATGGCGAGACGACCGAGCAATATCAGTAACATCACGTTGACCAATGTGAGCCTGTTAACAAAAATTCACTCCACAAGTGATCCGGTGAAGTATTTTTTCAATAAAAATTCAGTAATATAGCACTTCAACAGCACTTCTGCACTCGTCTGAGAGGATATAAGATTTTCACTTAATAAAATGAAAATAAGCACTCATAAAAAATAATAATACTTTCATGATATCATTAAACAATATCCAGGATTTTAAGTTTTCCCGTCCAATGTTTGCCAGGGCGCAATCTATTTGGATCTTCAAAATTTATTTTTCTTTTTGCTTTGATACTAGGAAAGAGGATGCGAAAGCGTAGCCGTAGCTTCAATCTTGCATCTTGAGAAACTATGTAATCTCCTGCCACTCCGATGAATCACTGACGATCCTCATGAACGGCATGTTCCTGAGATTACAGTATTCAAGTATTATGCCTATTAGTCCTACAAGTACTGGCGATTTTCGTTAGGGTAAACTGTGCAAATACCGGTCAGTGGATAATGGCGGTCATCCCGATTGTGCGAAATCTATTCAATCTGGCAACCTCCTATAACTGCCAACGTGTCGCTACACTACTCTGTATTCAGATTGCTGACGAGCGTTGAGTTGGCGCAAACCATTGTCATAGAAATATTATTAACCTGTTTTCAGTGTTTTCGATCTTATTTTTATGCTGAGTAATATAAGGTCTTAAGTCATTTTTATTCACTTGTAGATCTTAAAATTGGTTACAATTGATTATAATGACGTTAGCTGCCTATTCCTTTTTTAAAGATCAATATTTTAATACATGTTTACGAGTAAAAAATTCTAAGAAAAAAAATGCCAACAGGAGGCAATGCCGGTCAGTTGACCGGTATTACCCCCATGCTATAATTTATACCCTATACTATTAATCCTTAGGGATTAATCCATCCATTTTTCGACATTGCAAGAAAGAATAAAAAATAAAAATCTTCAAGGTGTCTCATTAGGTAGAAAATCAGTATTTTCTGCCGAACAAGAAGCTAAAATAGCCACACAAAAAAAATATTTAGCTTAATTTTTTATGGCGTAACAGCAATAGAACTGAGAAAATTAGCATTTGGGTTTACAAGATAATTTTTCTTGTAATAAAACACCTTTTTCTTGTAATTGGCATTACAAGAAAAAGGTGTTTGATTCTAGTTCTTTGGAATCGGATATTGATATATCATGTGATAACAGTGACGATGCATACGAAGATGCCTGGTTTACAGCGAGTTTGGCAAAAACAATGAATTGTGGTATATATTTACCGTTTGCTCACGATGGGCTTATTCAGAGTGCAGTGGATGGGATTCTGCAGAGAGTTATACCTGCGATGACAGTCAACTATTTTTACATTAAAACACATATTTTTGTTATTTTTTGTTTGTTTTGTAATAAAAAATATTTTTTCACCTTTCTTACTGATTTACTTGAATTATGACCCATTAAGCCACATTCGTTAATCGTTTTATAACAAAAAAATGTTAAATAGATATTGATTTTTATTTTAATAATAACACAAACAAATTGACTGGCATTACCCACACTCATGACCGGTATTGTCCATGTATGGTGACAATACCGGTCAAAGATACTTTTTTATGTTTTGTCTCTGTCAAAGACAAAAATTTTATATTTTTGAAATTAAATGTATCTTGCAATAAGTTAAAACCCCAAATTACGGATTCACGGCTTAAATTTGATTCACAGATTTTTACTTTTTTTTTATATTAAATTTTCTTCTTAGGTGACCGTGATTTGCACACTTTACCCTAATATTTGTGTTAGCTTGTCTGCCATTTAGTCTGTGCTCTGTTTTTCAGTGTCTTAATTTTAGTTATCCCGAGTATTTTTTTACTGACGTTTCGGCTCTTTTCTGTTTCACGCATGTCATTATTTGTCACACGCCCATTCTGTAAACTGTAGATTTGCAGGATACACTAAGTTGTTTGTTTTTGCATGTTGGATGCTTAAGAGGTTCCGATATTGCAACAGTGTTATTTCCTTGTCTCTTCATTTTACAAAGACCATGTGCTTCTGATGTTGTTAACTTATCACACAAGCTGATATTTCTGAGCTACAGTCATGCGTTTAGTCTCTGTTTCATATTTTCCCCTTTGGTTTTTTAGCATACATATTCACCTAGTTGCTAAATCTTAAATCTAAAAGTGTGTAAACGAGTGCAAAAAGTGCAAAAATGATTAGGTATTATCAAAACTGATCAAAATTAGCCCCATGCTTGACCATTGTTTTAACTTTCTCTCTTTCTCTCTCTCGCTCTCTCTTTCTTATCCATTCGAATTGGTGTAGCTCATCCGAAACAAAAATATATCGTGCTGTAAACTATAATATTTTACATTTTCTACGCACACTAAATAATTGCACAAACTACGCACAATTTGAAGAAATACTTAAGACCTATAATTATAAAAGATGTTTTCAAAGTAATCTACAATATCGGAACATCAGAAAATTTCTAAAGATTTGAGTTAAAGATCTAACATTATTTATTGCTAATAGGAAAATCTAATGCTTGTATTTTTAAATTTTTAATTTTAGTTTAGCATAGGGGAGAGGTGGTACAGTGACACAGAAAAATTTGAATTTCTGTCATCGCTAGACCATTAATAGGATTTTACTTGCAAATATCAATTTGGACGTGTTATTGTGTTGCAAATACATCATGAATGACTACATTGCTATAAATTAAGAAAACAAATAGATTTAAAAAAAAGTCTGAAACTTTGCATTGTGTCAGTGTTCCCTGGTATGAAGGGTACACTGACACAAAGACATTTTTCAACTGTAATATGTAAGTATTATTATTTAGGACTAATTAAACAATAAAAATGTATCTTTATTATTGATCTATAGAAAAATATTATAAATGCTTGTTGTTTTCTATGAAATCAAGTCCGTTTTAACATTAGGAAAAAAGTGTCGACCCCTGCTAATTTTTGGATGGTCCAAAATTTTTATATTCTGGTTGTTGAATATAACATCAATGTCTGTGACACATGGAAACACAAAGCATGTGACATTTTTTGAATTTTTACGTAAAAAACTGACTTCCATCGTACCAATGGTGTTTATCACCACAACTTTCCCAATATAATATTTTTCGATTTCTTTATCGGAATGGGCTTCATATTTGAGTCTCACTAATAAGAAATCATTAATCTTAATGTCGCAAATTTTGGCTGGATCTAATGTCAAATCACATAGGTCTTCATCATCACTATCTGAAAATATTTCACTTTCCTCTGACGTATCAGAATTATGGAGACTATAAGTTTTACCATTTTCGTCTTCCGACTCAATAACATCATCATTGTTTTTAATGTCTTCTGAGATTATGCTTCTTTAAATTGTTTTCGCTTTTTTGGCTCTATTACTTTCAATTTCGTTTTTCTCTGGAGTGTCAGTAGCAATCATAGTCTTGCCTTTTTTTCTTCTAGTTTTAACCGAAATTGTCAGACTTTTTTTTTGGATATTCACGAATAGCTGATGGACTTACAACTGTCAATTTTCTTCCACTTGTGGATGAAGGTGACAATTTTTGTAATGGAGTTACGTCTTGGTTCTTGATATAGTTATCTGTGGTACCTCCTGTCGAGGTAGATGGTTTTGGATCAATATTTGGTGAATTAACTAATGGTCGTTCTGTAACTTGGCTTGCGAAATAATCATCATCATTAAATACGTGACGGTCAAAGGGAAATATTTCAGCTTTTTTAAAAGCTGCCGATATATTTACAGGTGTCATAGATCTGGGGTAAGCGAGTCCCACAAATGATGCTACATAATAGATTGTCACAGGTGTGCCCGGATTAGCTTTTTCCCACGAACTTAAAGCATCGTTGTAAAATATATGAAACGGTTTTAGCAGACCCACATCTAATGGTTGCAACCGATGGGTGCAATGAGGAGGCACAGTCAAAACAGTGACCCCATTATCTTTGCACAGAATGATAGCTTCAAGAGATATATGGCTCTCATGGTTGTCTATGATTAATAGTGAAGGGTTAGCTTTTGAACTACAAGTATGTTTAATGAAATGTTTTAAAACTTCAATAAAACATTCTATGTTCATCCATCCTGCTTTCGTAGCCAAGCCTAACGTCCCACATGGCGCTCCTGCCAACATATGGCTTTTAAAATGGACTCTCGGAAATACCATTACGGGTGGGATTGCACTTCTTTTGCACTTACAATGCAGCATGTGGTAACAAGTGTACCACTTTCACTGCTTTGAATTTTAGACACTTGTCTAGTGCCTTTTTTGGCTAGCACCTTTGTCGAATTGTTTTGAACTGTCAAAGTTCCGGTTTCGTCTAAATTGTAAATTCTGAATCCATTTGAAAAATTTGGATGTCGCTGCAAAACTATTTCCAACTTATTAAAAAATAAGTTTACATTTTCTTTATTGAATCCTGCTGCTCTTGCTAGACTACATCCCTCTGGAGTTCTTAAGGATATTGTACGATGTCTATGGCGAAATCCTTTATACCAGTCGACTGAAGCTTTTTTTTCCTCCTCCCAATTTTTTGGAATTTTTAATTTATTTGCTTTCGCTAAGTCATATGAAAGTTTGCGACAATCGGTAATTGTTAAACTGTAAAACATTTTTGAACACGTTATGATATAATGAACGAGAGCTTCCTCTAGTTCCAAAGAAAATATTTGGTTTATTATATAGTTAGGAGCCATTCGGCATTCGGGATCATCTCTGTATTTCTTGACGTATCTGCTTACGGTTTTAAAGCTTAAGTTTTTCTCTCTAGCAGCTTGACGAATTGATATACCACTGATAACTAGATTGACTGCTTCCCTCATAGAATCTTCATTGAATCTACCTACTGTCTTATCCGTTTTCTTCTGACGTACCATTAGTAATGTAAATTCATAATTAACAAAAGCTTCTTAGACCCTAATATGATTTTCCAGCACTCATTTGCTGTCAAGATTTTATGAAATTCACAAGAAGGGTACAGTGACACATCGTGTCACTGTTCCCTATCAATATTCGTGTCGCTGTACCCACAATGCTGTTTTATACAAAAATTTGTAAATTTTTTGTTAATCTACAAAGATTTTAAAGAAATTTTATTGCTATTACTTACATTTTATACGACTTTTTTACGACCCAGAACACAATCCAATAATTCAGGTTTGTTTTCTCGTAGTAAACAACTAAAAACACCCTTGACAAAATACTTCTGCACTAACAAAACACAAACATGCGATTTTCTCCAAACACAACAGATTCTGTCAACTTTTTATAAGACAAGTAGTATTCTTATTATGCCAACTGTAAAATTCCACAATATCACTAACTTGCTAACATATTTTCTACTAGGATTTTAAATGTGTCACTGTTCCCTGTGTGTCACTGTTCCCGCCTCTCCCCTATTAATTTATTGATCTAGATTGTCTGTATTATGATTTGAATCATTATTATACAGCATACCATGGAGAGTTTAGTTGACTGTTCTTAGTTCACATAAATTATAGACAGATAAACATGTTTATATTTTTGAAAACTGAGAAGAATGGATCACTTTAACATTTAGTTATGCACTAATGATGATAACGCGAACAATTTTATAGACATAAACCTTGACCTAAATCAGAATTAACTCGATTCAAAAACCTTGCTGAAACAAGTGAAGCAATTCAATAAACAAATACGATCTAAGCACTAGAAACTAATAATTTTTCTGTAAAACAGGTATGAAAGTGAACAGATAGCCAATTTATTCTAGTAGAATATAGGAAAAAGGGAAAATGCGTGAAAAATGGAATATCGTTTTGCTCACGTTAAGCCCACTACAGATTGCCAAGCTGTGCCCATATTAAAAAATATATTTTTTTATGTGTCGAACTATAAGTGACACAGTTAATAGGATTGTCAAACTAGCATTAGCTAACATAATTACCAGTACGTAATTATATTTCAAACAATTTTTCTCTGAAGTTTATAGTATTTGTGCCAATACTATCAGAAGAAGCTGACATCTTAGAACAGCAACTAATACATCTACGAAGAAAGCTACAGCTACTTGAGAAAAGGAATGCCAAAAACTTTAAAACGTTTAAAACAAAGAGGTTTACCTATGATACCATGTCACGACAACAACTCCTTGATTCAGCTATCAATTCACGCGGAAAATAAGCGCTTGTTCTGACGCTATTGACTTATACAGTTTACCTCTCTCAGTACATTGTCTTATAAAATTAGCTATTAAACGAATTAAATACGATTGCGATACAATATTTGATTAATTACTATTTACATTACATACACTATAATCAGAGAGGCTTTTTGCTTAATTTTAGTTAAACCTGGTATTTAGGTCTGAAGGTCTGGAATTAGGTTTAAATTTTTTGACACTTCTTGTTTCATTGACGACTTCAAACAATGTCTGAGACTAGCGCAATACTGTATACTGTACTCACTTATCCCTTCTTTGACTGATGGGGTTGTTGTATCTCTTTAGATCAGTAGATTTGGTACATATTAAGGCGTATCCAGGATCATTCATAGTGCCGTGTTAAGGAATGTTATTTAAATTAATTAGCAATTAATTTAAACATTACGAAAATTAGCTGACTTAATTTATTGATGTTATCTGTACAAAGACAAAACACGAAAAAGCATTAGAATTATAGAGTATTATAAAGTAACCGATCAACTGGATATGCTTTTCGTACGTTTTTTCGATCTAAAAGTGTATTAAGATGGACAGAAAACCCTCTTAAGACCCTACTTATGTGGTCGGTAGGACAAGTATAATCAGAGAGGTTTTTTGCTTAACTTTAGTTAAACCTAGTAATTAGGTCTGTGGGTTTGAATTTTCTGACACTTCTTGTTTCATTGACGACTTAAAACAATGTCTGAGACTACCGCAATAGTTTACACTGTACTTACTTATCCCTTCTTTCACTGATGGGGTTGTTATATCTCTTTGGATCAGTAGATTTGGCACATACTAAGGGGCATCCAGTATCATTCCTAGTGTCGTATTCACGAATGGTTGGATTATCTACATTGCTGTTGGACGCGGCTCCCTAGTGCTGGGTTCCGTACGTCTAAATTGGTTTTAAATTAGCTGTGTTTTATATTAGTAGTTTGTTCTCGACAGACAACTTGGACTTCGTACGAAATTATGTGGAAATTGTGTGTTTTGTGTAAAACTTAAAGGTCGCTGGTTAAATGATTGAGAATAATAACGAAGAAAAAATGCAACATTTTGATTTTAAATAAATTAGAAATTAATTTAAATATTACGAAAATTAGCTGGCTTTACTCATTGCTGTTATCTGTACAAAGAAATAAAGTATTAAAAATATCATGGACTGATATAATTACAAATAAAGAAGTACTGGAGATTGTTGGTAAAGAAACATAATTAATAACCACTATACAAACCAGAAAACTGAAATACCTAGGCAACGTAATGAGGGGACCAAAATATGAAATTTTGAGACTCATAATACAGAGAAAGGTTCAAGGAAGAAGATCTGTTGGCCAAAGGTAAAACTCATGGTTAATGAATCTACGTGATCAATGCAAATCGATTGATTTGTTTAGAGCAGCAAGTTTTAAAATAAAAAAAGCCATTATGATTGCCAACCTCCGTAAGGAGACGACACTATAAGAAGAAGAAGTACAAAGAAAAAACACTTACCTCTAAAAAAGCAGTAGAATTATAGAGTATTATAGAGTAACCGATCAACTGAATATGATTTTCGTACGCTGTCTCGATCTAAAAGTGTATTGAGATGGGCAAAAAACCCTATTTAGGTGGTCGGTAGAGCAAGTGAGTCAGTGCATAGTATAATATATATATTATATATAATATATAATATATAATATATAATATATAATATATCATATATACATATGTCAATAACAAGTGCATACCCATAAATCAACTCTATTTTATGGCTCTATGTTTTAAGGTAAACATGTAGTTATAATATACCATTAAATAAGATCATATTATAGTAGAGTAATAAAAATATTAAATATAAAATATGAAAATAAGAACTAATTAGTATATAGTTGCCCAAACAACGTGTGAATCATTACAATAAAGATGCGTACGAGATTACTTTGGAAACATAATTATAAACTTCAATTTATGTAAAACTTATCAAATAATGTTATTAACATAATTTATTTACTTATCATTTTGTTATTTATAGATGACTGTTTACTTCCTATTTCTTTAAACTTTTTTTTATATTTGTTCACTATTAACACCTCAGAGACGTAAGTTACTCTAAATTTCACCAGTATTCTTAATCTTTAGAATCTTATTTTCTTTTTCGCATTTTCTGATTGATTTTATTTTATAATCTGACTGACTTGTGATTGTTCGTCCTTTACTCATTTTTTGCAATATGCCCTTCGAGTCTTTTGACAAACCCCAGTAACTGACAAAAATGCCAGATTCCCCAAGCTGTTCAAGATCTTAAGCAGATATTATACATTCTCCCCACATCTTTAATTTTTCTCCGGTAAAACAAAACTCCCCGCCTTCATGATGACTTCTATCTAGCAAGTGATTGGTCGTGCATAGAGCAATCTGACAGGAGGCATTTGACAAATTGTCTACAATTGCTTTTAATTCTCTTAGCAGCAGTTTCCAATTCAAATAAATGATTCGATATTATTTATTCCAATCGACGTTTTTGAGACACAATTCAAAAACAATGATAAGTGCTTATAGCAACTTATGAGATTTAAAAGTCTTCTCGTTCAGAAGTCAAGTGCTTCTTTTTCGAATATTTTAAGATATTTATAAAACTTTAGTTCGAATACATAAAGGTAAGACGCCGAACCAAAAACTTATACAAGATGGAATTTTAAATACTAGAATTGAAAATTAATACAGAACGAAATGATAACAATGCTACAACATAAGATGTAACGTTGAAGAACAACAGCTTAATGATAGATAAGAAAGAAGTGGAAGACAAAGTCGCGTTTCTATTGGCATTTAAACCTTGTGTTGTACAGCTCTCCGGTATGCAATTATTGTTCTGAGTATTAATTTACAGTTATCACCAATATTTTTAGCAAAGATAATTTGGTCACTTGTAAATGATAGAGTTGTATTACTTCCAATTTGGATTTTTATTTTACTTAATTGATTGTGCCAATGCTTTCTCAGATAGTAAGTTTCGATTTCCAAGTAGGCAGCCTACTTGAAAGTATTTTGTTTATCAGTCTCTTGTGTTGATGCAAGTAATAGTTTTTTTGTTTGCCTTTCTGAGATCTATAAATAGTAGTAAATGTATAGAGATCTATACAATATAGTTGGCTACTATAAACTAGGAATTCTTTACTTAGTTGTTAGACAAAAGTTACTTCAAAATTGATATGTCTGGTATAGATGGTATAAAGTCTAAATATGAAAGTTATAAAACCTCAATAGTTCTTATAGTAGGTATTTCAAATTTCCCTTCATTTTTGTATAATTTTTTCTATCGGAAGGAATTTTCGTTCTTTTATACATTTGGTATAAATCAAAGTTAAGTTTCTTACTATACTTCAAAGTTCTCTAGTTCTAAAAGTTAAATTAATATTGTTCTTAAATATAAAGTTCATAAATTTATAAAAAAATTTCTTTACAGGGTTGCTACTCATCCGGTGGGACACTTGTCAACAAAGCAACTATAAAAAGTACTTCTGTGAAAGAAACAAAGGAGAAGAAAAATAGAGAGAGGCTTATGTTAGGACCAACAGGATCAGACTTTTCAATTTCGGCTCAGGATATTGATTTGGAAATGGATTATTACGACTATAATGTAGTAAACGCTGGAGCTGCACCGGGATCATACTTGGGTAGTATTATTTTAAACTTTTTATTTTATTGTTTTTTACTTTACAAAACAGTTTTATATATTTGTAGATTGTAATAGATTATTTAACCTTTCTTCATGTCCAACATATTTTTTTATTTATCCTACTTCTTCTTTGTGTGCCATCTTCGCGATTAGGGTTAGCAATTATCACTGTTATTCTAACTTTTGACACTGCCCAAAAGATTTCAGTTGAGCTGCATCCAAACCATTCTCTGAGGTTTTTTAGTCAGGACATTCTTCTTCTACCTATGCTGCGCTTTTCTTGAATCTTTCCCTGCATTATTACTTTTAGGAATTCATATCTGGCACCATGTGTTACATGACCCAAATATTGTAGTTTTCTTAATATTGTTCTGAAGCTATTTTCTTGTAGCATTTTAAATTAATTAGTATTTAACTGGGAATAAGCCACAATTAAAGATAAAAATTTGTTTATTGACGTTTCAATTTCCACTTCGGAAATCGTTCTCAAAATACAAACAGTAAATTAAACAAATTTTGTTTTTTGTTACATAGTGAAAAATTCTTCTAATAATTTAATTTTATCTGACTCATTTATATTTACAATTCAGACATACATTATGCATTTTAAAGTAGATGACTCTAAAATGATATTGCCAATATTGTTGAGTTGCGCTCCTGGGACGACTTTACTTATAAGATAGTTAATTCGATTACATGAAATCAACTTTAACTTGAAAATATCCATCAGAAAAAAAAATCATAGCATTTAATTCGTCTTTAAAAAGACAAACACATGATATGATGACAGTAAAATTCTCCTGTTAGTGATTTCATAGTAAATTATGAGGGAAAAACCAGGAAAAAAACCTCATAATACTATCCCGACATGGTAAGTATTTGTTCGTGCATTTAGTTTACCTTCAGCAAACACCAAAATTCTGATTTTATATGTTTCGTTATTTAAAAAACATAAATGATGTATACTCTATATGTTACTGACTTACTAATACTGGTATTTTCTTATTAATAACTTCCTCTTTCAATATTGGTAACCAGATCCTACTACATTCTGCCGACGAATTTGCGACACAACTGGCCTCATTTAGCATAATTAGAGCCGCTTCTTTGATTTTTCTTTTTTTACCATCCGTTTCTTTTAGGACTGCATTTGAATTATTCCATTGTTATTATCCATTGTTCATTATCCCATGCGTGTTTACATATTTGAGATCTATCAAATTCTCTATTTTTATTATAAGATTGATGTTCACATATTCTAACATTTAATGGTTTGATGTTTCACCTAAATAAAACTGATCGCATTCAGAATGTATTTTAAAAATGCAATTCTTTGTTCTTTCTTGTTCATTGTTAGGTTTGGTTTTGGACAAAATAAATCTCAACGTGTTTGTTGTTTTGAATGTTGTTGAAATGTTGAATTTATTTCCTATCCTTTTAAGTTTTTCTGAAAATCCTTTTATGTACGGTATTGTTATTTTCCTCGTATTGCTCGTTGCTGAGGTCTATCATATAATATTTATTTCATATTATTGAATGCACTTCTAGCCTTTTCTATTATAACTTTAATTTGTTTGGTATAATCGTTTATACCTAACCTAACCTATTCATCCTACCCTGGAATGCAAATATTTTGGACGAAGTAGATTCCTCAATGCACAACACACAACTCTTTAACATGGTATCTCCTATGGTAAAAAGTAGGGAAATAATTTCTAGAGTCATATGTGGTCGATCATTGAACTAAAAAAATTGGCGGCAAATTAAACAGTATAGTTTAAACAGTTTTGAATAGTTTACTACTAAAATTCTATTAACAGAAAATAAATATAGCCACAGCATAACAAATAGAAACTATTTTATGTCTAAAAATATATTTTTCCATAGCTAATGTTAAAGTGTTGCTATAACAACTGTTTTGAGTAGATAAATTATCACTTTAACCGCAAGGGTAGATAAAGTGACACTTTAACAGCAAGAGTAGATAAAATGTTTTAACTTTTTTTTATTGAATAAAATTTATAAATTTAAACACATTAAGAATTAAAAATAACTGAAATTATACAATTAACATCATTAGAAATATTTATTTTTGGAGCATCACAACTTCTACTCGTTTGCTTAAACACTTAATTCGAAGTACTGGATTGATTTTCTGTAACATTTGTTGACAGAGTAATTCATATCCCTAGCAATTCATATCCCTAGCAACACAATTGCGATTTTTGTGCTAAAAATTACAATATTCTTTGAAATTCTATTTTTCACCTGAACTTGAAGTCTTGCTATAGAAAAAATGTTGTATTGCACACGACGATAAAATAGCATTATCTTCTCGAGCATAATTAGCGTCTCGACTAATGTCTCGACTCTCTCGAAGATAAGGTATAATTTTGTCGTGTTGTACAATAAATAACTATCTCTTTACACAAAAATACTGTATTTTTTTATAAAAATTTATATCATATTATCCAATAGAGAGAGTAACAGGTATAAAACAGGATATGTTTTTATTTATCATAATATGACTATATCTGTTTTCCATATTATTAAAATGCTAGTGCTCTAAAACGAACACAATAAAAAATTAAACGCAGATATTATGACACTTACTTATTTCTATAATTTTCTTTGGTAAATTATTACTTTGTTGTAACTTCCATGCCTTCTAAAATGCTTTCCGTTAAACAACATTCTGTGAATAATACAGAGTAAACCCTAGGATTGCTGCAAGCTTTCCTTTAAGGATCATCACAAGCTACAATCGACTTTTGTGCCAATACCCATAAAGTAAAATGCAATATCTTATTCAGATCACAGAACAATAGCTTTAATGAGACACACACTTAAAATTTTTTTGAAAGTAATACACAGCAGAGTTGTTAAAACTCTTGGATATGAAATAAGTGACAGACACTTTGGCTTTAGAAATGGTAGGGAAACAAGAGATGCTATGTTCGGCTTGAATATACTGGCCCAGACATGCATGTATATGACTCAGGATATGTACTTATGTTTTGTAGACTTTGAAAAGGCATTTGATAAGGTTCAACGTAATGAAAATCTTGTAGATATATT
Organism: Diabrotica balteata; assembly: GCA_918026665.1. Taxonomy (NCBI): domain Eukaryota; kingdom Metazoa; phylum Arthropoda; class Insecta; order Coleoptera; family Chrysomelidae; genus Diabrotica; species Diabrotica balteata. The sequence continues at coordinate 32,705,076 of OU898283.1, forward strand.
AGGAATCTAAAGAGAAATCTACTGATAGACTTTAAAACCATAGAGCTCCGAAATATCAAAATACAGAGAGGAGTCTGTTTGCGCGGTCGTCCGATACTACGTCTCCGCCTGCAGTTTTGTTGGGTGGATCGAGTAGCTTGACAGAACTATTTCGGTTCCATGCCCGGATAAGAAAAGAGGGGGTCTACAGCCAGGTTAGCACCCTACTGATAGACTTTAAAACCATAGAGCTCATACAAACATTTTTTTTTTGCCTCGGAACAGGAATGATTTCATTACGACGATTAACGTAAGAAATAGGAAAAGGAATTTGGAAGAAGTCGTCATAAAGAATTCTTCTTCTGGATATGAAGATGATGCTGTTCAAGGCGACTTCATAATTGTAAAAGTTTTGCCAAAAAAGGCAAATTGGCAATACATTTTATGGCAAAATTTGAAAGTAAGTTGAGCCATGAACTTAAAGGAAAGTCCTACAGACGACTTTTCCGTCTAATGGCTTTTAACCTACAACAAAAGAAACTTCATTCGTGAATTTTTCGCAAGTAATATCCTGCCGAAAGCGGTGGAAGATAAGCCTTCCAGATTTAAACACATGCTATATTTCAATACTGAACTATCGGGATTCTGTCTGCAGTGACTTATTTTGATATATATATTTTTTGACTTTTATATTTAGAAAATATAAAAATTAGAGAGATTTTATTTTTGTGCTCCTAACTGCTTGTCTATACTATCCCTAGGTGCCGTCTATAGTATCCCCGCACATGGGGATAGTTTGAACAAATGCAGTGCCTCTAACTTCCGGACATTGTTTAAAACATATGACTCCTAAAAGTTTGTATTATGAATAAACACACCTAAAGGACTTTTTTAAGCTATGGCCAATAACCAAAAAGATAAAATATTTAGATAAAAAAAAAATTAAACTCAAAAAGTGTCCAAACCATCCCCGGTCTTCCCTATCTATTCTATTACAGGAAGTATTTATAAAATTAAAACAGCGAATATTTTCGAATGGTTAATGTAGTTATTTATTAAATTACTTTTTTTTTCAGGTATGGATCCAGCATTTCTAGTATGGATTCCACCATTCGATGAAACCGGTGAAATATTCCCGGAATACGAAGATAACGAGTATCACGAAATGGACGAAGTCCGGAATTACGCAGATCCAGGAAGCAACAAGGAATCCCCAGAAGAAGATACTGCATTGCTTCCAAAATTTAAACAGCCAGAACATAAAGAAAGTTTTATTTCATCAGCAAAAAATGCCGGCCATTCTGTTGATAATAAATATATATCAGAAATAGAACCCTTAGTGCATAAAAAGATCGCAGAGACACAGCTGGAAGATCTTTCGAAGATATTGAAAGTGTCTCCAAAGCTTCTTAGAGAAGATATGGAAAAAGAGACGGAGTTTGAGAAAGTTTCCAGTTTAGAAAATATTGATAACATCAAATTTGTTGACGATGATGATGCAGGGGAGAGTTGCAATACAGATATGGCATATCAAGATAGTAATATCATATCTTCTAACTAAAGACTGATTAGGTTTAGTAGCTAGGGCATTTAAAAATCTATTCAATGGTATTATTTCAAAGTTTTAAAATAACCTATTTGCAGTATTTTTATTCTTAATTCTTTATTAAGAATTGACTTATCTCTTATAATACAACTCTCATCTTTCTCAAATAATTTTAAATCCTCTTGATTCTCTTGACTTTAATAACAAAGAATCTAAACAAGGATAATTTTTTTTTCATTTTTTGTTTTGCTTGTAACTTGAAGTACTTCTTGTTTTTATTGTTATTGTATTATTATTTACACCTTGTTTTTATTAATTTATTTTTTTTAATTTAATTATCTATTTATTCGTACAGCAAATAAAACTTATGATATATCTTTGAGGTAATATTCATTGAAGAGTTTAATGGTTAAAAGTTTTATATGTGCATATTCCTCACCTGATCGTTATTATCAAAAAGCAAGGATTCAGAAATAAACAATCTTATTTTTTGTGTTAACTTTCAGTTTTCATCATTTATGATCAAATGATGTAAGAACTGCTACTTTAGTTTTGAGATATTAAAAAACCGATTTGAAAACATTGAATTTAGCATCAGTATCGTAAAGTTTGATAGACGGTTAAGAATGACTACGATATCAGCGTTCCAATAAACTGATTAAGCGATAAGGTGTCATCATATTTTAGTCCGTTTTACTGGTTTGCCGAGTTTAATTAAAACCACAGCTTGTTGCTTGTTTTAAAATCAGTTTGGTGAAGGTGGTCCAAAATACACTGTTGTATCAGAAAATAAACAATAAGCGTGGCTGCAACATTAAAGTATGCGTGGACGTTAATTTCTCTTGATCAAGTATAATTGTAAAAAATATACAAAATAGTTATTACCGCACCTTTAAAAGACCTTAATAATATTATTGTAAGTCTATTATTCAGCATAGATACAATTAAGCCCAAATCTTAATATCAATTGCGTATACCACTGCTGCACGACAAGCTATATCAATAAATTTTTTATGTTGATGTCAATCCACTATTCTTTGTGAAAAAAAAAGAAAAAACACAGAAGATGGACATGGGAAATTCCTGATGGAAAAATAAGGAACGAAATCGACTACTTCTTAACAAACACAAAAATTAATTATTTAAAGACGTAAATGTGCTAAACCAGTTCAGTACAAGCAGTGATAATAGGTTAGTAAGAGCTAAAATAACGATATCAACCGAAAAAGAAAGACTCAAAATGATAAATAAGAAACAACCAAAGAAATGGACAAAACCAACTAACTTTCAGGAGTTCGAAAAATATATTGGTAATTTATTGAAAGATACAACAACAGCACACATCAATATCTTGAACAAACAAATAGTCAACACAATGCAACAGGCTCAAACTAAATATTGTCCGACAAGCAAAAAAGATGAAAAAGTAAGTCAATCCACGAAAACCCTTACAGAACTAAGGCGACAAATGAAAGGAGATAACACTACAAGCAAAGAAGCGATAAATCAAATAAATACGACGATCACAAAGGCAATAAGAAAAGACATAAGAAACTACAATGTAGATAAAACAAAACGGGCAATAGAGCAAAATAAGAACATGAAAGTTTTGAAGAGGAGCATACAAAAAGGGAAAATAGAAATTAACAAACTGAGAAACAGAACTGGAGAAGAAACAACGAACAGAGATGAAATATTAAGAATAGTCGAAGAGTTCTACACAGAGTTATATAGATCAAAAAAAAAAAGATAACAATATGGAACCTCCAATTACACTAAAAACTGGGGTATTAAACCAAGGATCACATTTAATGCCCGATATAACAAAATCAGAAATCAAAGAAGCCCTGAAGAAAATGAAAAATAATCGAACCCGGGTGAAGATGGAATAGTATCAGAAGCACTAAAAATTGGAGGGGATTACACCAAGCAGGAGACAAAGCAAATTTAGAGAATTACAGACCGAGTTGCCTCCTCAGCCATATATATATATATATATATATATATATATATATATATATATATATATATATATATATATATATATACTTGTTTACGCGAATACAAGTTAAGAGAATGGAAAGAAAATTAGAGACTTATCAACCAAGGGAACAGGCAGGATTCCGAAAAAGTTACGGAACAAATGACCATCTACAAAGTATAAAAACCCTAATAGAAAAAGCAGTGAAATACAATAAACCTCGAGTTCTAATATTTATCGATTTTCACAAAGCCTTTGACACAGTTGAGCTAAGCAAAATATTACAGGCGCTTAAAGAATGCAGGCTAGATTATAGTTATACTAAATTATTATACAAAATATACCTGCAGGCAACAACCACTGTCAGATTTCATACTAACAGTAATCGCATAAAAATAGAACGAAGGGTTAGACAAGGAGACCCAATGTCACCTAAACGGTGCTAGAACATGCTTTTAAGAATTTGGATTGGATGACAAAGGGAATGAAAATAGATGGAGAATATCTAAACAACTTACGTTTCGCCGATGATATACTTATAATAGCTGAAGATCTAGGTATGGCAAGAGGGATGGTACAGAAACTCATTGTGGCTACAGAAAATGTAGGCTTAAATATAAATATTTCGAAAACAAAAATCATGACCAATTTGGTACCCAACCAGAACATCAGTATAGGTGGGAAAGAAATAGAACTTGTAGATAGATATAAGTACCTGGAACATGAAATTATGCTTGGCAGGGATAACCAGGACTCATAAACTGAAGAGATGAATCAGCCTTGGGTGAGCAGAATTTTGGAAAACTAAGAGAAACTTTTAAAAGTGAGCTACCCACATGTCTAAAGAGAAAGCTATTTGATCAGTGCGTCCTCCCAGTCTTGACGTAATGAGCAGAAACACTTACCTTAACAAAAGCAGCAGCTACCAAACTGAGAGTCACGCAGTGAAATATTGAGTGGTCTATGTTAGGAATAGCTCTGCGAGACAGAATAACCAACGAAGACATCAGGAGAAGAACCGGAGTGACTGACATCATCGAGAAGATAGCCAGACTAAAATGGAGATACATAGGACACATAGCGAGAATGACAGATGGGCGATAGACAAAGAGGTTATTGGAATGGCCAAGGGAAGACAAGAGAAGCGTCGGTCGACCACCTACAAGATGGACTGACGATTTAAGAAGACTCAATAAAAACTAGATAAGAGCGGCGCAAGTTAGACGGGGTTGGAAACAAGAGGAAGAGTCCTATGTTCAGCAGTGGACTCTTGAGGCTGGATGATGGTTCTTTGTGAACTACCATTTGTTTTGAGTAAGCTTTCAAAGAATAAAGATAGTCAACCTTTGAACCGTCTGAACACAAATTATTCATATTCTCTACCACAACAATCCATTATTCCAGAATTGACTTAAACAAGTGATTTTATAAGCACTCAAAATATCGGGTTGATCGATCCATGATTCAATCATCCGTTTATCTATGAATGCAAAGTAATTGCTTTAATTAATGTTTTGGATTAACTTCATCACCTTCATCAGTAGCTCGATAATCCTTTCTGGGTCCTGGCTTCTTCTAGCATTTTCCGTCATTCTGTTCTATTCCTTGCTTTATTTTTCAGTGGGTAATCTTAAGTGTTTTATCTTATTCCACTTGTTCCATGTATCTAAGTTTGGTTCTTCCCTTTGATTTTTTCCCTACTGGTGTTTGCGTCATTATATGTTTTGGTGTTTCAGTCTCCAACATCCGTTCAACATGGCCCATCCAGCAATCTCTATGGATATTATGACCTCGGGTTCATTCTATGCTGTGTATAATTCAAAATTATATCTTCTGCGCCATATGTCATTTTCTTTCATTCTCTTATATATGTGTCTAAGGATTTTTCGATCCAACGTACCTAATAGGTTCTCATCACTTTTCGACAGTGTCCATGTCTCTGATCCATATACAAGGATCAGTTTTATCAGGGTTTTGTATATTTCGCATTTGGTTTTTCTTGTGATATTAGATCTTAGATGTTTAATTAGTCTATTATATGTTTTATTAGCGATATGTATTCTTCTCTTAACTTCTTTACTGACATTGAACTAATGAACTAGCGAACCTAGATATGTAAAATTTTTCACGCTTTCGATGTTATAGTCATTGTCAGATTCTGTAGGTTTCTTTGGCCTTTTGATTAGCTGGCCTTTATGCATTTGGTTTTTATTTCATTAATGTTTAGGCCACTGTTTTGTGCCGCTCTTTTTATTGCATTAAATGCTTCTATCAGCTCCCTTTTGCTTCTAGCTATGATACCAACATCATCTGCAAATGTCAATATTTGTACACTTTGTGTTATTATTATTCCTCTGGTGTTGACTTTTGACTCTCTAATTATTTTCTCTAATGTGATGTTGAACAGAATACAGGATAGGGCATCTCTCTGTCGTAGGTCCGTTCTCACATGGATTGTATCTGTTAGTGCGTTTTAAATTCGAATTTTGCTTTGTACTTTAAGTGTTTCTTTTACTATATCAATGAGTAGAGTTGGAATATTAAACTCTTTCAGTGCATGGATAAGAATTTCCCGATGGATGCTATCATAGACACTCTCAAAATTATTGATTTGTGTCTATATTAAATTCACTAGTCTTTTCCAAGATTTGCCTCAAGACGAAGATCTGATCTATTGTGGACTTCTGCCTGCAGAAACCACATTGATATCCCCCAACTATTTGTTCCGCATATGGTCTCAATCGGTCATACACAATATTTAATAGTATTTTATATGCCACAGTTAGTAGCGCTATTGCCGGTAGTTTTTATATTGAAGCTGATTTCCCTTTTTATGTAGTGGGATAATTACTCCGGCATTCCAGTCTTGTGGCAGTTGTTTATTATTCTTTATGTTCACTATTAGTTCGTATATCGCATTCAATAGGGAGTTTCCGCCTTCCTTTATTAATTCTACGCGAATGTTGTCTAATCTAGGTGACTTGTTTTTTTTCAGTCTGGTAACTTCTTCTTGTATTTCAGCTACTGAAGCGGGGGTTGTTTCTCTTGTATCCGTTTGATCCAGTATAATTACATCATATAGTGGATCTTCGTTGTTTTCAAACTTTTCTTTGAAGAATTCAACTCACCCTACTTTCAACTGGGTTTGATTACCCAATCTCCGGTAGGGTTTCCCAGGTTTGCCAGGGTCCACCCATGTGATTAAGTCACACTTCTTGGAGGTGAGAATAGGAATTGAGTAAGAGTGGCTAGAGGTGTTATCAGAAAGCAAATTCATTTTCTACTAAAAACTTTAATTTTTATGTTTAGCTCTCAAAACTTTTGCAATCTTCTCTTACATTTTTTTCCGTATTGCTAATTTGACAAATATTTTGTACTAGATTGTCGTTTAACTAAAGATGGCGTTAAAAATTCTTATGATGGTTTTTTATTCTAGGAATTCTTGCTTTTCTGATAAGGTGTTTAGAAAAAGATTCATCCTCTTTACTGTTAGTGATTTTATATTGTAAATCAAAAAAACTGTCATATTTTGTAAACCGTTTATTAAGAGTTTAAAATTTAATAGGAAAAGGAGTTAGCTGGTATTTGCTCTTACCTTTATTATGGAGTTGTAACACTACTTCTTAACATATAAAAACTACGAGGGTGATAAGAAAATTTTTAGTAGTATGTCCTAATCTAAATTAGTATCGAAAATAAATTTGTAATTGTCGATATTTTGGACATCAGACACAACTTTAAAAGGTTGTGACGAGAACTGAATGATAAATATTTACATTTTCTTATATTTACTCGTTTATAAAAAAGCGGCTCACGTAACTCAGAAGATATTGATATTCTCATGGGCTAGAATCATTAAATAAATTCCTGATGGACATCATAATAAAGAATAATCAATAAAAGTCACCATGGAAAAAGTAAACGATACTTCACTTCTTTTTGTGCTGATTACAAAATAGGTTACGGGATATACAACCAAATTTACCAAATTGGAAAACCAATCACACCAACCAATATTTAAATTATTACCCAAAGCACAACATACACATCAAAAAAGAAATCATTAAATCAATATATGATAGAGCCCAAAACACCCACTCTAATAAAAAGAAATTCCGAGAAGGAAAAAACCTGCTAAAAAATATTTTAACAAAAAATGACTACCCATTGTCATTCTTATCAACTAGAAATTTCACGAGATAGAAGAAAGAAAACAACAAAATCTCACAAGCAATCCAGAAACACTCATAAGAAGAGACTAGAGAATTACAACAATACCATATCTAAAGAGCTTATCAAAACAACTTGATAAATCTGAAGAAATAAAATACTATGACATATAATTATGGACACTAAAGAAGGTTAGTGTAAAAAATTATAAAAAAATAAAAGCTTGTGGGTTCTGGTATATGACAAGATATTAACGATCTTAGGGTGGATAAAAAATAAGGAAAGCCGATGTCTCAAGTCAAATGAAAAAAGAAAAGGACCTGGATTGACTCTGAAATAGCGAAAACTGATCTACGAAGATATATTATGAGATAAGATGAATATTAATTACTCTAACCAATAATGCAAGCAAAGATAAAAAGCATAATATAAGATAAAGGGTAAAAGTGCTTTATGCATCAAGCTTTAGATACCCTAACTGCAGTCTTCAGTAGTTGAATTAATTTCTTGGTCTAAGTCTTTTGAACGACCAATTTACTTTACTATTATTTAATTTTGTTTATGGGATAAGTTAAACAGTTTGTTTGAGCACTTTACAATTTTAATAATCAGTTATTTTCCTTTAAGTTCAAGAATTTTGCTGATATTTAGTCTAGATTGTATTAGTGATGCCATGATCAATATTACAGACGTTAATACATATATTTACAATCAAACAACAAAAATACTTTTTTACATTTTCTTTCGACATATATTTACTCTCTCTCTAAGTCCAATGGCGCTACAGCCCAAATCGAGCCTTGACCTCCTCCAAACTATGCGTCCAATATTGCCGGTCCCGCGCCAATCTTCTACAAGTTCTCACGTCTAGTAAATTTTATGCGCCCGCTTCCACTTTATCCTCTCACCTTCTCCGTGTCCTTCCTTTTGGTCTTGCGCCCTGCAAATTACTATCTAGGGCTCTTTTGGCAATTTTCCGGTCTCCCTTCTTACTAAATGACTAACCCATCGAAGTCTCTGAAGTTTAACGCATTCTGAGATCGGTGCCTCTTTGAACAGTTAGTAGAGTTCATAGTTGTACCTGGATCTCCATACTTAGCTCTCGTTAATATATCCAAATATCTTCCTTACAACTTTTTGTTCGGAGACTTCCAGCTTTCGTTTTGTGTCTTCTGTCATCACCCATATCTCGCATCCATAACAAAACACTTTTCTGATAATAGTTTTGTTGACCCTGACTTTCAATCTCCAGTGTGTGTTTTGAGAGCAAAACACATGGGCGAGTGAAAGTAATCGTTTTGTTTACTTTTACTATTTTTCTTTGAATTTCTGGTTCTTCTGTTTCATCGGTGTTTAAGTAACTCCCAGATATGTGAAACTTTTTACAGATTCAATATCGTCCTCCAATTCAACTGTGCGTCTGTTTTCCCTGGCTCTAATGTCATCAACATAGGCGGCAATCTGTATTGATATATTTGTTATGAGATTACCTCTTCCTATATTCAGCTGTCTTATCACATATTCAAGAGTCACATTGAATAGTATCGGTGCCAGCCCGTCACCTTATTGTTGACTATAGAAAAGTTCTAAATTTAGCTCATTTTGTACTCTGACAGTTGCTGTTGAGAATGTATTTTTGGGGTATGTTAAAGCTATGCAATATTTGATATAATTTTTGTATATTAATTGAGTTGTAGGCCGGTTTAAAATATTGTAGAGGTTAATGTCGTATTCCCACGACTTGTTTAGAATTTGTTTCACTATGAATAGCTGGTCAGTTGTAGATCTTTATTTTCGGAAACCGGTTTGATATTTAGATCCTCAATTATTCTGATAATTTCAGTTAGTTGTTGGAGTTGTTTATTTAGTATATAAGTAAAACCTTTGTACCCTGTGCACGAGAGGGTTCTATACAGCCCTTCACATCCATCCTTGGATATAGGCCTCTTCCTCCTTCTTCCATGCCTCTTTATCTTGGGCAATTTGCATCCATTTTGACCCGACGTGCTTCTTCAGGTCATCTGACCATCGCATTTGTGGCCTTCCCCTTTTACGTTTGTGATTCCATGGTCTCCAATGTATAATTGTTTTAGTCCATCTTTCATCTTTCTGCCTTAGGGTGTGTCCGGCGAACTTCCATTTAAGCTTTGCTACTTGGGTTGAGACATCTTTCATTTTTGTTTTATTACGGATCCATTCGTTTCTTTTTTTGTCTGATAGTTTAATGTTCAGCATTTGTCTTTCCATGGATCTTTCTGTCTTTGCTATTTTTTCCATATTTTCCTGTAAACGTCCATGTCTGACAGCCATATGTGAGGACAGGGAGTATACATTGATTGAAGACTCTCGTTTTTAAGTATTGGGGGTATTTTGAATTCTTTAGAATATAAGATAGTTTTCCGAATGATGCCCAGGCCAATCTTATTCTTCTCTTTATTTCTTCGGTCTGGTTTTCTTTATTTAATTTAGTGATTTGGCCTAGATATATATACTCTTTTACTTGTTCTATTTTTGTTTGTGCCACTGTAATTATAAGTTCTTCTGGTTGATTAGTCATGGTTTTTGTTTTACTATAATTCATCTTGAGTCCAATTTTTGTCGATTCTCTATCTAGTTCTTCCATCATTCTTTGTAATTCTTCACTTTTTTCTGTTATTAATACAATATCATCAGCATATCGTAAATGATTCAGATTTTGCCCGTTTATATTAATTCCCAAGTCATCCCAGTGTAGTCGTTTAAAAACATCTTCTAGCGCTTGGTTAAATAACTTGGGCAAGATGGTATCTCCTTGTCTTACTCCTCGGTTTATTTTAATAGGCTCCGTTTGTTTCATTAGCTTAATAGTTGTTGTTGCCTTGTTGTATATATTTGTGATTAAGTCGGTATATCGGTAGTCTATTCTGCTATTTTGTAGAGAATTCTGTACTGCCCAGTGTTCCACACTATCAAATGCCTTCTCAAAGTCAATAAATGCCATGTATAGCGGAATATGATATTCGTTAGTTTTTTCGATTAAAATCTTCATCGTTAAAAGGTGGTCACTTGTACTAAAGCTCTTTCTAAATCCGGCTTGTTCTCTTGCCTGGTATCCATCTAATTTAGTTGTTAATCTATTTGTTAATATTTTGGTTAATAGTTTGTACATTACATTTAATAAAGTTATGGGTCTGTAATTCTGTAGATTCTTTAGATCCTTTTTATCTCCTTTCTCCATAAGAAAGGAGAGGGTTATGGCGCGATAATTTTCGCATTTCAGTTTTCAGTTTCATTTTAGTATTCCTTTTTTTTAGATTGTGCATATAATCCCGATTTTCAGTCACTAGGGATCTTGTCCTCATTTCAAATCTTGTTCATAAGCATATATGCGTTTGTCATACTTGGTGTTCGCCACCTAATTTATATAGCTCAGATGGGATGTTGTCGATACCTGGAGCCTTGTTACGCTCGTATTGCTTGTTTTACCTCTTCCATTGTCAGTCGTTCTATTTTTTTTGTGTCTCCCTCAATGTGATGCATGTCAATATACTCTTCATTTTCTTGCGTCCAGATGAGAGTTCCCCTTTTTAATTTCTGCAAAGATTTGTTCGGGTTTGTATCTTTGTCTTAAATTGCATAGATATCTATACGCTTCCCTTACATCGTTGCATTGGAGATTTTTTTCCATTTTCTGTATATTACCGTTCTCGTCTTTTCTTTTCTCTGTTCTGCATATTTTATTGTCCCTTTGTCTTGCATCTTCGTAGCTGGCTCTTGCTTCTCTGGTTCTGCTTTTCATATATTTCGTGTGTTTTCCATTTTTTTTAAATATAACCTTTTTACACTAGCCATTAAACTATTTTTTTTGTTTGTTTCTTTTTTGCCTATAATATTTCTTGCTGCGTCAATTGTTTTTGAACCTATTCTCTATTCTTCCATTGTTGAATATAGGTCTCCCCCAGTTCTCTCCATCTTTCCCTATCTTAAGCTGTTTTTTGCCATGTGGGACCTCCTTGTTTCCTGATGTCATCTTTCTACCTCATCTGTGGTCTGCCTCTTGATCTCTTTGCATTGTATGGACACCACTTTCCGATGGCATTGTTCCATCGTCCATCTTGGAGACGTTCATTGTGTCCAGCCCATTTCCATTTCAGTTTTGCTGCTTATTCTATCGCGTCTACTGTCTTTATTCTGGTTCTGATCCACTGGTTACGTTTTCTATCTCTAAGTGATACACCCAACATTTGTCTCTCCATCGCTCTTTGTGCCTTCCTTATCCTATTCAAATTGACCTGTGTAACTGTCCATGTCTGTGCTCCGTAGGTGAGCACCGGTATTATACAGGAGTTATATACCTTGCTTCGTAAGTATAGAGGGATTGTTTGATTTTTTAGAACGTAAGAAAGTTTGCCGAACGCTGCCCATCCCATTCTTACTCGTCTCGATATTTCGGCTGTTTGTTTTTCTCTGTTAGCTCTGATTGGTTGTCCTAGATAGATATACTCATTTACCTGTTCTATTTTTTCTGTTTGTATTTTTATTGCCTCTTGGTCTTCCGTGTTTGTCATTACTTTTTTTTTATTGAAGTTAATATTTAGGCCTTTTTGCAGTGATTTTTCATGAAGTTCATTCAGCATTAATTCCAGTTCTTGTCGTTCCGAGGAGATCAGGAGTATATCATCCGCATATCTAAGGTGATTTAGGTATTTTTCGTTAATAAATATTCCTCTGTTTTCCCAATCTGTTGATTTTATTATGTCTTCGAGGGTCAAGGTAAACAGCATGGTCGATTATGCTGTATCCTTTCCTGAATCCGGCCTGTTCCACTAGTTGGTAGTTATCAACTTTATAGGTTAGTCGGTTGTTTATTATTCTTGTGAAGGTTTTATATAGTTGTGACAAAAGGGAAATAGGACGGTAGTTGTTTAGGTCTGTTCGGTCTCATTTCTCGTGTATTAAGATTGTGTTAGAATTTCTCCATTGTTTAGGTATTTTACCTTCAAACAGACATTTGTTAAACAGTATTTTTAGCATTTTTTTATCGTGTCTCCTCCTTCTTTTAGCAGTTCCGCCAGTATTTTGTCCTCAGCGGCCGCTTTATTTCTTTTCATGTCGTTTATGGATTTTTCGATTTCATCTTCAGTTATTATAGTGGTGGGTCATTTTTAGAACTGTATAGGTCTGTGTAATATATTTCTGTGATTTTTACTATTTCTCCTAGATCTCTTTCTTCATTGTTCTCAGCTTTAAGCATGATTAGTTTTCTTTTTCCTATATTTGTCTTCATTGTTTTTGCTGCGTCAATTACTTTTGTTTAATTTTGTTCCCATTGTTCCTTGGTGCCTAAACTGCTTGTATTTGTCAGTTTGTGGTATTTATGTCTTATAGTTTTGTTTAATATCTTGTCTCAGTTTTTGTATATCTAGTTGTTCTATATATAAGACCGATATATCTGAGACTTATTAGAAGGTTCCGTGGTTTTGGTAACGGTAACGGGTTATCAGCCCATTTCCTTACCCCCAAACTAGAGGACCAAAATTTTCTGTAAGGGTTTATTCCTTTAACCCATATGTTCCAGTTTTTAGGCGCCAGAATCTCGCCTTTTACACCCTCTTGTCAACTACATCACGCATAATCATTGTATGCCATGAACCCAGTGGCTACGAGGCAAAAGCCTTTGGGGATGTGAGAGTAGGATTTGTTGGCAGAAGCTGAGTTTTATTTCTAGTCCGACTCTTTCGTCAGAAACAGTGGACATTACTGGGAGTTTTGTTACAGTATGAGCATCGGCAACCCATACTGCCTCCAAGATCCTTTACAAACCGTAAACCTCCACAAAATTACAGCAACGTTAATAAAATCCAGAGGTAGAACTATTGCTAACATATTTACTTACAGTGCAGATATTACACTAAACGAATTGCATATTTTAAAGATTTTATTCATTTCCTAGATAGTTCTTCGAAATAACGGAATCACTATGGTAAGTACAGTAAGGCATTAATATTGGGTCTTAGAGCTGGAGAAGTTGATTTATCAATCTTCATTAAACAATAGATTGCTAGGAAACGAAACATACATACATAAGAGAGAAAAATACATATAACTTATATGTATAGTTACTTTATTCCCAGTAAATAAAAAGTCAAGTAAAACGCAAATAGGAATTGATTTATTAAAAGGAAAAAGTAAGTACCAGCTAACTTTATTTACTTTAAAACATTTCACTACGAATATATTAAAAAGTGCAATTTTTAGAGCTAGTAGGTGTATATTATAAATATATATGATGAGTGTTCTTATTCACCTTGTATCATGTTTTACAGTATTCGTTTCTACCAAAAATTTAAAGCTCTACCGGTATTATAACTCCATAGCCAAAAGTCACTTTTCACTAATAAAAAAGCTTTTGTATCACTTGTATAAAAGTTTTTGAATTAGTTGTAGCGAATTTATTGTACTTTTATTTTTAATTTATTCAAAGTTCTTTATAAGATTCTGTGCAAATTTTTGTGGTTATAAATATACACACTTTTCAAATGTTCAATTTCTGACGCTTACGCTTTCAATCTGACAATATATCAGTTTTTTTTTCTTCTGGTAATTCTCTTCTAGTAATTATGTTTTATCAGTCTTGTGAGCTAATCTTCTGTTTTCGTACCATAATTATGAATTTATTCTTATGGATCAATCGTAAAGGCACTAAATGATTGCAGAATTAATCAGGGATATTTTTAACTTATTTACAATATTTACAAAAACGCATATTGGAAGACATGTGAGGTACTGCAATACCATCTCACAGCCATCTCGATACAAATTATTAGGATAATACATTGGGATAACATAGAAAGGCACATCTTGGTCGCCCAAAGGAAAGTAACGCAATGATCTCTCAGTAACGCGTCTCTCATGGGAATGGATGCAAACTTCCGAAAGCAAAACAGAAGCGAAACAGAAGTGAAACGAATTAAGAAGTGCGGCAGTTAATATTTCACCTTGGAAGCAGCACTTGGCTTATTGTAAACATACTCCAAAGATGGAGTACTTGTAAAAACTTGGAACGCAAAAGAATATGAACTATATTTAATTACTATGATTACCAGGGTGAAAAAAATGCTGCACGATTCATCATTATCATCCACTCTTCATTTATCACGTCCACTGATAAACATAGGCCTCCCTTAAACTCCTTCATTCTTTACGATTTTGTACTCTGTGTTGCCAATTTTTGGTGATACACCTATTGTCGTCAACCCAACGTGTAGGTGGTCTTCCTCTACTACGTTTGCCTGCTATTGGCTTTCAATTTGTAATTTTGCTAGTCCATCGTGAGTCGTGCATTATCGCTACATGGCCTGCCCTGTTCCGCTATGCGTTTCACATCAGCAATACTCGTCCATCTTCGCAGATCTTCGTTTCTTATTCGGTCCCACAACGTCACTCCCAGCATAAACCGTTCCAGTCGTCTCTGTACCACTCTCAATTCCGAAGTCGTAGTCTTGGTTAGAGTCATAGTTTCCGCCTCATAGGTCATGCGGTAATACGCTTAGGCTATGTAGTATGTTGGCTCTAAGTGTATCTTGCAATTTTACAAAAGCTACCCAAGCTAAAGTAATTCGTCTTTGGATTTCCCATGTTTGGTTATCCCCCTGCTGATTCTTATTTCATGACCCATATAGGTATATTTTTCCACCAATTTAACCACTTTGTTTTGAATAGTTAAGTTGTTATTGGGGACTATATTTGTCATAAACTTAGTTTTAGTTAAGTTCATTCTGAGGCCCACCTTCGAACATGCAAAGTTCAATTTATTTAACATATCTGTGGCTTCTCCTAAATTATCTGTGATAAGGATAATGTCATCTACAAAACGTAAATGGTTAAGTATTTCGCCGTCGATTGTTACTCATCTGTGGTTTCAATTGATAAATATTGTAAATAAGTTCACTATGCCTATGGCCAATCCTGCTGTCAATCATTGCTTCTATAAGGCTGTCTATTTCAATCGTGTTGACCATTTTCTTAAAATCTATGAAAGTGGGGACAAGAGGTTTGTTGTATACTATAGATTTTTCAATTAGTTATTTTACTGTAATGAGGTGATCATTGGTACCATAATTTGAACAGAATCCTGCCTGCTTTCTCGTTTGGAAGAACTCTAATTTTTTCTTCAATTTTGATATCACTAACCTACTGAAGAACTTGTATATGTGATTCAACAGGCTAATAGGTCTAGAATTTTATAAGTGTTCTATCTCCTTTTTCTCTAATTTCCCTTATTTATTTAATAGCATATCTCTTCCATTTACGATAGCTTCTATGCCAATTCCATCCTCGCCTGGAACTTTGTTATTTTTCATTTTTCTTAATGCTTGTTGAATCTTATTTGCCTTTATCTCTGGAATTAGTTCGGAACCTTGATTCATGATCGTCTTTGAAATAACTTACGTGATATTATTTCATTTTGCTTGTTTGTTTATTTATGACTTTAGCATTTCCCATTCATTAGCTTCCTACGTAAAACGTTTAAGCTGTTAATTTTCTGTACAGTACGCGTAATATTTTAATACGGTTTTAAATTTCTTTAAATCTTTCCTGATTGCCTTGGAAAGATTTTTATTTATTTCTCTTAGAGTGTGGCTATCTGCATTCTTATCGCTTCTCATTTGTTTTCTTTGATCCAGCAGCGTTTCAGTATATGGACTTATTTTACAATCTGATTTTCTTTTAGGGCAGTGCACTCGGTGACTTTCTTGTAAAGCGTTTATGATGCAACTATTCAAGCCGTTAAGATCGTTTTCGGAAGTTTCATGCAGTAGTAGCTTGAGGTTTATTTTTAATCATTATGTTTCTTTCTCTTTTTATGTTGATTTGAACTTTTGATCGTATTATTCTGTGGTCGCTGCTTGGGTGAATTTTTTGAGTACTGTTACATCTTTAATTATTTGTTTTTTGTCACTTATGATGTAGTTGATTTTGTTCCTTGTTCTACCGTTTACACTATTCCAGATCCATCTGCGCATCTTTCTGTGAAAGAAGCTGTTCAAGTTGAACAAATTATTCTATAGTAGGAATCCTACTAGCGTTTCTCCTCGGTCATTTCTTTCTGGAAAACAGAATTTTCATAAGGATCTTTCTAGCTCTGCTTCTTTTAAACACGATTATAAATTTAATTAAAAGCAAAAAAATTCATAAAAAATTGGCAAACTAAAGTGAAACTAGGATGGCAATGTGGCAATATAAAATATGGCGGGTCCAGAAATGATGAAGGAGAAGTGACAAAATAGGTCGCTTTTTCCTATCTCCGTATGTCAGATAAAAGATAGCCCACGCTGAAAAATTATCTGTAAATAGTGAGCAGTATAAGTGGATTCAAGCAGCTCAGAACAAAAGGAAATGGCTAATTATGAGGAAAGTCAATATTTAACAGGTTGCCAAGGGGTAGCAGCAATAAACTGGTTATGTTGATTTGCGTTATTGGTAATGTTAGCTTGTAGTTTACCCGATTCTTTAATTTCATATTAATATAACATAGTTTTTCAATAATTTTATTATTTGGTGGTCTCTAATAGGATTTTGTTTATTTTTTTCTTTATAAATTCTGCATTAAACTTGAATACTGGCGTTTAAACTAATACTTGCTGCCATCCAGAATATCTATTACAGATTTCCCATTACCTAGCGTATTAACACAAGTTATTAGTCATTCACTAAAGAACAACCAGTACGTGTTAGAAGGTAGGAAAGTGTTATAGGATCTTTGGAAGCGTTGACATGTAAAGAGTGCATTCCTTGGACACGAAAGCTTTACTTTTCCATCACCAATATCCAAATCTCCGAATATATATACGTCCGGTTTACTGGAGTGGGAATCCATAAGCTCTTTTGTGATAGTAAAAATTCTTTAACCTTTTTTTTTAAGTTTGGCTATTAAGAGTAAGAAACTTTTACTGTTCTTAATGCATCCATTATCTAATCGATGCATTAAAAATTAACAAGGTAGAACTAAAACTGGTAGACAAAAACAGCAACAAGATAGCGTCTCTCCCTATTTACGCTAACTTTTATGCATTAACATAATTATATCGGTTTGAAACAAAATTAAAAGTTTTGATTCCTTTATTGTTTTGTTTTAAAAACAACCAAAGTATTATTTATTTTTTCTGTGATTTTAGGTATATATTTAATTTGTTATATTATATGATTATATGGATCTAAATTATTTATATTTATTTTAATTAATACCGAAGATATTATATTAGTTTTTATGTCACGATATAAGTATAGCTTTTGGCCAATTTTTACAATTTTCACAAGAGTTTCTTGTGTTAACACTGTAGATTAATTTTATTCATAAAGATTTTATTAATATGTTTTTATCTGCAGGTCCTATAGCATACATATTACTTTTTTGTTTATACTATTGCTTAACGTTCTACGATATATGTATATACAGGGTGATTGATTAGTGTGAGGAAGCTCAGTAGATCTGTTATAGTAAAAATTACTAAAAAAAGTTATTAACTAAAATTGTAGGCAGCTTTAAACTCCACATTTTAAAATTAGTTACAATCTTACAGGGTGTTCCATAAGATGGTGGCAGACCAAACTTATGTTTTTTTTAAATAGAACACCCTGTATTTTATTTTAAATTTAAAATCGGCTTCACTTCCACATCACAACAATGTAAAGTTTTATTATGTTATACCGGGTATCTAAAAAGCTATACCCAATATTACCTGAAAATCGTATCAAGTTTAACTCCCTGTGCAATTAAAAAGGAGTAGAGGAACATTGATCTATTGCAACCATAGTTTTTTAATAATTGTTAAAAATTATAAAACATATTCGTTTCCATAATATTCGTTAAATCAAATACATGGTAAGTCAAAATGCAAATACATTATTTGCTTGGTAATTTTAAATAGAACACCCTGTATTTTATATCACTATCAAAAAGTAATAATATCGTACTTCAAATTTTATAAAGTACTCCCTATACCTAAAGTTATCAGTTTTCTAGATATTATTGTTTTTCCATCAAAGTATTAATTTGGTAGATATTTTAACGTTTACCAACTCACAATATAATTATTGTGAGTTGGTTATGATTGATTTGTCAAAAACTGACAGTTTGACATTATTGTTTAATAATTTAGTAACGAAATAACGACACAGAAAAGAAAACAATTTATTTAAAATAAAATTTATAAAAAATAACCGACGGAAAATAAAAAAAAATAAAATATAACAACACATAGAAAAATTCAAAACAACAGTAAGTTTAACTTATCATACTTAAGTAAGGTGTTCAAAATGACCTCCCAAAACATCTATGCATGCTTGAAAACGGTCATTGAAAGAGTTGGTTACATTACTAAGCATTTGTAAAGAAATATTTTGAAATGCAATTCGGATTCTATTTTTCATATCATCCCTTGTTGTTGGGGGTATTTTATATACTTCGTTCTTAACGTAACCTCAAATGAATGAGTCCATTTTATTGAATTCTGGTGACCGTGTGGGCCACCCTACCGGTCCATCCCTTCCGATCCATCTTTCCCCAAACTGATTATTAAGCTCACCACGTACTAATTCGTTGTGGTGCGCAGGAGCACCGTCAAGTAGAAACCACATTTTTTCACGTATGTTAAGTGAAACCTCTTGTAATAATATCGGTAACTGATTTACGATAAAATCTAAATAAATCTCACCATTTAAATTATCTTCAAAAAAATATGGTCCTACTACATGGTTACCTACGATACCTACCCACACATTTAGAGACCATCTTGTTTGACTATGTGTTACTATGTGGTATGGATTATTTGTTGAGTAGTAGTGAAAGTTATACCTATTAAAAGAACCGTTTCGATGGAATGTAGCTTCATCACCAAATAGGACATAATCAAAAAAATCTCTCTGCTTATTAATTTTTTCTAAGGCCCATTCACAAAATACTATTCGTTTCTGAAAATCATCATTAATTAATTCTTGGTGCTTTTGAATATGATAAGGGTGCATCTTGTTTTTCGATAGAATGTTTTGAACAGAGTAGTAACTAAGTTCTTGTTCATTGGAAATAGTCCTTATGCTTGTGTGTGGATTTTCTGTAATCGCCATCAACACACTCATTTCGTTTTCCTCTGTCACACTAGTTTTTGTTCGTTCATGTTTTTCATAATTCACTGAACCAGTGCGGTTAAATCGATCTTTCAATTTTTCAAATGTATCTTGTCTAGGTTGTCGCCTATCTGGAAACCGTTCTTGATAAATTCTAGCTGATAGTAATGAATTTTTATTGCATTCCCCCAATATCCAGATCATATCTACCATTTCATCAGTAGTAAAATTCATTATTGCTAATTTAAATTGAATCAATTACTGAATTACTAAATAATAATTGTTGCTAATTTACGGTGTACCCCAATACTGAATTAATAAATATTAATGTCAAACTGTCAGTTTCTGACAAATCAATCATGGCCAACTCACAATAATTATTGGTAAACGTTAAAATATCTGCCAAATTAATACTTTGATGGAAAAATAAAAATATCTTTAAAACTAATAACTTTAGGTATAGGGAGTACTTCATAAAATATGAAGTACGATATTAGTTCTTTTCGATAGTGATATAAAATACAGGGTGTTCTATTTAAAATTACCAAGAAAATAATGTACTTGCACTTTGACTTACCCTGTATTTGATTTAACGAATATTATGAAAAAACTATGGTTGCAATAGATCAATGTTCCTACAATCCTTTTTAATTATACAGGGAGTTAAACTTACGATACGATTTTCAGGTAATATTGATTATAACTTTTTAAATACCCGGTATAACATAATAAAACTTTACATTGTTGTAATGTGGAAGTGAAGCAGATTTCAAATTTAAAATAAAATACAGGGTGTTTCATTTAAAAAAACATAAGTTTGGTCTGCCACCATCTTATGGAACACCCTGTAGGACTAATTTTAAAATATGGAGTTTAAAGCTGCCTACAATTTTTGTTAATAACTTTTTTTTGTAATTTTTACTATAACAGATCTACTGAGCTTCCCCACACTAATCAATCACCCTGTATATATATATATATATATATTGCTGAGACTACAAATAATATATATATATATATATATATATATATATATATATATATATATATATATATATATATATATATATGTATATATATATCTGTATCTGTAAGTTCTCCTGTTCATTCTTACAACCAAGTTTTGGAACTCCGATGCCCAGATTACTTACGTACCATCATTCTATCGTTTTGGAGTTCTCCCAGGTGGTTCCAGTTTGTTAGTTATTTCAGACTGTGCAAGTTTTGCGAGTCTCTCGTCCCTTCTACTGATGTGGTCTCTTCACTCCCTGCGTCTGTGTAGAGCATCGCGCATCTTACTATATCGCAGACACCGCATTAACTTAAATAAACTTATTCGCTGCAATAAACTTATTCGTTTTTCGGTTCGTAAGAGTATAACTAAACTAGCAATCGATGCCATCATTATCATTTCAGTTGCGCTTAGGAGCTTTTTAGTTTGCAGTGTTTTCTGATCTGCTCTCGATCGTATAGGTCATTATTGGTCTTGAGCAAATATTGTATAGGGTTAGTATCAAAAGTTACTGAAGATTTGAATTGAATAGAAGGCACGGTTTTTTTTCTTATGATTGTAGGATTCTTAAAATATGGTTATGTATGTAACAGCATATCGGGCAAATGACCTTAATGGTTCCACTGGCACTTACGTACTCTTTTGTTAAAATTTTCCATGACCATTTTGCATAAATGTAGCTGAATTTAGTTGATGTAGCATCGAATTTTTCTTCAATGCAAGGCTTGTTGACATAAACTTTAAACTTGAAATAAACCCACAAAAAATCCAATGATGTTAAATCAACGATTTTGACAACCAATTATTCTAATCGCCGAAACAAGATCAGGAAATTTCTCATGTTCCGATGGAATTATTTCACGGACCATATGGCATGTGGTAAGTACCGTATTGAAAAGACAGTATCATAAAGAAAAAGACGTAATTGAAACCACATGTCAACATTAATATCATCCAATTTAAATAGAAAGAACTGGGTTATCATGTTTAGATATCGAGTATCAGTAACAGTCAATGCTTGACCAGCCCCATTTTTAAAGAAGTGTGTCCAATGATGCCTCTAGCCCAAAATCCGCACCAAACAGTTGTCGATTCATAATCTCAAATGCGGCAATTTTGACGATTAACAAAGCCATTAAGGTGAAAAAGTGATTAATTGCTCAGGGTGATTTTGCTCGAAAAATCAGCATCCATTTGGTAATGTTACATAATTCATTTAACAAACTCTCCTTTCTATACATGGTTATTAGATTTTAGTTTTTGTGGTAATTGAACTTTGTAAACATGGAGACGCAGTTGTTAAGAACTGGAGTTGATGTTCCTAGGCTTTCGCCAACACTCTCACGCACTGATTCGATATTTACATTTGAGCGACTTATTTTAAGATGACCAGTGTGTTTAGCATCATTAATTGATCCAGTCTCTCCAAATTTTTTAATTACTATTTTCACGGTTGACGAAGTTAAATAAATATTTCGATTAAATTTTGTACAAAATTTTTAAACTGAGGCGGCCAAACTTTCATTATTTTTAAAATATTGTTTAACAATAAAAACGAGTTGTTCTCTTCCACGTTGTTACGCTTCATTTTTACTATCGCGTTTTAGTGCCAACACCTTACTGTTCAAATGGCAGCATATTCAAATCTTGCGTAAATTTTTGGAAAACTTTTATATTCTAAAATCCACAAGGAAAAAAAAGCGTTCCCAGCTGTTCTCCGCGTGTAGAGGTTCTCTCTCACCGGCTCTGGAACTCGCTTCAGCCATGTGATACCTCCAGCCAAATTTAATTTAATACTGAACATCACAGTTATTTTACAACACAATGTATAATCTTTTATAACTAAATGTAATTTAAAGGGTTTTTACCCTAGTATTTTGGTGGCTCAGGCAGTGTGACCTAGCAATTTTCGATTTTAAAACCCGATGATGGACTGTGTGGTCCGAAAACGTTTGTTTTATTGATGTAGCCCTTTTTAGGGTTTTTTAAATAAATATACCCATTTACAAAGACTAACCTCTTTTTTTTTATTCTCACTTTACTTTCCATGCTAATGTGCTTGCTTCTCTACATAATGTCACGTAAGTATCCTGATATCATTGCTGCTTTGTTACTCTATGCTGTCACTTCCTCCTTGAGGTTTCTCCTAATCGTAATGTTGACTCCCAGATATTTGTAGTTCATAACTTGCTTTATAATTTTGTTATTTACCTTTAGTTGATGTCTCTTTTAAAACTGTATAGTAATGGTTGTAGTTTATCTTGATCCTCCGATATAAGTACTAAGTCATCATCATAGCAAAATATTTTAATTTCTCTTTTTCCCGTTCTGTGACTTTTAGATTCTATGAAATTTTGTTATCATCATTATACAATTTTTATTTTATTTTTCATTATTTTCGATCATGTGCATATGCATCAAGTACGTGGCCTGTCATAGTATTCGCGCGCGAATTCAACCAAAACGCGAGATAAGGCAAAGATCAGGAGTGGCTGATGCTATAGAGGAAACAACAACACTGAACTAGGAATTTAAATTGTAGTCAGTACTTAATCATTATAGGTATGTTCTGTTATTTAGAAACTGTTTAAGACGTCCTAATTATGTGAAACAAAGAAATGTTTGCTCAGAGGGTGTACCTGTAACCGTTTCTTGGCGATAAACTAACATACTTTACATAACTAGTTTTTGCTATAGAATCTGCAGATAAAATAATTCACATTTATTATACATCACGTCCCATTTTATTTATGGCTAAAGTATTGTTTATTTTACTGTGATTTTATAGAACTAGCTTATATCGAAAATTCATTTATTATATCGTTTGCATATTAGCCGACTATTATGTGAAAGTAACACGTCTATCTCTATAACATATTTTTGTTTAGGTTCTATCTTCTTGTAGGAAGTTGGAGTCAATATTCTAACTTTATTCGTAGCTGCTCTAAACGCTTTGATTGTTGTAAGTCCAAACCAATCTGTTTTTAACCAGGATGTTCTTGTCCTGCGTTGAATCCGTTTATCTTTTATTTGTCGCTGCATTATGTTTTTCAGCATTATGTACTGTAATGACCAAGCATATGATTCTTAAAAAACAGCAAAGAAAACGTAGCATCTAAACATTCATATTTGGAACCTTAAATTGAGGCTACTGTAATAAAGAAATTGTTTAATCCTTATAAATACTGCTCCTGCTATTCCTATTTGGATTTTTATTTCATGTAAAGGATCTAGCGCTTCAACTAACTAGCTTACATTGCTTATGACAAGATTATCTGGGACGTTATATTTTTTTGTAAAGATTATTTTTTATTTTATAAAATTTATTATCAATCCACAGATTTTACATGAACAGTTTAATCTTCCTCTAGATTTAATCTCCCCTTAATAGATTTACTGTATCAATTACATAGAAGAACAGAAAAAATACGTCCCTACCTTACTGCATGCAATATTTTTCTTTCCTCAGAGAGCTCATCATCTACTTTAGTACGTAAGTAGTAAGTTTGGACTTAGTCCAATGCTTCCTCAAAGTCTATAAAGCATACATATAGTTCTTGATTAATATTAAAACACCTTTGCACCAATACATTAATACCAAATAATGCCTGCCCAGTGCAAATGCTTCTTTCCAACAGTACTTGATTCTCCATAATTTCAGAGTATACTTTCTTCAATATTCTGTTGTAAATAAAAAAACTCATTTATTGATTTATTATATATTGAACCAGTAGTTGTGATTTATGACATCCATATTACTTTTTCCACAGCCAGATTGAACAGTATACAGGAGAGAGGGTCTAGCTGGCGCAGCTTGTTAGTTGTTTTAAAAGGTTCAGACGGTTCCCTCTAAATCCCTACTCTACATTCAATTTCTTCAAGAGCTAGTTTTCTTAAATTTATCAACTGATTTAGTATTCCTAGCTTTTTAATTATTTTAAAGATTGTTCGTCTATTCACCGACATGTAGGCTGCTTTGTAATCTATAAATATGTGATGAGTATCAATGCCACAGTGGAGTGTTTTTTCCAAAAATTTTTTAGGGTTGCAGTCTGATGAATTGTTTATTTACCACCTCTGGAACCAGCCTGGTATTTTTCCACTATCCGTTCTGCATATGATACCATACGGCAGTGGTCGCCAACCTCTTCAATGTGTTGAGCTACTTTGTTCATTTTGGAATAAACAGCGAGCTACCCACACGGAAGCCACGTAACGCAACGTAAATGAAATAAACTTTGAACATTAAGGCAAATATCAAGCACAAGTCTAATCAAATCTTGCGCAAGTACTTTCGCTTAATATAGTATCTTCAGGGGCATTTCGTCAAATATGGGCTATCCAGCAAGCGTAGTGATAGATTCTGACAAGGATAGCTTAATTTATTTCTATGGAAATCAAAAAATTAAAAAAACACAGATATAATTCTGAATGACCAACTTGAGACAAACAGTTTTCCCCTCCTCAACCTATTTCATTAGAGACTAAAGTGTAAACGCAAGATCACTTGAGAAAGGCAATCAGCCGGAACAGCTGTAGTAATAATAGCTGTAGCTGAGTTAAAATAAATTTTTGTGGAAGTTTGAAAACAAAGTTATCAGTGTTTTATTGTTATATAAAATGATTTTACATCAAGTAAAGGTCGAATCCATCAATTAATTATCCAAATGTTCATCTGTAAGTCGATTGCGATATTTGTTCTTAATAAACTTTATATTGAAAAAGGAAGATTCACACAAATAGGTTGAATTGAATAATGCTTTCATTTTCAAGGCAACACGGCGTAGAACTGAATATTTGTCTTTATTTACAATAGGCCAGATACATTCAGTACTTGAGACTGACGATTTTAAGGCTAAATCATTTTGAAACTCAATGACTTCCATTTCTGTTGCAGCGATGTCTTCGCCAAAGTTCTGCATAACACAAGCTACAAACTGCTGGATATCAATTTCCATAAAGGGTAAACCAACAAACTGCGCTACTAAAGCCATTTCATTGAAATTCTTAAAACGATTTTTAAAGTTACTCTTCAGGGTAGAAATTATTTCTACATGATATTTGTTGCCTAATGGATTTTGAGATATTTTTTCTGAAAGAATAGGAAAATGCTTGGAATCGCTGTTAATTAGATTTTGTTCCCAAAACTTCAGCTTTTTGATAAATGCTTTTATATCAGAAATCATGTCCGCTAGTTTTTTGTCTCTCCCCTGAAGCTGCAAATTAAGTTCGTTTAATTTCTCTGTAATGTCGGTTCCTGACCAACTTACGGAATGTTCCGGAGTCGGTTCATCGCGTTGTTTGAAAAATTGAACTATGCCAGATAGGACATCATTAAAACGTTTCAGCACCCGTCCTCTACTTAACCATCGGACTTCAGAGTAAAGGAGTAGGTCCCTGTATTGACTGTCAACTTCATCGGCCAAGGTTCTGAATAATCTTCTTTGTAACGCTTGAGCTCTAATCTTGTTCACAATTTTTACCACCAGTTTCATAACGTTGTTTACTTTCAGGAAATTTCCACATAATGCTTGCTAATGGATAATGCAGTGGTAACAGAGAAATTGCGGAAAAATTTTATCTTTACGACATAACGCCACCAGACCCTTATCACAACCCACCATACCTGGAGCGCTATCGGTTGTCAAGCCTACCATTTTCGATATTGGAATTTTCTCGGAAGAAATAATATTTTTTTAATGAGAAAACAACTCCTGTCCAGTAGTGTGTCCTTTCAGTGGAATGAACTTCAAAAGATCTTCTTGAATCGTAAAATCACTAAAAGCCATCCTGACGAACACGGCCATCTGGGCAGTGTCAACGGCATCTATTGATTCATCCAGTTGAGGTGAAAAATAAACACAGTTATCTAAGTCAGTTCTTAACTATAAAAAAATATCATTGCTCATTACTTTTACACATCTCATCACTGTATTAGCAGAAAGTTGCATAGATTTTATAGCTGAAACTATCTCGTCTTTATTTCTAAAGTTGGCAAATAACGAATCAGCAGCTTCTAAAAACGCCTGTTTTATCATTTCCCCGTATTTATAAGGTTTCTTTTTTGTGCAATTATCTGGGACACACGGTACAATGCTTCAGTTGCAGCCTTTTTTGTCGACTGTTCTTAAAAATATTGATTGCTGTCCAATTAACTGTTTTTTAACTGTTTCAGTTTCTCCTTTCTGGCGGCAGAATGTAGTGGGAATGATTTTTCAAAATTAGAATGTACAGTTTTATGATGTATCTCAATATTTTCTTTTTTAGTAACGGAGATCGAAGTATTACATAACAAACACACATTTTCATTTTTAACTTCTGTAAAAAAGTATTGTTCTTCCCATTCCGAATAAAAGTGGTATGTCTTTACCTTCTTACAACTGCTTGCCATAATATTATTTTTGTTGTTCTCTACTAACCCAACCGCTGGACGTTGGTTACGCGTTCAGTTTTAAACTAAGCGCAATGCAAGCAATTTGATTGAACCCAGCCTATGAGAAATGTTCACCCAGGTAGTACGATCGGGTGTAACAATTCATTGGAGCAAGGTGTTTTAACTCGAGTTAAAAACAGGAATCACCCCACCGTGCTCCAATGCTCTAGACCATCCCTTTCCACTAAGCGCAATGTCGCCGCGTCGTGCTTATTTATCCTGTTCAAAGCAATCCAGATCGTTCTCGAACACTAACGCGCTGGTAAGTAATGAAGTAAAAATATTAAATGAAGAAATAACCAAAATACCCAAAATCATCCAACCATATAACCTAACCCAATTATTAAGTTCAGAAGATTGTAATATTTATCAAATTTTGTATAAACATATTTTATGTATTAGATTAAGTTTATAACCTATGTTTTTTTCCCTTCGTGTAAAGCCCTAAGTCTATCCGAGGTCCACCTGTCTCGTCTAAATGCTCTGATCGACCCCTGAGCGTCTAATTGTATCCTAGTCTAATATCCCAAATTATATAAGATAAAAAGATGAGAAAAAATAATAATTATATGTATGTATATATGTATAAATGTATGTATAAAAAAAAAGAAAAAAAGAAATACAAAAATAATAAAAAAAAAACACACAACAAAAGTAAATAATTCAAAACAAGCTGAATATATGTTATAAGAGTAATACAAGTCTAAGGTATAATTGTAAAATTAGATATATAGGAAATAATTCTTTGTAAAATTAGAGCAGGACTATGATTGTATAGCAAACGAGAAGAAAGCAAGGAGCACTCCTTTATTGCTTCCGAATAAAAAATACAAAATTATCCCATAAAGGTAAGATGGCGAATGGACAGAGTCTCCGAAGCCAATAATGCACAAACTCACACACACAACGCGCTGGTCCGGCTGGTCGGTTCTATAAATAACCGATTCTAGCTTGACGGCGTCAGGGGCAGATCGCTCACAGCAACGTTGCCGCTGTTTATGTTCAATATTATGACAATTAGATTTTTTGTGGAATTTTCGGAAGCTTCTCTGATTTTTGCAGTTTGTATTTTTTAAATTAAAATCGTTGTGAGAGCTACCAGAATTGCCTCCGCGAGCTACCGGTAGCTCGCGATCGACAGGTTGGCGACCACTGCCATACGGTGACATAGTACTGTGGAAAATATTTTATACGCTGCATTTAGAAGCGTAATTCCTCTGTGGTTAGAACATTTAAAGATATCTCCTTTTTTGTGTATGGTGCAATGTATTCCAATCTTCCAATCATTGGGGAGGGATTTCTGTGTCCATATTTCTTTTGTAAGCTGCTGTAATGCCATTATGTTATCATGGTCGCCTTCTTTATATAGTTCAGCTGGAAGGTTATCTATTCCGGGTGATTTGTTTGTGGCTAGATAATAAGTTTAAGCTTTGACAAAATTCTACATATAGAAAGACGATAATATTGGTTATATGCAAACGCTATTAAAATCTTCACACACTAGATCTGACTATAATAGAAACGTATTGGGAACTAATAAATAATGTTAACTTGCTGTGTGCTAGTTTCATACGTGACAATCACCGTATCTTAGCACGCAGAATGTAAATATCATAGTTCTAGATAAAGATGACGTTAAATGTTATATTAAATAGTAATTCGCACCCTTGCAGAACTAAATTATAATGGAATAATAGACAGAGTGTGTTTGTGTGAACCATCGGCTGCATTGGTATTTCTTTGATCGTTTCTATGATTGCTTAATGCTACTCTTTGTTCTGTTATAGTCAGTTGCAGTGAATACTAAAATTTTCATGATTAATGATATATTAATTATTTGGTCTATAGTTCATATTGAACAGTAGCTTTTACGATTTTTCAATGGAATTGAATATTTTAGTTATATTGCAATGTATCATGATTTGAAGAGAAAGTCCCAATGAATATATTTAAACAACTTCAGCAATGTAGACTCTTGCCGTCGATAAAATTATATTTTAAGATAAGTTTGCAGATGTTGTAGGTTCGGGTTTATTCATATATTAAATTTCTATCATTCTATTGATGTTCTGTTTTATAAACTTACATTGTCTGTAAACTTAATCATTTTATGATTAAATATTAAGAATATGTTTGTAGTTTTATTTGTTGTAGATATAATATCCCTATTTCGCTTATATTTATCCTCATTATACCGTCCTGGTAGACGACAAATATCATGATTGAAAAACATTCGTGGCTTGACCTGGTTTTAACTCTGCCCATAACCCGGTGGTATCCAGTATCAAATTATCGTTAAAAAAACTTCCAGTACGAAGTATCACAGCTTCTACCTACACAAAAAGATAAAAGAGATGAATGAATCGTGAACTTACAGGCAAACAACTGTAATTAAAGACCGAAATAGCGTACTGATTTCAAGCGTCGGGCAACAGCTAATTTGCTGGCCAGAATACATAAAAGACCTTTTCCATGATGATTGATCACCGGTCACTCCCGACTCTTCTGTAAAATCAGGCCCGCCGATTTTGAGCGAGGAAGATGTACATGCGATCAAACAGGTAAGGTAAACAGATCTGATGAGCTACCAGTAGAGATCTTTATACCCATTGATTAAGAAAACAACAAGTTGTAGTTGACTTTTTTAACTTAATTCATTTAACGGGAACTATTCCAAAAATAGGTAAAGAAATAATAAATAAGACTTACTCACAATCAATTTAATTTAACTATCAGACGACCGGTTTCGCTTTCTACAATATGCAAAGCATCTTCAGGTCTCGATACAAAGTTAAACAAATGATGCCGGTACTCTATTAATAGAGTACCGGCATGTATTAATAGAGTACCGGCATCATTTGTTTAACTTTGTATCGAGACCTGAAGATGCTTTGCATATTGTAGAAAGCGAAACCGGTCGTCTGATAGTTAAATTAAATTGATTGTGAGTAAGTCTTATTTATTATTTCTTTACCTATTTGAAATGGACTCACACAAGCAACACATTCATGATATTCCAAAAATATCTTGACTAAGACAAAGTAAAGTAAAATACACCACTACTAGGGTTTAAATAAAATAACAGGTACAGTTGAAAAGAAGCTCAGCCACAGAGTCTAGGAAACGATACGCAGAGCCCTTAGAGCGCTATGCTCTAAAGAAGCCCGAGAAGGAGTGACCTTGCTGGCCTGAAAATCACCGATATTTATAAGTGTTTTACTATTTATATCAGGTTAATCAGCCAATAAAAAAATTCGAAGCGGGGCGATTCGCATCGGAGTGCGTACTAGTTCTCAATGGCACTCGATTACAACACAACAGTTTACAATGTTAATTAATAAAATTGCAAAACACAATAAACTACCGGAAGAATAAAGAACGAGCAAACTAATTCTACTATTCAAAAAAGGAGATAAAAAACTGCCAGAAAACTACAGAGGTATGAACTTGTTGAGTACTACCCTTAAACTTAAAACTAAAATTTTACAAGAACTAATGAGTCAGAGGATAAGTTTAGCAGATTAACAAAGGGTTTTCGGAGTAGAAGATCATGTACAGATGCAATATTCCTTTTAAAGCAAATTATTGAGCAATCATTATAGTATAATACACGAGCATTTCTGTGTCTGATTGACTTAAAGAAAGCATTAACCTTAAACTCTCGATCGTCATTTACCAGGGTATTTGAAAGCCTAGCGTGTGAGAAAATATTATGATATTAACCTTCTTAATATTGCTTTGACTGTAGATAGCTTTATCCTGTCAGTCATCATCATCTTGGTGCTACAGTCCTTAAAGGGCCTCGACCTTTTCAAGCTTTCTACGCCATGGTGTTCTGTCCCTTGCTTGAATTTTCCATTTGCCGACTCCGATCTTCTGGGCATCTTGTGTTACCCCGTCCATCCACTTCAGCTTTGGTCTTACACGTCTTCTCATTCCCACGGGTTGCGCTGTTAGAATCTTAATTATAGTGGTAATATTTTTACCACCAAACGTTGCTTGTAGATATTCTGCAGTTCAAAGTTATATCTACGCCTCCATATTCCGTTCTCACAGACCACTCCGAAAATCTTGCGTAGCACCTCTCAGTCAAAAATCGATAAAGCGGATTCATGTGTTTTAATTAGCGTCCATGCCTCTGATCCATATGTGAGAACGGAGACTATGATTATTCTATACAGCCTTATAAGAGTTTTTTAAAACAGACGTTTGTCAGCTAAGTACTTTGATAGACCATAATAACAAATTTTTGCAATTATTATTCAACTTTTTATTTCCTCAGATGTATTATTATTGGAGTTAACCGATATCCCTAGATATATAAACTCTTTGACTGCTTCGAAGTTTTGGTCATTAATGATTAAATCTGCGTCAACATTTCCAGCTCTTGTGTTTGTGTTAGTCGCCATGAATTTGGTTTTATTTTTATTTATATGTAACCCAATTCGTTCTGCTGCTGCTACTAGCTCGGTTAGGGTTTCCGCAGTTCTCGCTTTGGTTCTTGTTATAATGTCCACGCGTCGTCTGAATATATTAGAATTTGGACTGATCTATTAAATATTGTGCTCCTGCTATCTAAACTAGCGTCTCGTATAACTTTTTCTAAGGAGACATTAAAAAGCTGACACGCCAGCGCATCTCCCTACCTTAATCTCCTATGTATTTAAAATTTTGTTGACGAGTCGTTTTGAATTTTTAATACTGATAGCATCTTCGCCATTGTCACTTAAATCAAACATATGAGTTTTTTTTTTAATTCCTAACTCATTAATAGCGTTGTAAAGACTTGGTTTTAAGACATTGTCATATGCCGCTTTAAAATCGACAAAAATATGAATCCTGACTCATATTCTCCTAGAAACGTTTCGATATAAGGCTTCAATCTCTCGTGCAAAATGTTTGACTATATCTTGTATGCTGTATTTAGGAGAGTTATTCCGCGGTAATTATTGCATTCCAGTTGGTTTCCCTTTTTGTGTAACAAGCAAATTAAACCTAAGCTCCATTCTTCAGTCATTTGCTTCTCAGACCAAATTTTACAAACAATTTCTCGCATCACCTTGGTGATCTGCTCTCCACCGTGCTTGAATAACTCTGCTAAGATGCCATCGCTGCCTTGAGGTTTGTGGTTTTTTAGTTTTTCTATAGATATTTTTACTTCATCTACCGAGGGGAGTGCTTCATTTTAGTATCCCAGCTCCATATTGTTAGTACGTTCCCCTTCCAGCAACTCTCGAAGTTGCCCTACCCATCGTAACAGGATATCATCTTTGTTGGTAAGTAAGTTATCTTCCTTATCATTACAATAGTTGATTCTCGGTTTAAATTCTTTTCTTATAAAATTTATTTGATGTTAGAACTTTCTTGTTTCTCCGTGACTCATATGGCTTTTGAGCCGTTCTAATATGTCATTTTCCGAGTCTCGTTTCTTTTTTCCGTGTATGCGTTTTTCCTGTCCCCTTAAGTTTTTGTATCTATTTATTGTTGTCCTAGTTTTCCGTTGTTGCACGGTCCTAAATGCTTCGTTTTTCTCATCTGTTATTTTTTTGCAGTCTCAAACCAGTCGTTACTTTCTTGGGTTCGGTATATTTCCAATGTGCTTTCGGCTGCTAATTTCAGAGACTCCTTGCAGTAATTCCACATTTTCGTGCTTGACTAGTCGACTACCCAGGTGTGTTTTAGGGATTCATTAGTAACGTCGTCAAGGCTGTGTTTACCAATATATAATTTTGGTAGCATATCTCTTTTCCTATCTGGGCGTTTGTCTCCAATGATCATTTTAATATCGTTTTTGGCACAGTTATTATATGCTCTTTCGAGGTCTTCGTAGAATAGATCTTTAATTTCTTCGTCTTTTTCCTCGGTTGGCGCGTGCACGTTGATTAGTCATATGTTGAAAAATTTTCCTTTTATTCGAAGGATGCAGAACCGATAATTTATGGCTTTAAAACCAATAATAAAATTTTTGATTTTCTTTGATACTAGGAACGCGGTTCTGAACTCATGTCGGTTCGGGTTCCAGCTGTAATTATATATCATGTTCTTGTTTCTGCATAATGCCGGTTTCTGTCCATCTCATCTCTTGAATGGCTGCAATGTCTATTCTATATTTTTGGAGTTGATTTTGCAGCAGCTTTAGTCCAGTTTTTCTATACAGCGTTCTTACATTCCAAGTACTGATCTTTAAATCATTGTCCTTAGGTGCGTTGTCGTCTTGAATTCAGTTCGAATTTTCTATCTCGAGATTTCGTAACAATAGGTTTTTATGGGATGAGGGAGTTAGCCTCATGCCCAACCCCCTTTACGGAGAACCGTTTCTCCCTTCCTCGTCAGCCCTGACCCCACCTTTCACTGTGGTTGGTTACCCAGTCTCCAGTAGGGTTGCTCAGGTTTACTGGTTTACCCGTGTGATCAGGATCACACTTCTCGGAGGTGAGGATAGGAATTGAGTAGAAGATGCTAGAGGTGTTATCTGGAAGCAACACCTTATGATGCGGTCACTACTTCATTCAAACCCCTTATCCTGTCAGTGTTTCACATAAATCAGTGTCAAAGCCAAGTTATTCTCGTATTGTTTTTGTGATTGCATATACAATTCTTTGTTGATTAAAACCTTAACATATATGTTTAGCTTTCTTAGTTCACGATAGTTTAAAAAAACTTACATGGAAGTGCAAAACTGTCTGTGTAATTGGTATATTTAATTTGTATTTAAAATATCCAAAAGTATCAAAACGTTTTTGGTCTTATTAGACCATCATCAATGATACTTGAGTAAAGTATACAGTTGCCTTTCTGGTATCGGAAAATGGAAAAATGGGGTAAAGTTGTTAGATAAAAAACTAGTTGTTAGATTGAACCTACTGTATCTATATTGAGCTGGATCGGCCATGGAGGAGAAACCGACGCTAAATCCTGGACCACACCAGCCAAGGGATCCGCCGAATCATCGTAATAAATAAATGAACAAAGAATGTGACAATATGTAAGATTCTGTTTCTCTCTACATATTATACACTTTAACAGTTACGAATTAATATTTTAAGTTAAATTTAACGTAACTATGAATACAAATTTCTTGTCTTATCTCTTTAAAATCAAGTGTATATTTTTATAAAATAATAAATTATGGGTAGATAGATATATATTTATTCACATTTAAAAAGGGGGACAAAATAATTGTTCCGCTCAAAACAAAAACAGATTTTTAGCAACTATGTATTTGTATTCAGTGGAGCACTTAGATGTTTAACAAATACTTAACAAATATTTAATTGTTGGACATACTGAAAATGAGGGTGACTCTATGCATTCATGCCCAGAAAAAGAGATATGTAGAATATTAAAAAGCGGGCCAATTTACGTTCCCTCTGAAGTTATTACCATTATAAAGTCGGCCAAGAAAAAGGGCAATCCGTACTCTGTTACTGACATGTCCACAGAGGATTTTATAGATTGGAAAAAAATAAAATCAATGATGGGCAAAAATTTTAATAAAAATTAAAATGGAGAAAAAGTTACTTGGAATGACTTTAAAGT
This sequence comes from Diabrotica balteata, assembly GCA_918026665.1. Lineage (NCBI taxonomy): Eukaryota > Metazoa > Arthropoda > Insecta > Coleoptera > Chrysomelidae > Diabrotica > Diabrotica balteata. The sequence goes on from OU898283.1 coordinate 32,739,841, forward strand.
TATGCTGGTTAAAAAGGTAGAATCCAATAAAAATTTTTATAAGACATATATATATATAAGAATATAAGATTATTGACGTAAATAATAATAATATCATAATTTTTTCATGTCACTTAATGCATCTTCAGAAAATAATTATTATTCTGATAATGAATAAAGTTTAATTATAGACACCTAGTTATTTGTTGTTTTAATTTTTTAAATATGTAACGTTCCAACGAACATTCATTGGACGTCAATCTATGACGTGCCAACAAATATTCATTGGGTGCCAATTTGTAACCCTTCGAGGCTCAATTTGTAACATCCCAACGTTGAGCTGCTGTTGTCAACCTGTAACCGCAAACCCTAGTTTGCTGCTACAACCTGACTAACATCACTAACAACGTTGGAGTGACAAATCGTTTCTCGTTGGGACCAATTTTTAACGTCATAACCCCTAATGTATCAATTGCAAATTGCTACATTAGACGTTATGCAAAACACTCCCTGGCTAGCTCACTCAGGACGTGAATATGGCCTACTCTGGAGCAACACACACAAACAAGTAAAAAGAAGAAACAATACACAGTTAAGTTAACACATGTTTATTAAAATATAAAAAAAAAACAGAAAAATAAATGTTAAGTATCGTATTGAATTTAAATAAAAATTATTCGACTTCTTGCTACAGTGTTACATTAGGTATATGAAAGAAGAATTTTTGTCACCAAATCCTAAGTTTTATCCTGGTCTTTTCTGCTCTAGTTGTTAGCAAGCCATGTTGGTAGTGGTGGATTTTCTTGCTCCGGAGTCAACTCTCCTATTGGAATAATGGTTCCATTCTCAGGCCGGTTGGTCTTCTGGATGTTAATAGAATTTGACCCGCACCTGAGAAATGTATCCCGGAGGTTGACTCCAAATCTGGAGACGACACAACAATTGATTATTCGATTCTTAGAGAAGTCATGAAGAAAAATCGACATTTTTAGAAAATAAAAGTCTTTATATCGACTTTTGTATCGAACGGGAAGGAGAAATGTCATAGAGAATAAAGATGGGACCTCTCGTTCCAAAGTAACGGAAATAGAGATGAAAATAAAATTCACTATTTAGAAACTTGAGTAAAAGATAAAAATGATGATTATTAAGAAAATAGGAAAGGTAGATACTAAAATATATATATATATATATATATATATATATATATATATATATATATATATATATATATATATATATATATATATAAAGAAGATAGATTTGGACGCCAACTGGTTTTTATACCAAATACCAGTAAAAATAAAAAGAGAATAATGAATTAATTAAGTAACGACATAATTCTGATACAATCTATATCCTAGAAAATATATAGAAAAATAAGAGATACAATGGAGGATATAGAAGAATATGAATTATGACAGAAGATACGGAAATTGGAGAATAGAATTAACGAAATATATTAACATAAGAAAGAAAGCAGGCAATGTAGCAGTTATAACGCTACAAATAAAGTGGTCGTTTTTCTTTATTCTGTTGTTTTTATTATATTTTTATATGAAGGGTAACATCGAAACCAATATTAAATGATAGACAAAATTTCTTTTGGCCATGAAGACTGGGTTCGAGATAACTAAGATGAGTCGATTTGCCAAATATTATTTTCTTAAAATTCTCAGGAAAGCTGAGCGCGATAAAAAATCTGCCGGGTTCTTTAACGAGGAAATGTGTTGCCAATGACACCGACTATATAGTGAATATTTGTATTTTCGCAACCCAGTTGGCGACAAATGTGCGAAGATACGGCTGGGTATTTATCCAGTGAAGAGTGATTGTCGAGTCTGACCAAAAATAAGTACCGTTGATCTCCAGTAAAAGATAATGATGAAGCGTTGCATAGAGCCGAGCTAGAAGAAAAGCGCCGCATAACTCCAATCGCTGTAACGATATTGAGCTGATGGGGGCTACGCGAGATTTTTTCCCTCAGCATCAATAGAACGACAATAAAGATGCGATGCAAGCCTTTTCGCTTGCATTGCATCGCAAAATTCATGAATTTGGATATCGACGGGATTTGGTATTGTAATACAACGAGAAAATTTTAAATGTTCGATAAGTTTTAACTACGCCTGAAATGACAACCGTAAATCGTGAATTTCGAGCGGAAGTCATTCATCCCAGGTTACTTCTGATTTCCAGCTCATTTGCATAATTATTTTTGAGTATACGATAACTGGGCCCAACAATCCTAGCGGAACAAACAATTTTGCGATTTGCGACAAAATATGTTTTGTTGGTATCGATGGAAAGATATTCAATCATCTCAAATATGCCGATGATATTGTTCTCATAACAGACAACTTAGTAGAAGCCAGAGTTATGCTACAACAACTACAGCAAGTAACCCAGAAAGTCGGTTTAAAAATAAACTATGGAAAAACAAAAATGATGACCAATCTCATCCCCAATGAGCTAATAGAAATCGAAAAGTCGCCTATAGAACTTGTGGAAAAATATGTGTATTTGGGTCAAGAAATAAGGTTAACGCGAGATAACCAAACATGCGAGCTACTCAGAAGAATAAGTCTGGGTTGGGCTGCATTTGGAAAAATAAGAGACGTATTTAAAATAAATATACCGATCCATTTAAAAAAAAAAGCTTTAAACCAGTGCGTTCTACCAGTCCTCACATACGGAGTACAAACCTTAACTCTCACAAAAACATCAGCCGAAAAATTGAGGACACAACGAAAGATGGAGAGATCATCATCATCATCAGTGGTGCTACAGCTCTAGTTGAGCCTTGACCTTCCCCAGTCTATTTCGCCAGTCGTTTCTGTTCATCGCCAACCGTTGCCAATTTGCCGCGCCGATTTTCCTTGCGTCCTCGTCCACACCTTCCCTCCATCTCAGTCGTGGTCTGCCTCTACTCCTATTTCCCACTGGGACCGATAACAGAGTTCGTCTGGGTGGGTAATTTTCATTTGCTCTTGACACATATCCAGCCCATCTAAGCCTACCTATTTTTATGAAGGATATTACATCTCTACCAGTTACTATTTTTTTATACTTCTCGTACAATTCGAAATTATATCGCCTTCTCCAAATACCATTCTCACAGAATGCGCCCATTATTCTTCTTAGTATCTTCCTTTCGAAGACGAGCAGAAGATTTGCGTCTGTTTTGGAGATGGTCCATGTTTCTGACCCATATGTCAGCACTGGTAGGATGAGTGTTCGATATATTATTAGTTTGGTTTTCTGGCTTAAATTTCTGTTTTTTAGCTGCTTGCTTAGTCCAAAATAACATTTGTAAGATGGAGAGATCAATGCTTGGAATAAGCTTAAAAAATAGAATAAGAAACGAGGAAGTTCGTAGACGAACAGGAGTGGAAGACATTATCGAACATATTACAAGGCAAAAATGGAGATGGGCAGGACATGTTACAAGAATGAAAGACGACAGTTGGACAAAAAAATTGCTTGAGTGGAGACCACGGGATGACAAGCGAAGCCGAGGAAGACCCCCAACGCGATGAACCGACGACCTCAAAAGAATCGTGACCAATTGGATAGCAGAGGCGCAGAACAGAAGCAGATGGAAAAGTCTAGAGGAGGCCTATGTTCAACAATGGACAACTCAGGGCTGATTGATGAGGTTTTGTTAGAGTGTCGATACTTGAAATGCCCCAGCTATAAAACAGACTATCTTCGCGAGAATTCCATTGAATTCCTAATGCCTTGATAGTGATATCAGAATCTAGAGACATGTGAGTACTCTCAGCGTGTTTATTTTGATCGGCTACTAAAGAGCTATCGTTTGATACCCATTTTAAAGAAGAAGACAGCCTTTTTTAACCATGCGATAAGATCGTCTCGAAAGGCGGATGCGTCTGCGCGAGTCTTTGCACCAGTAAGAAGATCATCGACGTAAAATCTCTGTTTAAGGCAATAGCTGCGATGTGGTTTAATGTGGCCCATGATTGGTTAACCGTAAGATATATTTACTATAAAATATTATTTTATTAAATTAAAATAATATACGACGACAATCTTCATATAACTATTTATTACTTACTATACATGTTTACAGAACTGCTAAACATACATTACAAATGCCTAACAAAAACCCCAAATAGAGGGGAGGCAGTTACTAAGAACTATATAATTTTACCTTGAGGTAAAAACGTAAATTACAAAATCGTTCATATTGTCCTTATGTAACGAGTCCGTCACTTCAATAATCCTTAAACATTTTTAAATAAAATTTTTAAAATCAAATCCTCTTAATGATTTTCTTAATTCTTAAATTTTAAGTTAGTATTAAACTGCGACACCAAGCGTCCATGTTTGCAATCATAGTTTAGCTAGCTCAAAACAAGTACTTATCGCGCACTTCTGCTTGGACGTTCTTTAAAGACACTTGAGTTCAATGGTAGGGGACAGAGGTGGCGTAAAAGTTTTTTTTGAATTTTAAAGTTTTTTTATGAAGAAGAAATAGCAGAAAGTTTTAGTTTGTGGGTTTTTTTAAGTACTTCATAAGTAACGTTTATAAAACATTTCAAGGTTCATAAACCTTGTGTTTTTTCGCTACTCTGTATCAAGAATAAGAAAGAACTCTAAAACAAATGTTTTTTAGCCTACCTTTGGGAGTCAAGCGGAAGTCAGGGAAAGAATATCTTGATTTTGTTTTTTGGGATAATTTTTTTTAGAAGAAGGATTAAGTTACAACCTAGTCAAGTTCCAGGGTTGATTTTTTTTTGACCTAGGTGTTCCCCAGAGGTCCAGATCTGACCTTATTACTCCCGGAAAATTTTGAGAAACCAGCGGGAAGTATCTCCCTCCTTCAGAGCATAAGTTATAGTAAACCTTATTTAGTTTATTTACTAGTTTTAATTTTTTTATATAATATTTTTTTTAACGTTAAATCATACTATTTTCACACAATAATAAAAATCGTCATTTTTTCCAAAATAATATTTAATGATATTTAGGGACTAAGTAGGTTGAGATCTTAAATCCTCCCTTTTAACTCATTTGTACGGTTTCCTGTGTACACATTTAATCAGAGAGTTATTTATTGATATTTTATTATTATTATTATATATTTAAACCGTTGGACATCTATCCCATCAGGATAGTGTCCTTATTACTTGTTAAGACATTTAAGTGAAAGCCAAAATACTGAGTTGCATTTCTGAGGCAAGTATATTACCTTTTTAGGTCAAATCAATAAAATTTTTCCTATATCTTATTATTTTAAATTTAGATCATCAAGGATCAGTTGAGTATAACCAGGGAATTTATTTTTTGTATATAATTAACTAGGTTGACTGTACATAATTGGTGGTAGGTATTTTAGGGCAAATTTGGACTGTATATATTTGGATATTTATTAAATTTTGGTGAAAACTAAATATTTCAATTAATACGTGTTTTCCTTTTTATTTCAGCAAACAGCCTTACAAGATACCTTGGAAAGTTTATGTTAATACTTTCCTGGCGCCCACTCACATTTTGGAGCAACTTCTTTAATCACTTTTATTTACATTAGTTATATATCTATTGTTATTACCTTGTCATTCATTTTCTTATTCTACGGTCTCTGTAGGGCATGCAAATTGGCCGAATCCTCTTTTGAGTGCCAAGTAGTCACTCTCCGGCACCTTCTGCTGGCCAGCTTTAATTTATTTTTTTGTTACATTACTCCACACACTTTTATTATATTGACATCCTAAACCTCTAAATCCACACACATTTTTTGTTACACTTATCAGAACCATATACAGACGCAGCCGATGCGGTAACAATAGCCGTCGGATTTGCAGGTACATATTTTTTAAAGGGAGGGATTATAATTGACAAATTTTTCCTAGAAATATGTAAAAATAATAAACATTTAAATCTTTTCATAGAATTCTGAAAATTAAAATTTGCCCAAAACTTTAAAAATTACAACTATAAATCTAAATAAAATAAAATTGAAAAATAATATGAACTAAACTATAATGAGACAAAATAAATATTGTTAGTATATTTTTTAAAAACTCTTCTTTTTACGTTCTGATTTATTATTTTAAAACGTTTCTTTTTATTCTTTTGGACTTTTCGTTAAAATGTATTGTTTGCGACTTATTTTTAAAAAACCACACAAAAACATGCATTTTTTAGATAGGCAATAAACAATTTCAAGCGTGAATAACTTGGAACAGCTTAACTTACCAAGAAAGTTTGCATAACATTTCTACTAGAAATTGACTCCTCTATTAATTTCGAGGGATTATTTAAAGGTTAAATATTTTTACCTTCGAGAAGGAATAGTGTTCACTTCTGGGATAAAAGCGCACTTCGGCATTTTATAACTGTTTTTCTTTGACATGTTTCTTATGCGTATTTCAAATTTCATGTGAATTGGTGCGGTTGTTTAGAATTCTGAGGTTTTACAATATTTTACCGCAAAAGAATGAAGTATTTGTTTGTGTTGTGTTTTCTCTTTAAGATGTCTTTATTTTTACCTGAATTATAAAGTGATTGAATATACAAAATACCGATTTCCTTTACCTTAAAATTTCGGTAAGAAAGAAACTCGAAAATTTCTTTCTTATTGAACAGGAGATGACTCCAATTAATTATAATCCGTGGCTCTATGACCATGCCCGGGCGTTGCTAGAAGCAACAGGGAAGGAAAAGGGAGGAAAATAGAAACAGGGAGAATTCACAGTTCACGGTAGATTTGTACAGCGTAACGCAGCGAATTTAGTGCACTTCCACACGAGCCCCAACTCACGACGCCGTAGGAGTTATCAGCTGAGAGTTTTCTTAATTCCCTGTGGGTGTTTTCTGAGCATAACGACAGTTTGGTAAAGGTAAGTGAAAACATTATGTTTAGATAAATGTATTCTTGTTTTTGATGATTTATTTAGCTTACATTTTACTGACCTATAAAATTTTTAAAAGTAATCAAAAGGAACAGAATAGTAATTTAGTTTTATATTTTGATTTATATAAAATTTGAGTTTGGAAAATTTTAATATTTTATTATGTTTTCTTGTGGGATCAAACATTTAACTAAAATTTTTATTAAACCATAAAAAATATTTTGTTTTTTTTAAGTATATTATATATTTAATTAAAGTTTAAAATAGTTATACTTCAACGACATTCCTTTGATTTTTAAATTTAAATCATAAGTACGTGTCCAGAATCTATTTTGACTAGCTTTTCTTGTTGGTGTTTCTCGTTAGTTTTCTCTTAATCCTCATTTCTAATTATTCGTTTAATATTTTTTTAGGTCTTTTTCCGTTTCTCATTTGTTCCATTTCTATTATTTTTTCTTTTATGTAGCAAATTTTTACATTGTTATATTTTTTACATTCCTAATATGTTTTCTTAAGAAACAAATACAAAATAAGTATTTCTTCTTCTTAGAGCGTCTCGCTCTACCGAGGTTGGCAATTATATATATATATATATATATATATATATATATATATATATATATATATATATATATATATATATATATAATAGCACTACGAGCCTAGTAGGCCCATGGCTTGAGATGTTATTGTTTTCCATTTCTTCCTATTAGTAGCCTTGTCCTTCCATCTTTCTATTCCCAGTGTTTCTAAGTCTTTCTGTACTTCTTGCTTCCATCTACTTCTCGGCCTTCCTCTCCTTTTTTTGTATCCATTGTATGCATCAGAATCATTTTTGGTACTTAAAAATTTGTCATTCTTTCTATGTGCCCTAGCCACCTGAGTCTCTGAGCCTTTACTACTCCCACTATACTAGGATTCTTGTACAAATCTTCTAATTCTTTATTTGTTCTTCTTTTCCATGTATTGTCTACTATCTTGCCTTCAAATATCTTTCTCAAAACCTTCCTTTCCCATATTTCGAGCATACCTGTTTCGCCTTTGTTCAGTGTCCATACTTCACTGGCGTAGGTTACCACTGGTTGTATAACAGTTTTGTAAATCCTTATTTTGGCATTCCTAGATATCTGTTTACTTTTTAATAGCCTGTTTAATGAGTACACGCATCGGTTTCCTGCCATTATTCTTGATTGTAGCTCCTCTCTAATATTTGGTTTGCATGTGAACATCGACCCCAGGTATGTAAATCTTTCCACTGCTTCAAATATATATGCTTTTTCACCCTCTACTTTTATTTTTAGATTTCTTCCTTTTTGTTCACTGTCATCTATCCAGTCCATGTATTTTGTCTTACTTTCGTTGATGGCTAAGCCTATTTTCTTTGCCTCTCTATCTAGCCTCTTTACTACTTCTTGTAGCTCCCATTTGCTTCGTGCCAGTATTACTACATCGTCAGCAAAGGCTAGACATTGGTGCTTTCTTTGGTATAACAATACCTCTCTGTTGACATTTGCATCTCGTATGACCTCCAAACACAAGCTGAATAGTATCGATGATAGGGGATCTCCTTGCCTTACTCCTTCAGTGACTTCAAATTTTTCTGACATTATATTATTTATTTTAACTCTGCTCTCAGTCTTGGACAACGTTATTTGTATCATTCTTATAAGTTTTCTACTGATACCCAATTCTTCTAGTGCTTTGCTCATTTGGTTCCGTTTTATTCTATCGTACGCTTGTTTGAAATCAATGAAGAGGACCCTTGTCGGCAGATTGTGTTGGTAACTTTCCGCTTGCAATTCTCTGACCGTAAATATCTGATCTGTTGTACTTCTACCAGGTCTGAAGCCACATTGGTACTCGCCGACAATGTTTTCTATCACTACTGCCAATTTGTCCTTTATACACGCTGCAAGAATTTTGTATGCAGTATTCAATAGTGATATCCCCCTGTAATTTTGACAATCTGCCCTATCGCCTTTCTTATAAAGTGGGCATATAATTGGGTCTGTCCATTCTTGTGGTAGTTGCTCTTTAATCCAAATCTCCTTTATTAATTTGAACATTTGCTCCTCTAGCGTTTTCCCTCCATATTTGAACATCTCTGCAGTTATATTATCACTTCCTGGACTCTTGTTATTTTTTAATTTCTTTATTATTTCCTTTATCTCGTTTCTGGAGGGGGTGTTTCTTCGGTCTCATTTATTTGGTTCCTATGTTTCTCCGTTCTTATAGGCTGTGGCTGTTCTATCCTGTTTTCGTCATTTAGCAATTCATCGAAGTATTCTTTTCATCTAGCGACTATTTCATTTTCTCCACTTATGGCGTTTCCCTCTTTATCTTTGTAAAATATTGTTTTCTGTTGGTATCCTCTTTTTTTATTTTTTACTCCCTGATATAAATTTCTAATTTCTCGATTTTTGTAATTTTCTTCTATTTCTTTCAGCTAATTTTCCATGTACTTTCTCTTTTTCATTCTCAAAACTTTTATTACGATTTTTCTTTGTTTTTCATATCTGTTTCTTGTTTCTTCCGTATCACTTTTGATCATATCCATCCTTAGTTTACTTCTTTCTTCAATTTCCTTCTGGTATTCTTCGTCAAACCAACCCTTTTTTTAGTTATATTTTTATTGCATTCTTTAGCTGTATTACTGATAATCTGCTGAATTTTGTCCCAGTCCTTGTCTATGTGCCCTTCTAGGTGTATTTCATTTAATTTTCTATCGATACCTTTTTTATACATTTATTGTTCTTCTTGCGTTACAAGCCGCACTGGTTTATTTGTGTTCTTATTTTTTCTTTTGCGATTTTTTTCTTCTGGTATCAGTTGAGCCATTTTAATTCCTAACATGAAGTGATCCGAGTCAGCGTCTGGTCCTCTGTATGTTCGCACGTTCTTTATACATTTTCGGTCTTCTCTCTCTATTAGGACATGGTCAATTTTATTTAATGTTTTTCCATCTGGGGATCGCCAGGTTGCTTTGTAGATGGTTTTCCTCTCGAAATATGTACTCATTACTAGCATATTTTTTTCTTTGGCAAAATCTATCAGAAACTGATATTGGCAATTATATCTGTGTTTTTTTTTATTTTTAAATTTGCTGCTTTAAACAAATCAGTCGATCTGGATTGATACCAACCACGTAGATTCTTTAAACTAAGAATTCTGCCTTCGGCCAACAGATCTTCTTTCTTGAATCTTTTCCTGTATGAGTCGCAAAATTTTACATATTTTGGCCTCATCATCACGTAGCCTAGGTATTCCAGTTTTCTTGTTTGTTTAGGGTAAATAATTCTATTTCTTTACCAGTATAACCCTTCCCAGTATTTTTTTATTCGTAATTCTCTCAGTACATGATATTTTGAATACTCTGCGGTACCCTCTATAACATCGAATGGTACGTAGTCTTATTTCTGATCAAATTAAGATTTCTGAATTTGTAAGTGACTTCATTCGTATACGTGCTGATCTGGCAATCTCTATTCGCCTGGTTATTTTAGCAGAATGATCATTGGTCTCATTGATCAAAGTTCCCAGGTACTGATATTTTTCTAAAATATCCGAAAGTAATCCGAATATTTCTTTATTCTCGAAACCAAAATTCAGATTTTTGCTTAAATATGGACCTTCTAGAATTTACGTCGACATGACAATGCAATTTTAGATTCCCCATGTCGGTCAATATATAGTCTGTTTGCCTTGTAAATTGTAGTAGGAACAAATTTAACCCTTTAACTAATCCAGAAGGACTAGAAAGAGCGGCAGATATAGCTACCAGTGTGCATTTTGACAAACAACTTATATTTACTGGTCGATGGTATATAGGTATAGCGACCGGTTAAAACAATTACATAAATTTATAAAAAAATACTTTCTTTTACAAATATAAAAAAACTAAATACATGAATATATATATATATATATATATATATATATATATATATATATATATATATATATATATATATATATATATATATAACAAGCGAGTCTTTTACAGCTGGCGCCGCTTCTCGCATCCTAATTTCCAGCGTTTTCTGTCGAAGCAAACTTCAGTTGTTAGATCTCTGGCATCGTCGACATTGTCTCTCCAGGATCGTCTTGGTCTACCTAGTTTTCTTCTTGTTGGCGGAGTCCATTCTTCTATTTTTTTGGCCATCTGTTTTCCGGCATTCTCTGAAGGTGTCCATACCAGTTAACTTGTTTGGCTTCGATTGTGTCTATTATGTCTAGATCGATTTCCATTTCTCTCCGAATATCTTCGTTTCTCACCCTATCAAGTCTAGTGAGCTGGCAACATCGTCTCCAGTAGTTCATTCCCATGGCCTTAATTTTTGATTTGTTTCTTTGGTTTATTTCCCAGAGTTCGGCGCCGTACAGTCCAATACTTCCTATTATTGTTTTATAAATTCTTCTTTTATTTTCTTCTGTTATTTTTTTATTCCATAATAGTCCATGTAGCTGTCTGGTGACTGATCTTGCTTGGCCAATCCTGGAATGTATTTCTTCGCTACTTCTTGCTTTTGATGTTATTTGGACTCCCAAATACTTAAAACTGTCTGTTGGTTTTATAGTTCCTATTTCGATTTGTAGGCTTTCTGGTTTTTCTCCTACAACTAAGTACTCAGTTTTTTGTATATTAATTGTGAGGCCCCATTTGGTGTACTCATCTTCCAGTTTTCCAAGCATGTAGCTTATATCACTCTCGTCTTCAGCTAGAATGGCTTGGTCGTCAGCGAAGTGTATCGTGTACAATCTATCATCTCCGATTGGGATGCCGTTATTGCAGCACTTTCTTCTCCACAGTAAGAGTGCCTCATTTAGATATATTTTGAAGAGTGTAGGTGCTATGCAGCAGACTTGCTTAAGGCCCTTACTAATAGGAATTTCTCTAGTTAATCTATTTCCAGTTTTAATGTTTGCTGTCATATTTTTGTAGAGCTGTTGTACTGCTTGTATATTTTTTTTGCTTATTCCTTGTTTTTCCATTGCTACTCAAAGCATTGAAAGTGGTACACTATCGTATGCCTTTGTCAGATATATAAAGATTATATGAGTTGAAAGGTTGTGGGCTAATCTTTTCTCGATAACTTGCTTTAGAGAGAATATACTGTCCATGCAGGATCTGCCTGCACTAAAGCCATTCTATTCTTCTATATCTGTCATCTCTTTTTCAATTTTATTTTTTATTATTTTTTCATACAGTCTTGAGAGTGAATTTATGACACTTAGCCCCCTGTAGTTTGAACAATTTTTTCTATCTCCTTTTTTGTAGATGTTGTTAATATGTGCTTTTGTCCACTCCAGTGGTAAAACGTGTCCATTATATAATAAGGTGAAGACATACGCCAGTAATTTCCATAATACTTGTGGGCTATGTTTTAATAATCCATTTTGTATACCTTGTGGTCCGAATGACTTCCGATTTTTTAGAGTTCGTATTGCATTCTCGACTTCCTGTACTGTTATTGCATCGTCTTCACTGAATTCCAGTTGATATGTTGTACTGATGTTCGTGAATTGAGGTCTTGTTTCAGTCAAAAGTTGTGAGTAGTGTTCGATCCAAGATTTTTCTTCTATTAAATCTATTCTACTCGTTTCTTTTCTGTTTGTTCTCAGATTTTTTACCGTTTTCCATGCTTCTCTTGATCTTCTTGACCCTATATATTTGTTGAGTTCTTCGCATTTACTGTCCCAGGAAATATTTTTTGCTTTAGTTACTTTGCATGAATATACATTTTACATGAATATTTTAAATTTATTATCTAAGATTTCTCTATCTACTATGGTAGGGTGCAAACCGGTTTTTGCATAAAGCAACCTTACAAACTTGACAAATCAGATTGCTGCGTGTTTCCTTCTTTTTAGATGAAGCACAAAGGACACAGCACCTATAAGTTCCTTTGGTGGATAAGTGTGAACCAGCGTTCAAAGTTGAGTTTAACGGAGGTCCAGACTTTTTTCTGAAAGAAAAAGTGCTAATCTAATTATCAGATAGTTCACTGCGGAACTGTAATGTAGTCAGGCTTAGCACTTAAGTTATTTTTTTTGTCAGAGTCTTCTTATATAAAATATAGCTGTCTGTTATTACTGCTTACTATTGATCTCATATATATACTACACCCATGTAGTTTTTATAATCGGCTATTTCCTAAGCATATGGTACCTGATTTCTATTTCCTAAACTTTGAGTTTTTTCTTTAAACTTATGTAGATTTTTTACAACACTAACTAATTTTACGCTCCTGTCTTTCCACTTATACATACATATTTCCCAAGAACTAACCGAATCTGACTAACTTTAAAAAAGCTCTTTATCAACACATACTATTTGTAATGGAAAATATTGTCTTGTTTGCCTTTCAGTGCCACAAGCAGAAGTTTTCTTTTCCAGTAGTTTCTGCATCAATGGTATTGTGGTGAAAACATTATCAAAGTAAGGTAAAGTCACCTAATACCGACCCATACAAAAATAACACCTATTACCGATCCAAATGATTAATACGAAATATTAAGCTTTGTGGATGAAAGGAACATTGTATTGTCACAATTTCAGTCTACTCGCTAAAATCACGTGAATAATTTATTAGTGTCTAGAACGAAAGTACCCAAATTGATGACATTCGAATTAGTTTATGGTCAGATTTCGTAGAGTGTAGGTTATGTGCGCTTGTGATTCATTAAAGGGGTAAGTACACAAATAAAGAAATTAAGCATAAAATTCAAGTAGATATTTTTATATATTTATTATAAACTTTGAAGACATTTCTATACATGTTGTCTATACTATAATGTAGTAATTTTTCGAAGATTTGCAGTATTTAATGAAAAAATCGTAAAAATATATTGAGTCGGTAATAGGTATAGATATTTCTAATACCGACCCAAGGTCGGTATTAGGTTTGAAAACTTTTATTTTATTATTCTATTATTTTGCTTTGCCATGTAGTTGCACCGTGATTGTTCATTTCTTAAGTACATATACTATTAAGTCGACGTTTTTTTCAATTTTCGACCCATGATTTATGTTATGAGTAACCTAATATTCTAAAAATTTCTTTGTCTGGAGCGACAAACATGTTAATATTTCAATAAGTCCAAACCCCTGGTTAATGTAGTTAATATAGATACTACTTTTGGTATATTTAATTATGGTAATTGTAAAAATCTTTAATTAACAAGAAGAAGGCGTTTCAGTCATTTGTCTCAAGTTTTACACAGTCGGTATTAGGATAAGTGCGACCATATTGAAATCAATTTACCGACCTATTGGGTCGATAATAGCAAATGCCATTAGCCTAATACCGACGCATTAAAAAAGGTGTTCGTTATTAAGTCAGACATTGCACTCATTAAAACCGTCTGATATTTTTAATTAATTATATATTTCTTTTCAGGCATTATGGCACCAAAAATACGTGTACAATATTCAAAAGAAAAATTGTCTAGCGCCTTGGAAGCAATAAAAAATGGGATGTCAGTTTACGAGGCATCTAAAAGATTAGGATTGCCAAAGACCACTTTACGGGATAAACGTTAAGGAAGATTTAAAAATCCCAAGTGTGGAGTGCAACCTGTGCTTGCTGCCAATGAAAAAAAGTGTGTTGTGGATTGGATTCTTTATTTGGCGCAACAAGGGTTCCCTGTCACAAAATCCCAATTAATACACACAGTAGCTAATTCAATTAAAAACTTGGACCGACAAAATTCATTTAAAGATGGTATTCCTGAAAATCACTGGTTTCAAAAATTCATGGAAAGACATCCTGAAGTTAGTACAAGAGTGTCCCAAAATCTTACCGCAAGTAGGAGTAATTTCAGTGAGCAAAGTATTAGAGAGTGGTTCAGAAAGGTTGGGAATTATTTCACGAGCAACAATCTTATGAATATTTTTGAGGATGGATCCCGAATATTTAACTGCGATGAGACAGCTTTCTTTGTATGTCCCAAGGAGAAGCAAGTCTTAGCAAGAAGAGAAACAATTCTGGTGTATAATAGAATAGCTAATGATGAAAAAGAGTGTTTGACAGTATTGGCTAATGTATCAACAAATGGTTCACTTGCTCCACCAATGATATTATTTCCATATAAAAGACTTCCGAAGCATATTCCAAAAACTGTGCCACAAGGTTGGGGTTTAGGGTATACAGAAAGCGGCTGGATGAGTATGGAAGCTTTTTATGAATATATTGCAAATTGTTTTTATCCATGGCTCGAAAAACATAGAGTGCAGCTTCCGATTGTCTAGCGCTAAGTGAATTTTGCAAGGGGAAAGGTATAATATTGGTGGCATTATTGCCAAATTCGACCAACGTTCTGCATCCTCTAGACGTAGCTGTATTTAGACCGGTGAAAGCAACATGGCGAAACGTGGTACAAGATTTCAGGCTTAATCATGAAATAGCCAAAATTAAACGAACAGACTTCTCAGGTTTAGTTAAGATTTGTTTCGACAAATGTTTAAAAGAAGATACAATAAAAAATGGATTTAAATGTTGTGGACTCTTTTCATTTAATTCATCAAAGGTTCAATACAACAAACTTTTCAAGACCAAAACCAAAATAGCAGAACATTCAACAGAGACTTTCGAAATTTCTAACAAAGATCAAAATAATCAAGAAACTCAAGAATATAAACAATTTAAACAGCAATTCGAAAATCGTTTGGGCCCTGAAACACTTTGTTCTTTCAAATCATCTGGCAGCTCTTGGCAAGGAGACTCTACTTTCGAAAAATTATTTGTGTATTGGAAATCTCTAGATGATAAAAATTTAGATGCAGACCTGGATAACAGAAATGAAGACCTACAAATTACTCTAAATGACACAACATTCATCAATAATATTTCCAATATTGCGCACTTTAATGAAGATAACTGGGATGTTCTTGACTTCGAAGTCCAGGAAAATGGGAATCTCGCTATGTGTAGGTTCAATTCCTCCACTAGTGATGATTCACAGGAACTAGTCTCAGACAAAACGAATAAGATTGTTATGGAAATTCACCCTGTTGTTAACACTAATAATTTAGAACATAGTGATAATTTTGATGTGAATGAATGTAAAGATTACGATAGTATAGCAAAAACGCCTCAAAGGCTTGTTACACTCTCTGAGACTAACTTTGAAACGACAGATTTAAAACTGGTGCTAGAAAGTCCCCAGAGAACACAAAATGACATTTTTGAACAACTAAGCAAAGGAGATACTGAACAATTACCTTCAAATACACACGTATCTGCTCTACAGCACACGGAAAACCAACAACAACCAGAACAACAAAATTATAAAGCCAACGGCATTAATTCAAACTCCACAGACATTTTTTTTAGTTTCATTTCATATATTTTATTTGTTTTATTAATATAATAAACACTTTTTTATAGTCAGGGGTGTTTTACTAAATATAGACAATGTTGATAACATCTGTTATCCCACAATCGGTAATAGGTTATAAAAAATCGGTAATAGGAAAAAATATTACTATTAGGTCGGTATTAGGAAAATTTGCTCTATTTTGATTTAGTATTTTTTATTAGCAATAAAAATTGAAATTTGGAAAAATAATTTAATTATTTGGAAACGTAATATAGTTATCTTCACATAAATTATACGAGATTTTTGTATCCATAAAAATATAAAAGTAATCCAACGAAATATTGAACTTTCCTTAACTGGTGCGGTAATAGGTGACTTTACTTTATACGCAATAACTACGATTTTGATATTTAGACATAAGTTCTAAAACAGCACGTTCTCCTAACATATTTGACGTTGATTCAGTGGCTTTTCTTCGATACATTTAAAAGTTTAGTATATATCCCGTTTTAGCACATGTCAATGCCCGAATTTTAAAGCCTTGTTTTGATTGGTTTCACTGGCAAGTACTGTTTTACTGATGTAAGCCCTTTGATAGGGATATATATATATATATATATATATATATATATATATATATATATATATATATATATATATATATATATATATATATATATATATATATATATATATGGCATATACAGGATGGTCCTTAAGTAATGGTACAAAAAGAAACAGTAAATTCTGCACTTTAAAATATTACGATTTAAGTCAACTTGCTTTAGTAAAATGTTGATATTAAGAAAGATATAGGGTGTTTAGTAGTGGAAATTTAAAATTCTATTTTTCACTATAGCTTTCACGTTTGTTAACATTTATATATAAGAATTTACAACTGGGTACTATTGACTATGAGAAATTATAATTTGATGTATACTTTGATGTAGCTGATAGAGGGCGCCAGATATGCCACATATATGGCATCAATTTGCATCTTACTTTTTTGCTGTTTAAGTTATCGATATCTTTGATAAAAAATATGAAAGACACATTATTTTAACATAAAAAAGGTATACTTGTCAATAACTTAAAAACCTAACAGTTTTCGAGATAATCGTATTATACAATTCAACTGCATAATTCTGATTTAAGGCAATTACTCAAAGCAACCAAAGAAAAATAGACAAAAACATTAATACTTCTGAATTTTGGTATAAAATACCTTTAACATAAAGTTAATAGCTAACGAAATAAGCAGGATAATTAATAATATCATTTGACAACATAATAGGATAATTGGATTTGACATCAAACATTTTACGTTTTATATTAAATTAAAGTCATATGTTCATATCATATGTACCATGATCATATGTATCATATGTTCGATATGTCCACCATTTTCCTCAATATATTTATCAATCCGTTCCATAAAAGATCGTCTCATATTAAATAGCATCATTGGTTCAATAGAAACTGCGGCAGTATTTATTTCTTCCCAAAGTTGGTTGCGAGTGTTGATGGGATTCGTGTAGACACGTTGTTTCATTGCGCCTCATACACAAAAATCTAGCGGATTAAATTCTGGGCTGCGTGGTGGCCAAGGAAAATGACTAGCATGACCAATCCAATGCTCCGGAAAGTTGGTATTGGAGTATGTTCTTACTGTCCTTGTATAATGTGGTGGTGCACCATCTTACATAAACCATATATTTTGCCTTAAGTTTAATGGCAATTCTTAAAACAAATCAGTAAACTCATTTTGTAAAAAATGTAAATAGTTCTTACCATTTAAATTACAAGATAACTCGCGTGGCCCTAAAAAATATTATCAATGATTCCACACCATACGTTTATTTTAAATTCATGTTGGAAATTCCTTTCTCTCTTAACATAGGGATTTTTAGTATTCCAGAAATAATTGTTCCTTAAATTAAAAACAATATGACGTGTGAATGTAGTTTCGCCCGTGAGTAAATCTGTTGGTAATAGATTTTGCACAGGTGTAAAATGGTAAGGATGAAAATGCTTATGGTATAGAATTTTTAAAACTGAAGTTTTGCTGATTCCTAACGCTAAAGATAAACGTCGTGTACTTACTTGAGAACCATCGTCAACGCGAACCATCACTTCATCTTCTTGATCAGGCGTAATAATTTTTGGTCGACCTAAGTTGTCACGTTTAGGACGGAATGAACCACTTTCGCCTAAATTCCGAAATAGATGTTCTAATGTTTGGTAATTGGGTTGCAGCCTGTTTGAAAGTCTCCTTAAATATATCCGTGACGAATGTTGGCGATAGTCACGATAATCTTGATCTTATTTGCAGTAGTGGAGACAAGCTGCACATATGTTGTGTTTATCCAGGTTCTGAGCTTGTTTAAACCAATATGTTCTTTTTTTCCTAGATCTCGCGTTCCAAATATTTTTCTTTGTAGGATAGCTTTAGGAGGGCATATCTGAATTCATTTCACGTAATGCGTCCAAACTATTGGAGCTTTCGAGATTTTGATGGTGATCAGTACCTCTCTGTTCTTCTTTATTCTTCTAAGGACCTCCTCATTTGTGACTTGATCAGTCCATGGGATCCTAAGTATTTACCGATATAGCCACATTTTATTGTGGCTCTTAAAGAAGTTACCCATTCGGTTGAAGCAGATTTAGTTTTTCTGATGCACGCTCTTTATCTCCTGGTTGTTGGTCCTTTTTTAATTTATGAGAGTACCGAGGTAGTGCGTTACTCTTTTTACTCTTTCTCACTTAAGAAAGGCAATCAGCTGAAACACCTGTAGTGATAATATGTTATAATATATTGTGGAAGTTTCGAAAACCAAGTTTTTAGTGTTTTATTGTTACATAAAATGAATTTTCATCAAGTAACGGTCGAATCCATTAATTTGTTTTTTTTTTACCTCTTAACTAATAAAACAAACGATAAAAATGTAACACTGTTTTTTAAATTACTGCTAAATATTATCAACTTGACATGTTTCTTTCTTAGAAGGGAATTTGAAAACCATTTTAGTGTTCGATTCAATTTGAAATACTACCCCGCGACAGATTCTATTACTCTTTACTAATTCCCATTAGCGCTAAGTATCGGAAACCTATTATACGTTTGTTTATTGATAATGTGTATTATTAATGAATTTCTTCATCCCTCTCACAAAAAGCGATGTTTTGTTTGGTTTCTTAACGTAAACACTTACAATTTTTTCTTATTTTTATTTTTGTTTTAATTAATATTTTATTATTAATACTTACATTCATCATCATTTTGGCTTTACAACCCTGTGTGGGTCTTAGCCTCCCCAAGAATTCTCTTTCAATCGTCCCTATCCATCGCCTTCCTCCGCCAAGCACGTATTTCCATATTTCTCATATCTTGGTATGTTATCTAGGAATCTTGTTCTGGGTCTTTCTCTTCTTCTTTGACCAATAGGTCTATCAAGAAGCATTTTTCTAGCTGGGTCTGTTTGCTCCATCCGCATTACATGGCCTAATCACCTCAGACGTCCTACCTTCTATATTCTTCTATATTCTATAGAGTTCGAAGTTGTATCGTCTTCTCCAGACACCATTTTCATTTACCGCTCCATAGATTCGCCTTAGTATTTTTCTTTCGAAACATCCTAACATGTTTTCATTGCTTTTTGTTAAAGTCCAGGTTTCTGAACCATATGTTAGGACTGGGTGTATTATTGTTTTGTAGAGTTTTACTTTTGTATTTCTTTATATACCTGTACATTTAAAAAGGAGATTAAGCCCAAAATAGCATCTATTAGCCGTGCAAATTCTGCGGTATATCTCTGCGGTAGTGTCATTTGACGAACGTTCCCAGGTATACAAATTCGTTAACTGCTTCGATGGCGTTGTTTTCTATAACAAGTGGCCATCGTATTTTTGGTTGCGGACCTATTTTCATGTATTTCGTTTTATTAATGTTTATTATTAAACCCATTTTTGTAGCTGCTTCCTTTAGTGCTACATACGCCTCTCGTGCTGCGTTTTACGTTCTCCCAACAATACTAATATCATCAGCATATGCTAGGATTTGCACAGATTTGTTATATATTGAACCGGTAGTTATGATTTGTGACGTACGTATTACTTTTTACAGAACTAGATTGAATAGTATACAGAAGAGTGGGTCTCCCTGACGTAGCCCGTTATTTTTATTAAAAGGTTCAGAGAGTTCCCCCTGGATTCGTACTCTGCATTCAACTTTTTCAAGGATTACTTTGGTTAGACTTACCAACTGATTTGGTACTCCTAGGTCTATGATTGCTCTAAACAATTCTCTTCTATTTACAGAGTCGTAGGCTCCTTTGTAGTCTATAAATATGTAGTGCGTGTCTACACCGTACTCCAGTGTTATCTCTAGAATTTGTCTCAGGGTTGAAATCTGATGAATTGTTGATTTACCACCTCTGAAACCAGCCTAGTATTGTCCTATTATTCGCTCTGCATACGGTGTCATACGATGGCATAGTATATTGGAGAATAATTTATACGCTGCATTTAGGAGCGTAATTACTCGATAGTTAGAGTATTCAGAGATAAGTCCCTTTTTGTGTATGGTGCAAAGTATTCCAATATTCCAATTACTGGAAAGGGACTTCTGTATCCACATTGCTTTTATAAGCTGCTGTAGCGCTATTATGATATCGTGGCCATCTTGTTTATATAATTCCGCTGGGAGATTATTTAATACTTATATTGGTATTGGTAATTACGTCTGACTGCTAGAATCATTACGCCTTTAGAACCTACTACCATATTTCTCTTTTAGACATTTCTTTTTTTGCCTGTTACTAATTAATCATTTCAATACGGCTAACTGTCAAGATACTATTTTAATATATTTTATATTTTCCTGGCATAATTAAGTATAGGAGTGCCTACAATATTTTGATCTTTTATTCACTTCTATATTATATGTACCAGTAACCAATAATCTTTATTCTGCCACTGTTTTTTGTCACTATGCCAAAGCTTTTAATTGTGTAAATTACGACATTTTGATAAAAAAAAACTAAATTTCTACAGATTTCGAGGTATTTCTTTAAATTGGTTTCAATCTTACTTGACGAATAGAAAACAATTAGTTAGAGCAAATGATACTGACTCTAGTCACAAAAGCATTGTATGTGGAGTACCACAAGGTTCAGTACTGGTTCGTCTACTTTTCCTTATCTTTATAAATGACATCACTAACTTAAAATTCTATGGAAAAATCTTTTTTTTGCTGATCATACCAGTGTTATCTGGAGGAACTGTAATATTGCAACTCTTTATGCAATCATAACTTCTGATCTACTTAAAATAAAAATCTGGTCCGACTCTAATTTACTCTATTTTATGTGGATAAGACAGTAGCATTATCCTATAAAGGAACTCTTTACCACTTGCTTCTTAATAACAGCCAGATCAGTATAATTGATTCTGTAAAATTTCTTGGTATTTTTATAGACAGCAACCTTAAATAATCCCTTCATATCGATTTGTTAAGTAAGAAACTAGTCTCAGCCTGCTATGCAATAAGATCTATTTCGAAGGAAATTCATTTAACATTTTTAAAAATAACATATTTTTCTTTGTTCGAGTTTCATCTTCGATATTGCTTTTGTTTTTGGGGTTTTGGTATCGCTTTGGCCTCCCCAGGGAATGAAGTTCAGGAAGTTCAGGAAATGAAAAAAAGTTAAAACTTCGCAATTTTTTCGTCCTGCATTTATCCAGTTAAAATTTTAACAGAAGGTAGGTAATAGCCCAAGGATCAAAATCTATATCTAACCGAAGTGCGCTGAAGGGTTTTAGGGGTGAAAACTACCCCTAATTGTCAAAAATTATAAAATAACATATTAAACCTGAATATGGTAAGATTTGGTTTGAATTAGTTAAATAATGATTATTTTATACTTTTGAATAGAGTTCTATCATATTTCAACCCTTAAAAAGCAACCCTTGTTAGAGATTAATGTAAAAAAATTACTAATTCTAAAAAAATGATTTCGCCTTGGATCGATTTGGATAAAAATTTGGATTTAAGCTCAATTCACCCGCTGCTTTATAGTTTATGTCATGTTGACGAACCCTGATTGTACTTAGGGGTGAAAACTACCCCTAATTGTCAAAAATTATAAAATAACATATTAAACCTGAATATGGGTAAAATTTGGTATGAATTAATTAAATAATGATAGTTTCGTGCTTTTGAATAAAGTTCCATCATATTTCAACCCTTAAAAAGCGACCCTTATTAGAGATTAATATAGAAAAATTAGTAATGCGAAGAAAATGATGTCACCTTGGAACGATTTGCGTAAAAATTTGGAATTAAGCTCAACTCACCCTCTGCTTTATAGTTTATGTCATGCCGATGAACCCTGATTGTTCTTAGGGCTGAAAACTACCCCTAATTTTCAAAAATTATAAAATAATATTACAAATCTTAAGACGAGTGAAACTTGGTTTGGATTAGTTAAATAGTGATTTTTTTATACTTTAAAATACAAATTCATACATTTTCAACCCTTAAAAATCAATTGTTATGAGTGCTATAGGTGAAAACAATTTTTTGCCAAAATTTTGCAACTTTTCAACTTTTGAAAATCACCCTTTACAACATTGCAGTTTTTATAAACTAATTTATAAGATATAAATTGAAAAAAGTAGAATTAAATACAAAAAAATTTATCAACATAAAAGGCACCATAATTATATTCTTATACATTTATATAAATAGTTGAAAATATTTACATTTATAGGTAAAACAATTATAATATTAATTTTATTCGTCATCAATTACATCTTCATTGTGATCTATGTCATCCTCATCTTCTTCAATTATTGGTGGACTGTTATTGCACCCTTCACCTGAGCACCCAGAACAAGTAGAATTACAGTATAAACCAACTTTTCTGCACCCACATGAAACGCCGCATCCTTTTTTGCATTGGCAAAAAGTAATTTTCAAAAGCTCATCGGGTGCAGGTTGTTTGTTCATGCGTACGGGTAATAACAAACCATCTTTCGAATACCATCCCCAATCTGTTGCTCTGATATTTTTATTGCCAAGCCATAGAAACATGAGCAGATATTTTATTCTGTTGTATGGGATTTCAATATAAGAACGCTTACAATTTCGAATTTATAACGCCCCACTAGCTAATATACCGGTTTTGTAGATTATTATGCTCCGAAATGTACTGTACTATACTAATGGAATTTTCCGGAAAAAAATTAACTGGTTTTTTTAACGTATGTCCTTTAATTTTTAACGATAGAGTGTTTCTTCAAAAACGATTTGTAGAGGTTTTTAAGAGCTACAAGGATCTGTGAATTAAATCTTTTTGGAACCCTTGGTTTTTAAATGGGGTGAGTTTAAAGGGCCCGAAAAAGATGGTGCTTGATCGTAAATCGATGCTTTAAACGGTTATAGCTCGCCAAATATTTATTGTACAACAAATCTAAATAAAGGATAATTTTAGTCATTAAAAAAGCTACAATTTGGTAATTTTCATTTTTTTCATATATTCAGTATTTTCGGGCATATTTAAAAAAAGAAGGGTAAAAAAAAAGAAATTGTAAATCGTTTCTCGCTTTAAGCTGTACTTTTTCTAAAACTAAGCGTTTTAAATGGGTCAAACTTCTTGGACGTATTAACAATACATGTACAAAGGGAATTGCAGAAGGGTGAAGATCGATTTTAATTATGGGGGTGGTTAGGGGGTTGTTTTCATCGATTTTTTCGTAAAAAATGAGGTATTACCTTATTTTCATCATAACTCACTCAATTGTTGAGCTAGAGTCTTTTTTATAATAGGTCTGTTTATGCTCTTTAAAAAAGGGTTTGTGAGTTTTCTTCCAAAAATGCATCATTTTCCCGATATCTGACTTTGAATCTTTCAAATTTGGCATTTGAAGAAAACCGCTAAACATTGATAGGCCGTATTTCGGTTCCTATTATATCGCAGAAACATTTTAAAAAATGAATTGTATTTGTCTTTTTAAAAGCTACAAATTTGTTCTCTACAATTTTTTTGATAAAATGCACCATTTTCGAGTTATTCGCGAAAAATCGATTAAAAACGTGGATTTTTTTCGTCTAAAAGTTGTTACTTTCAATCGCGAATAACTTGAAAAATATCATTTTATAAAAAAAATGTATAGCACATTTTTTGTCTAGAATCACTTTTTTAATCGAAACCTGTAGTTAAAACGTAAAAAAAAAATTTCACCCCGGAGATGGGGTGGCAACCACCCCCTAGGCTTTGGCGCACTTTGGTTCGATATAGATTTTGATCCTTAGGCTATTACCTACCTTCTGTTAAATTTCAAGTCAACCTACGCAGCACGAAAAAATTGCGAGGTGAAATGTATCATTTCCCGGACTATAACTGGTTTGACAGCATATTAAAATCGTAGTTTTTGTGTAGCTTTCAATTTTTATGAGTTCAGAATCCAGCAGCCCGCTGAAGTATTGGATTTTTATAATATAATTATTTGACAATCTTTTGTTGGCCAACCACCTACAGCAGAATTGACCCGAAATACATTATATTCCTATGTTCCGAATTTATTTCGTTCAATAGTCAAGGAACTAAGTGTTTCTTATTTGGGTATCACATGCAGCAACTTAAACTTATTCGTAAACTACTTCGTAAGATTTTATTATGCAATTTGCAATTTAGTTAAATTTTGAAATTAATTGGGTATTTTATTATCTTTTATTTTGTCATATTGACGATTTATGTAATTTTAGTTAATTTTAATTTGTTATTGATATTTTTTTTTCAATTTTTTATAATCTTTGTCCATAAAATTGTACAACTTTCAGTGACAATACAGCATATTTCTATTCTATTCTATGTTTTTGACTGCGTGTAAAGATTAAATATTTTTACATTTTGCATTTTATCTTTCAGCATAAAATGGAATACGTACCGATACCATCGTCGCGTTTTGAAGAAGTGCTTGGCCATCTGCGTCAGAGCTTTCCTGATGAACCGCTTAATGCCTCGGTTGGCCTGAGCCTTCACGGAAAACCCTGTCCTTTGTTAGAGAAGTATGATCTCTTAACGATGCAGGAGGGAATGTCGATAATGGCCTTAGATACAGAAACAAATGAAGTAAGTCTAATTATTAGATTTAGCTAAATATTGCTTTATTTTATTATGATATATTTTGGATAATATGATATTCTTTTAATGTATTTTACTATACAGAGTGAATTAACGTATGGTCCTAAAGTTTTGGAAAAAATTTCACCTGGTCTGATTGAGAAGCAAAATGCATTTAACAAAGAAGGCCATGAAATTGAAATGTCATCAGTTATTGACATT
The DNA here is from genome assembly GCA_918026665.1 of Diabrotica balteata. Taxonomy (NCBI): domain Eukaryota; kingdom Metazoa; phylum Arthropoda; class Insecta; order Coleoptera; family Chrysomelidae; genus Diabrotica; species Diabrotica balteata. The sequence goes on from OU898283.1 coordinate 32,765,366, forward strand.
TACTAAACAAAGCAGAATATTTTGGTTAGTGCTCTGCAAAATGTTTTATAAAATTGATATTCGTCGAGGTGTTTATAATATGGTTGGGCGAATGTTGAAACGAGATATTGTTAATATTTATCGAGATCAAAACATAAGCAAATCGATAATTTATTGCACAATCGGAGAATGTGAAGAAGGGATACCATGTGTTAACTTGCGTAAAAATGGCCGACTGCGGAGTTTGAACCATATAAGAGAAGCAAGACTGATTGAAGCAGCTAAGAACAAAATTGGGGTCTCACAGCGAGAACTGGCCAGAAGATTTCATGTTGGAAAGACTACAGTATACAGGACCCTATCAAGTAACAATTTTATCTACCGGAAAAGAAGGAAAGCTCCAAAATACACAGATGATCAATTAGAGAGAATTCCGAGATGTTTCCGCGCGTTAAGGCGAGTGCATTTCGTCAATAAGTTGATCGTGATGGACGATGAAAAAATATTTTACTTTGTTCAACTTTGAGATGAAGGGTAACGATGGGTTTTACACAAACGATTACGAAAATGTACCTGATGAAATAAAATTCAAAAGTAAGAAAAAATTTGAGAAAAAAAATTTGGTATGGTGTGCAATTTCTAAAGCTGTCTTTATCTCACAGCCTTACATTGGTGTTCTTTGAGTATCTATTTTGACCTAGCACAACTGATAAGTTGGAATCTATATTATAAACAGATTGTTGATATTTAAATTTGTCACATTCAAAGATATGCTTTACTGTTAAGGTTGAATTGCAGTGCTCGCATATTGGTGGGTTACATTTAGAAAAAAGATAAGAGTGTGTGAGTCTAGTATGGCCTAATCGTAGTCGGTTAACTACACTCTGTTCATGACAATTTTTGTAAAAAGATTTAGTTCCTTTAACTGTATCTTTAATTTGTCGTAGTTTAGACGTTGATATTTGCCATTCGTTATGCCAGACTTCTAAGATTTTTGCCTTAATAGAAATCTTTAAGTTATCTAAACTGCACTTTAATATTATTTCTGATTCCGCACTAGACACTGCACTACGCGCACTTAAGTCTGCTTCTTCATTTCCAGGGATACCCACGTGAGAAGGAATCCATATAAAGTCAACCGTTCTTCCTTTTTCTTAACATGTGTGAAGTTCTGATTTGATCATTTTTTTAATTGGGTGTTTAGGATATACTCGTTGAATTGAAGTAATCTAACTCAGAGAATCAGAAAGAATCACCACTTGGACGATATTGGTATCATTAATAAACTTAATTGCTCGGTAAAGAGCGAATAATTTGGCTGTATATATGCTACAGTGGGGAGATAGTTGAAATAAATATTTACTTGAATTGATCACAAAAGCGGCACCAACTCCAGTGCTAGATTTTGAAGCATCTGTAAATATTTTGGAGAATATTTTAGTTTTACTTTATTCAATTTTATTAAAATCTATAAACAAATAGTTTGTATCGCTAGCACATACTGTAGAATTAAAAACAAACTGCTTGTGTGACATAAATAAAAGGCATTTCTTAATTTCTATTTTATTTTAATTTAACCCAAGTATGTTGTAGGAAATATTATTTATCTTTGAGAACCACTGATAGAAGGAAGTCAGGAAGGGTCGTTTGTGGGCATTAGTACTTAAGTTGACTGACCCAACTGAAAACAGTTTTTCAACCAACGTTTTATAGTTTTATAATTTGGTCGAGGCTTCTCAGGATATCTCTCAGCAAATACACGGCAAGTTCTGGATACTATTTTGTTAAACTCACCGTAAATTATAATTAAATTTAAAAAATAATTTTTATATCCTAAATAAAAGCCATTATTATTTTATCAAGACAATTAGGCAAATTGTTATTATAACTGTCACCCAATGGCATACAACAAGGTTACTATTAATCATTAATAATAGCTGATATTTTTGTCAGAATATTCCATAATATTGTTCTGAAGCTATTTTCTTGTGGCATTGTAAATTAATTACTATTTAACTGGGAATAAGCCACAATTAAAGATAAAAATATGTTTATTGACGTTTCAATTTCCACTTCTCGAAATCGTTCTCAAAATACACACAGTAGATTATAGAATTTCCAATCTCCTAAAATTTTGAATAACGCTGGGCCCATAACGGGGCTGTTTAAATTTAAATTTAAAAAATAAATAAATTTACTTTGAACTTGATTCAACTATATTAGCAAAAATCTTAACTGGCTGCTTAGTTTATTGCACTGGTTATTGTGAATAGATATACATAGCTAAATTTTTGTCCAATTCGACATATAAATCTGTAGGTAGAAAACAATTATTTAGTGTATAATTGACTCCATTTTTATATTACCTATCAATGTTAATTCTACAGAAAGCATTAGTACAACAGTTGAACTATCATTAAAATGAGACTTCTTAACTAATTCATGTTTCTAAATGCATGGTGCAAATAATTTAGAATGTATTCCTTTTAATGAAATTATTATTTTTCTTCTCTAATAAGAAAGAAAATGGAGGAGAGTTGCAATTGCTTTGCATATTTTTGCCTGAAATATTTTTAACTGTACTAAGCTGCACATGTTGGCTACTCTGTTTGAAAATTTCAATTGAGTGACAAAACTCGTCATTTTTTCTTTTGTTGATTTTTTTGATAAACAAAATTTTTTGAATTGTGAAATATTATGCCTTATTTGCCTTAAATTTGTTTTATTATAAAAGTGTACATTGACTTCGCTCTGTATAGGAGATGCGTTTATTTGAAATTTTGATATTATTGCATTTTTTTGTTTTGGAAAAAGATGTAATGGTATTGTAACATATCTGTAGATATAAGAAATTTGAATGTTGTGCATTAATACATAAGAAATGTTTGAACTATAAAAATTAAAAAAACTGATCTTACAGAATCAATCCTATAATTGTACTATTGTTCAGTTTGTTATTTTAATTTGATTATTATATATTTAATAAATTTACTGTTTGTATTTTGAGAACGATTTCCGAAGTGGAAATTGAAACGTCAATAAACTTATTTTTATCTTGAATTGTGGCTTATTCCCAGTTAAATAGTAATTAGAATATTCCATATGCTACTTGATAAATAAATTTTTTGTGACAAAAATGTATAAAGTTAATTTATTTAAAAACTGCAAGAGACAGGTATAGAGAATACTAATACAGATCGATATTGAAAAACCCACTTTTCTAAAATATTGAATCACATACAGGGTGCCGCATTTGAAAAGAAGGAATTATTCGAAAATTTAGAATGCCTGTTTTATGCCAATTTTGACAGCCCTCTGTATAATTAAAAAGGCAACTTTACACTGTAAACCATAATGCTATGCTAATAAGTTCCTAAGAAATTTAAACCCTTATTCAAATTACATTAGAGGATATTGAATCATACGTCGTATGTGTAAATATCTATATTTACTTTGTGATTTTTATATAAAACTTTAAAATTTATTTGCTGGCATCCTAACTATCCATTACCCCTATATAAGTTATCCAGTAAATTCCGGATCGTTAGATACGAACCAATCGAGATCATCTCGACAATATTCCGCCAATATTCCAGCTATGCCGAATTCGAGAATATTGGACGCTATCGCGTGTCGGAATGCATTTGATGAAATGCTTTTTTACTCTGCCAGACTCCTATTATTCCGGAATTTTCAAATACTCACCGAAGAAAGATCGAACTGATATTAAAAAGTGCGATCCAAGCGATGCGGTGGTAGTTCGAACGTAATAAGGGCGTAAAATTTTATTGCTGGCATTGATGAAATAAACTTTATGTGGAAATCACACTGCTAAGTAGAAGTAATTATAATCGTTAGTTATTTTTATAAAGCAGTCAAATGATCGATTCTTTTAATAGGAGAGCACCGGGAGAGTTTGGACAATTTTTTGATAAACAATCATGGCGTGGACATGGATAACAAATATCTAAAATTTTGAAATCATACTGATTAATGTATGTCTTCTTACTATATATTTGCATAGTTTGTGTACAAATATAACAATGTTAATGAACTATTTGCACATACATACTTAATGTAATATGTCCATACCCTTCCGACTAACCGGGAGGGTTTGAAGTTTCGCTCATTACTTTCCCTCTCTATTTTTTTTATTAATTTGGGGTGTCTCTATTTCGATTTCTTTTCTGCAATTGCATTGCGTTCCGAAGTATCGATTATGGTTTTTCCATTTACTGGACCTTTTCTAGTTATTTTTCTTTGTGGAGCTTTTGGGAATGGTTTTGTTTGGGATGGGGATAAGTAATTTTTTGTGCTCGCTTTGAACTAGAATGTCAGGCTGTGAGAATGCAGAGAGGCTGAATTGCTATGACACCTCCACATTTTGATTTAACAATTTACTTCATGAAGAAACATTGGGGTCTTCTAATGTTAAAGGAACTATTCTGTCTTTTACAAACGAGCATATAACGACTTTCACCAAAACCATTTTTATCCAATGGCCAAATTCCAGTTCAATGAAATCCAGATTTTATGTTAGAAGGATTGCAGATTGATCCCAAACTTTTAAACATATTATTGCAAGATCATAATTTGATAATGTTTTTCCTGGATGAGAGAGCATCCAGACATCTGCTTTTTGATTGAAACACCTTTTAAATGGTCCAAAAACAGTCCTATCTAATGATTGCAATTTGTTAGATGTGTGGGGTATAAGAGAATTAAAATTACATTATCTTTACAGAAATCAAAAGCAGAAACAGATAAATGGAGTTAATGATTATCCATTAATAAAATAACTTGGCGTTCTTTAAAACACTAACATAAGTTACAAAATGCTCTAAAACTTTTAAAAAAATATCACTGGTCATCCATACAGATGAATGCACTAAACTGATTGCACCATACTCTTCTGGAATACCATTTTGAATTTTATGTTTGTCAAATTTTTTCCTTGGAAACATCCACACTGGTGGAAGTGCTGTTTCATTCGCTCCAATAATACCCACTTGAGTAATCAGTTCTCTTCTCTCACACGACACTACTTTACCACCTTGATGCAGACCTTTGATAGCAACTAGTTTTTGAGTTTATTAAACTGTGGTTACGCCGGTCGCGTCCAAATCAAATATGTCTGATCCAGTGAAGCTGCGCCTTTTTAGAATCTCCTCTAACTTACCTTGAAATTTACTGACTGTGTATTTATTGAAACTGGAAATTCAAGTCAAAGTCAAGTCAAGTCAAATTTATTGATCACATGCTACAATATACAAAGTACATGTATGAGACAAGTCAAAAATACAGACATAAATCTTAAAATTATATAAATTAATTAAACACGATAAAACATACTTAAAAATTATTTTTAGAATATGGCTCTAGCTCACAAATGTATTGATGTACACACCTCCGAAAGTTTGACTGATGTAAATTTATTCGTACATCTATTGGTAATTTGTTAAAGAAACTTATGGCTGCATAATGTGTGCTACCTTCCAACAAAACAGAACGATGTTGTGGAAGCATAAAGTGATTGTCTTTGAATCTTGTTGAATAAACATGGTTAAATTGAATTTTATTAAATTCATAAATTTTGCTATGCAAATACATTATACACGAAAATATACAGACCAGGAATTGTCAGAATATTGTTTTGTCTAAAGATGCCTCTACAAGAATCTCTAAATTTCATTTTATACATTATCCTAATAGCTCTTTTCTGAAGTACGAATATCTGCTCTAATTCAGAGGTACAACCCCAGACTTCAATGCCATATTTGGCTATTGAGTAAAAATGGGCAAAGTATACTGTTTTTAATATTGATGTATGAAAGCGACGTGAAAGAATTCTCAATGCATAACATGCGCTACTTAATCTAGACTTCAAATTAGAAATGTGGTTTAACCATTTACAATTACTGTCTAGAAGTACCCCCAGCAACTTCGTGCAGTCTGTTTTATCTATTGCTGCTTCTATAATGGCTTGATGGTTTAATAAATTATTTGACGTGAAAATCATATACTTTGATTTCTCTTCATTCAAAACTAATTTGTTGGATAAGAAATAACTTTTGATGGTGGATAGTATCTGTAAAGTTTTATTTTGCAAATTTTGATCAGACGTTCCTGTGACTAGAATGTTGGTATCATCCGCATAACTGATAATGTTAACGCCAGTCAGTGAATTAATTACCAAAGTTATATAATTAATAAATACTATAAAAAGTAGAGGACCCAATACACTACCATAAAAGATACCATAATGGGTATCCAATGTGTTTGATTCGTTTACAAGTCCATTAGATGTTATCTTTACTTTTTGTCTTCTATTCTCTAGGTAGGAAGTAAACCATTTTAGAACTATACCACGAATACCAATCCCCTCAAGTTTTATTAGCAACAAATTATGATCCAAAGTGTCAAAAGCCTTGGACAAATCGAGAAATAAACCACATGACTTTTCTCGTCTGTCTTAAGCATCCAATACTTCTCGCTACTCTAGTATTCTCCGGGGTTTGTATGGATAGTTCAAATTGTCGACTTAAAGATCCTGTAAACTAGTCCATTCTAGCTGATTTGTTTACTTTCCAAGTCTCTGGAAATTTTACTTCGTTTTTTCGGCAAACTTGGGTAAACCAGGGTTGTTTATGGTATGTTACAACATATCTTAAGGTACAATACAAGGAAGGCTTGCATTTCATCAGAAAACACTTGGCATGTGACAAAATGTGGAGAGAATGTCGCATTGTCAATTTATACTTCTCTAGCTTTCGTTACATATAAAGTTAATGTTGATTTTTTAACTTCATGCTGTTGAGCGCTTTTTCTGATAGAACACTTTCCAGATAAAACATCGGCTGTTGCACTTCGCACAGCTTCTTAAGGAAATCGTCCTTCGGTTAGTCGCTAATATTTGTATGACATGTTTTATTAATAAATACAAAATTTATTACAGCAGCCTTATATATCGTAAATATAACAAAAAACTTTTATTATTAAGGCTTACCTAGTAATAGTCAATTAGTATCCGAAAACAAACAAAACCAGCTAATTAAAAACACAGTTTCAAACAGAACAACCGAACAGCATGGAAACAGTACATTTAAACAATAGCATGGAAAATTTCCAGAATGGCCAAGCATCAAAACAAAGTAACCTGCCGGATTGGCATCTAGACAGACACTAAGAATACAAAAATGCACTTTAAGGTATATTTGCGGTTACGCTTGTTGTCTAGTGAAATGGAAATGATGAGAGTGTCCAATTCCTCCCGATGTCCAAACCCTCCCGGCGCTCTCCTACAGTTTGGGTAATTGAAATTTTGACTCATTCACTAATAGAATATACTTCTTCTTCTTAACATGCCATACACCAAAGTGCGTAGGCGACTATCTCATTACTAGAATTCTGTTCTTGGCGGCGTGACACAGCTCACCTGTATTGTGTATTCCTGTCCATTCTTTAATATTCCTTAACCAGGACAATTGTTTGCGGCCGGCTCCTCTCCTACCTTCGATCTTCCCTTGTAGGATTAACTGTGGTATTTCATATTTTGCTGCTCTCAATATGTGCCCAAGGTAACCAATCTTGCGTTTTTTAATTAATTCAAAGAGTTCTCTTTCCACGCCGGCTCTATTAAGGACGTCATCGTTTCGAACTCTATCCACCCAAGGTATGTGCATCATTTTTCTCAATGATCACATTTCAAATGCTTCAAGTTTGTTAATGGATGTTTTTTTCAAAGTCCACGTTTCCATGCCATAAAGCAAGATGGACCATATGTAGCACTTGACCATTCTGTAGCGTATTTCGAAGTTTAGGTGTTGATTACATAGGAGCGGTCTGAATTTCACAAAAGCTTGTCTTGCCATTTGTATTCGGGTTTTTATCTCGTGTTGTGGATCCGATTGGTCATTGATTGTGGTGCCAAGGTATTTAAAAGTTTTCACGCGATTTATACGATTGTCACCTATGCATAATATCGGGTTTTCTGGAGGGTTTCTGCTAATGACCATATATTTCGTTTTAAAAATGTTGATTTTGAGGCCATATTTTTTACCTATGCTATTCACCCTATCAAGTAATAACTGCTGATCTTCCAAATTATCAGTTATAATCACTGTGTCGTCCGCATAGCGTAGGTTGCTAATTGGTATGCCGTTCACCTTCTATGCCTAATTCCGTATCTTCTAATGCTTCCGCAAATATATTTTCAACATATAAATTAAAAAGCATCGGAGAGAGTATGCAGCCTTGGCGGACACCTTTCCGGATTTCAAATTCATCCGTATATTGGTCTTGATCAATCCTCACCTTTGCCATTTGGTTCCAGTATAGATTCTGAACAATTCTGATCTCCTTCTGGTCAATGTTGGCCCTATGTAGTAGTTCCATCATGATATCATGTTTGACATTGTCAAATGCCTTCTCGTAGTCGATGAAGGTGAGGTAGACATCTTTTCGTTGATCTAAGCAGTTTTGTATTAAGGTGTTCAAACATAAAATTGCCTCTCTTGTTCCTAGTCCTCCCTTAAAACCGTATTGTGTTGACCCGCTAAGTTCTTCTAGTATCTTATACATTCTTGAGTGTAATATCCTAAGGAAGAGTTTCAACAAGTGACTCATTAAACTGATTAAGCGGTGTTCATTGCATTTTGTGGCATTAGCTGTTTTTGGGATCATCACAAATGATGACTGCAGCCATTCTCGTGAAATGTAACCAGTATCATAAATTCTATTGAACAGCCTTACCAAGATTTCGATATTCTCCTCGTCTAGTAGTTTTATTGCTTCTATATTAATTTCATCTGGACCTGTTGCTTTATGCATCTTTGTGGTTCTAACTGCATATTCTATTTCACTTCGCATTATTGATGGCCCTGATAAGTTTTCGGAAGAAAGTTTGCGCGTTGGTTGTGTTGGTCTTTCGTCATTAAAAAGGCTTTCTGCGTATTCTTTCCACGCCATTGCTATCTCTTCTTCTGACTCTGTGTATTCGTTTCTGTCGTTGCGTATTTTTGTTCTGTTGTGGCTTTTGTGTATATTCGATATTTCTTTGATCTTCTTATGTAGTCCAAAACTATCTCCTTTTTCCTGCAATTGTTCTATTTCGTTGCACCTTTCCGCCATCCAACGTTCTTTTGCTTTCTTAATTTTCTGACGGATTTCTTTGTGTATCTGTTTGTATTTGTCTTGATTACGTTGTTGTTTATGTTGCCTTCGCTTTTCCATTAGATCCATAATTTCGTCCGTCATCCATTCATTATGCTTTATCTTTCTGATCTGTGTTTTAACTTCCCTGTTTACTGCCAGAATCGTTCCTTTAATGTCATTGACCATCTCTTCGATATCATCATTTTGTTCTATTACTCGCATTCTTTCATTAATTTGATTCGCATAACTCTTCTTCAGATTTTCGTCTCTCATCAGTTCTCTTTTATTTATAGGTGTGCTGGTATTTGTATTTGTTCTCTTAATTTTTGTTAGTTTTAACCTCACATCTGCTATTAGCGGATTATGATGGGATGCAATATCAGCACCTGGATATGCTGCGATTCTTTTGATAGCGTTACGAAATCTTCTGTTTATTAAAATGTAGTCAATTTGGTTTCTAATAATTCGATTTGTACGGTCTCCTGGTGATCTCCAAGTATATAACTTACGAGGTGGGAGCTGAAACCATGTGTTCATGACGACAAAACCGTTCTCCTTGCAGAATTCACACAGAAGGTCACCTCTTTCATTTCTAACTCCGAGGCCGTACTCTCCAATTATGTCTTCATATCTTCCTTTACCCACCTTGGCGTTAAAGTCGCCCATTATTATGTTTATGTCCTCTTTCTTTGTAAGTCTTATTGCTTTTTCCAGATCTTTATAGAACTTAGTTATTTCTTCTTCTGACTTATCTGCTGTTGGTGCATATGCTTGTGTCACATTTATGTTTACTGGTTTGCCTGTCATTTTGATCAACATGACTCGTTCGGAAATTGGAACAAAATCTGTCACCAATTTACTGGTCTTCCTGTCAAGAGCAATAGCCACCCCATGGCGGTGATGTCTATCTGTTGGGTCACTACACGAGTAATACATAGTAATCTTATCTTTCGTAAACTGTCCAGATCCAGACCATCGGACTTCACTGACTCCCATTATATTTATTTTCAGCCGATTCATTTCCTTTATATACTATATATATACTATTAAATATACTATTCAACAATTAAAATTTAGTAGTAGTTTTATTTATAATAAGATATTTATTGCATTATCAAAATCTTTTTCTTAGTTAACATTATGTTAGATTATGTAAAGTCATTAAGACCATGCAGCCTTACAGCACTTCGACCTATAGAGACCTTTTGTGCATACATTAAGTTAGTTAAACTTTAGCATGCCAATACTTCTGATGAAGTTGATTTGCTTCCTATGTGATATGTTTTCTACGTCAAAGAGCGCTAGACTGACCTCTCCTCGGAATTTTAGTCGTTTGCAGTACAGTGCTACGCAGTTGCATCGTATATGTTCTACCCATTCTTTTTCGTTGTCATAAAAACAACAATTCTCAATATATGATTTGCTTATTTTTTTGAAATGATATCTCAGAGGGCAGTGACCAGTCTAAAGGCTAGTAAGGATTTTGATCTTTTTTACCCATTTCGAAAAGGCGGTTTGTAGCAGTAGGCGACACTTTTATGAGCTTTTTTGCTTGTCTTTGTCCTGGTGTGTTAGACCAATGTAATCTTATTTGATTGAGTTCCCAGGTCCGCAGCTCCTCTCTAATGTTGTTTTTCGATAGTCAAGAAGGAATCTTTTGCAAGGCTATCAACCTCCTCATTTCCTGCAAGTCCCTTGTGAACTAGCACTCACATTATTCTCCTCCAATACTAGCAATAATAAATGCTTCTCTTCAATAGTGCTCTTTTTATGAATTCAAGTAAGGTATTATCAAATACCTATATGTAAATGAAAACGCAAAGATAGAGTTATTTCATTTGTCACTATTGTCTGTTCAATACTTTTGACTAGGGAGTTCAGAATATTTATGGTGGATTTGCCTGTCTGGTAGACAAATTGCTATTTGTGAAGCAGTTTTCTCGTTAAAGTTTCGCTTCTTATGTAGCAGTCTATTAGTTTCTTCATTATTTTTAGAAAAAAGGAGATAACCCGTATGGGAGATAAGACTTCGTTTTTAAAGTATGACCTAACAAGGCTTGCTATAAAAAGCCACTGTAGTTTCGGCTGTATTTGCATGAAGCCTTGTTGTAGTAAAGCAGGAAATATTACTCGGAGATTTAAAAGGATTGAAGCTTCTAATGGCCCATTTAATAATGTTTTTTGTAAAGATTTTTTTTTTTGAAAGTTGCCTGCTGGATATACTGTGGCCCCTTGAAGCCTCTGCCAGCTGGATACTTTGCAGTTTATCTTGTAATATTTTTTGTGAGCCAGATTAATAAGTTTTTAATAGCTCTCTAGAAGTTCCCGTTAGGCTCTCAATATGGTCACTAGTCGGCTTTTTGATCAGTCCGATTTAATTTGTGTGACGTTTTGAGAAAACCTTTTAAAGTCTTTGTCTTCTTCTTCCTCTTTATAAACAATTCTGCTTGTTCGTTGGCGGCGTAATACTTCTATGAAAGGTTGTCACCTTCATCATTTGCACGGTCATTCAATACTTCTTCTGCCGATTAGTGACTTATCTCTTGCTATTTTGACGACACGAGTCCTCTTCATTTTGCTGTTGTGGTTATTTCATTGTTTTTTACTATTTGTGTCCATTTATTTATACACTGTACGTTTTATTTTCTTCTAATCTCTATACTTCTACTTCAATATCTCAACGTAATTCCTGTAATTCTTCTCAGTACTCTCATTTCTGCAGTTTCCAGGAGCCTTTGCCTTTTAACCGTGTCGGGTCTTGTTTCTGAAACATATGTCATTATTGATGTTAAACTGGCTTTATAAATTCTTGACTTTATCTCAGTGTTTATGTTGTTTAAGTTTTTTAAGATAAGATTGTCATATTAAATTCTTTTGCTCTTGGGTTAAATCTATATACCAGTCGTTTCAGACTATCTTTATTTTGGACTATCAATATTGCGTTGTCTGCGTGATAAGAGTATTTTTATTTCTTTGTTTCCCATTCTGTGTCCTCTTTTTGTAGTCGTTGTGCAGGGGCTAGTTCTGTTATCTATTAGCATAGTTTCTTCTTTGTCCCCAAGTATTCTTTGATCTTTTGATTTCTTCTTTGTACTTACTAAGATCACTTATGTGGTATTCTCAACTTTCTCTACATTTTGCTATATTAAAGTGTTGTCTGACCTTTTTTCTAAGTTTAGTCAACTCTTTGTTCCACCAGCAAACATCCCTAGTGATTGACTTATGATTTAATGGACAACTTAATTCATATGTCTTTATTATGGTATATTGAAGTTGACATGAGGCTTTATCTAGATTTTCTCTATGTCGAGCGACGTATCCAGTTCCACAATTTTGCTTTTGAGACACTCTTAATAAGTGTCCCCATCTATCTGTTTTGAGACTCGATATTCCTCAAGGTCCTTCCCAACTGAGCCTAGTAGACTCTTATGTGTTGATGGTCCAACATTGAGGCTTAGTTCGAGACATGCCAATTGTATATTTTAATTGGAGCAAACGAACTAGTTAGGGTTATATCAAGAACCTCTTTCCTAATTGCATTTATAAAGATAGGTTTGTTACTTCTGTTTACAATATCTAAGTTGTTAGCAGATATATAGTCCAGAAAGTACTAATCTCCCTTATTGATTCCTATGCTACTCCATAATACGTGGTATGCATTTGCATCACACCAAAAAATTAATTGTCTATTCTATCTCTTGCACAATCCCATGAGACTTTGTACTTCCTCTGAGCAATACTGACAAGTTTCCTTGTCTACTTTTGTTGTTGTTTTTACAATTGCGGTTACCAAATCTGCCGTAGTAAATTCTGTAACAGAAATGCATTTAATATTATGTTAGAGCAGTATATTGTAAATTGGTTTGGGGATGTTTTACTTTGTCTTACCTTTTTTGTCTGGTCTCTAAATTTTTTTGGCCACTAGCTGATTCTTTGAAAACAGGCCTTTATTTGTCTGTTATTCTGGATTTATCTTGAGCAATTTTTTGCTCATTTGAAGCCTTAGACAGAGTAGAGCATTTTTGAGACCCACTTGTTGTGGTTTGAATTCGATCACTGTTGACTCTTAGGACCATATTATCTGTAAATGATCGTATTTCCTGTTGATTTTAACCTTTCGACAGATTGACTGTCCACCAAAAGGGTTAGAATTTCCACGGCTTCACTCGTAGACCTATTCAGTATTTTCCATGCGGAGGTATAAAGGTTAGAGTTTTGAGCCTCTCTACTAGGCCTAGAATTTTCTCCGTAGAATAATCCTCACTTTTTGGAAAGTTTACCATAAAGACTTCATTCTCAGGAGTTTCTGCTTCGTCTATGAGTCTTAGTGTAGCACCCCTCTAGCTGTATCTCTCCAATGTGTGTCATCAGCCACTAAAGGTGACTTTGTCGAAAAACATCAAAGCTAGCTAGCAAGGTCTGTTTTGTGCACTCAAAAAGTTAGACTTTTCGCTTCTTTCGTTTTGGTAGTTAAAAACCTTATCTATATTCTAAATTGTTATTCTTTTGTGATCGTATGGCTTATTTCACATCTTCTATCATCGGCGTATCCCCCAACGAGATACATGTCAATATGCTATTCACTTCTTTGTGTCTCTAAAAGGCTTTGGAAATAGCTTTTCGGGACTGAGATATTTAATTAATTTTCATCGGGACCAGTTTATTCTGGATTACTGTCTGCTCCAGTTAAAGTGGCAATATCTTTAAACTGCTTTACTTAGTTCTGGTCATTATTCGGTACATACTTCATACATCATTTTATGAGAATATTTATTTTCTATTTATATAATGTAGTTGTCATAATGTATTACCTACCATTACCGTAATTTACATTGTTGTACATTTCTAAAATCTTTCTTGCTCGTTCGATTTTCATCTTAAATTGTAAAAACTGGAAATTACTACTTTTAAACAGGAACTTTTTAAACCTAAACAAAGTAGCTATTAAATGTGGAAATAAAGCCTACAATCCATTTAAGACGACAAAAGGACTTCTACAAGGCTGTGCTACGTCCCCTACTCCGTTTAAAATATTCTTGGAAAAGACACTCAAACCATGGAGGAGAAAGAGCGAAGGAATGGGCATACCAGTAAAAGACGAACACCTATACACCTTAAGTTTTGCCGACGATCAAGTAGTCATCGCACAAGATGAAGAAGATCTTAGCTTTATGCTCAGAAAACTAGAAGAAGAATATAAAAACAACGGAATGGAAATAAATTAAGAGAAAACCGAATACCTAACAACAGAAAACAAGGATATGAGAAACCTAGAGATAGACGAGGAAAGACAAGTAAATGGAACAGATAAATTCAAGTATTTAGGGACCATAATATCGAACCAGGGAACAACAAAAGAAGATATAAACAACAGACTGAGATAAACAAGAAACTGTATAAGACAACTAAATTCAGTGCTGTGGGATAAGAACATTACGATAAAGACAAAAAAGAGAATATATAATACCCTGACAAGAAGTATCCTGGCATATGGGTCCGAAAACTGGACAATAAACAAGAGAAATAGAGGTAGAATAAGAGCAGTACAAATGGAGTTCCTGATGACTTACAAAAAAAGACAGAATTGAAAACGCAGAGATTAAGCGGAGAATGGGAGTGCAATCAGACATAATCGACTATATAGAGGAGAAGATACTATCCTGGTACGGCCACGTCAGAAGAGCGGACAGAGGACGCTGGATAAACAAAATTACAGAATGGAGCCCGATCGGAAGAAGAAAGAGAGGAAGACCCCGAAGGTCATTCAGAGACAAAATCTCCGAGGCTATGGAGAAAATAACCCTGCGAGATGGAGACTGGAATGACAGGAAAAATTGGAGAAAACGGTTGACTGAAGGAAGACAGTGAAAACTGTGGAAATCCTTAGTAGTAGTAGTAAACAGGACGAATTCAAGTTATTTAAATTAACCGTTATTGTTGCTGCTGTCATATAAATACATCTGTGATATATGTTATTCGGAAGTAGAAAGGTCAATTTGGATATTTTTTTTGTGAGTTTTGGCTTGGACAACTGTCATTCAGCCAGTCTCAATTAAGAAAAGTTTATTAATGTAGTGTGTGTGTGTTTGTGTGTAGAGTAATTGTCTTAATACTTAGCAAAGTCGACGCCATTGTTTTTGCTAAGAAGCGCTAATTGTATCTGAACGTCTGCGGTCCCTCCGGTGAAATTTGGATATTGACCCACTGTTTATTATAATTGGCTATATATTATAGAGCGTACAAACCCATATTACTGTACTAATATGAAATTGTTATAATCATATTTGTATTTCAGATAGCTGGCGTTCTATTGAATGGAATTTGCAGAAGGGGCGATATAGAGAAATCGCTAGAAAATATGAAAACAATCGACAGTGTTCCCTATCACCGAATCTTTGGTCTACTAAATGGAGTAAATAAGGAGATAGATCTTTTTACTAGGTATAATGTAGAAGAAATTTTTGAGTTAAGGATATTGTCGGTGGAGCCTAAATACAGAGGCCGGGGTTTGGCAAAAGAACTTTTTTCTAGAAGTGAAGGTATAGCTAGAAAGCATGGATTAAAGGTAATTAATAATATTTTTAGAATATAAACTAAAAAATGTATTTTATAAGTTAATGTGATAAATTTAGTTGCTGTATCTTGATTCTGGCACGATGTGGTCACCTCCAGTGAGAGAATCACGTGAACATGTTATTGGTCTCTTGGCCAACATCTCTTTAGATAACTTGGTGTTTATGTATTGCGTAAATTAATGGATTGGAGTGTGTTTTTTACTTTTTTAATGTATTTGTATTGTTTTTTTGTCTTTTATTGTTGAGATATTGAGATCCTCATAGATTTTTTGGTTGGTTACGTACCACGTTGCATCAACAATAGCCCTTAAGATTTTCGATCGCGCCACGTTTATTTATTATAAACTTTATAAAATCTTTACTTGCTAAAAAGTTTACTTGCGGCAAAATACAAAAATTGCACATGAAAATTGGAATTGTTTACCTTTAAAACGGATCTTAATTTTTGTCTTCGATTAAATTCGAAAACACTTCGATTAAAACATGTACAAAAAGGGAGTACATATGTGGGAAATTATTAGTATAATTTCCGTGTATGTGGACTGTATTATACAGGACTGGTTCAAATAAATTAGGATAAGTAGTAAAACATATACAGACAATAGCAAATTATGTTTGTACAAAGTCCTACCAATATTTCTGCTCCACATTCTCACGGTTGTTTCTGGTCTTCACTCGTGGTTATTCTGCACCCTCGAAATCAGTCCGATGCACCGGTTTCTGAACACGTGTTTCGCACTAATATCACGAGATAGAGCACACTTTGTCTGCACACGATTTAATACAGTATTTTCGATATTTCTCACGTAACTAAGGAGGGAAAGAGGTAATTACGATAGAAAAATAGCAAAGATAGATGCTGTTCTTCTTGATAATCGAAGAGAGAGAGACAGAATGATTGTCTTTAGCGGTAGCCGAGAATCCAAAAAGGCACGACTCACCTTGGCTGTAGTCAGATCAAGAGAGATAACGTCTGGCCCTAGCGATGGCCAAACTAAGGGAGAGCGTCTGGCTCTAGCGATGGCCAAACTAAGAGAGAGCGTCTTTCTTCTTTGCTATCTTAACACTGTCTGTATTTCTTAAGAGAGGGGGTTGAACTGGAATAGGAAGGGTTATCAAGGGTTGGACTAAGGTATTCATTGTAAAATTGTGATATAATGATAGTTAAAATACAGCGAAAAAATAACATGATTTTTCGCATGTGAAAAAATTGAACAAAACACACAACAAAAATCAAAAGATATCGAATTTTTACCGTCGAGCTGAGACAAATTTTATTGAACAATGATTTCGCATGCGAAAGTGACATTTAAAATCGATGGTCACTTTAAGCGTTGTTTCTGAGAAAACGGTCCATTCTACACAAAAAGTGCATATAAACATTTTTATTTAAAACATTTTTTCTACGGCGTACGGATTCTTAGTAAATCGTTTTATTTTGCATTTGTAGTTCCCTACGAGGGGTGTTTTAGGTGAAAGCCCTGAGGTAAAAGTGGTAAACTTTTTTTGCACCATTTTTTCGGGTCCCAAAATTAATATTCTCGACAAAATTCAGTTTTTTCCTATGATTTTTAGAGGTTAAATGACATTTTTGTCTCTGACGGCTGTAGTAAAGGTGATTTTATATTTTATATGTAAACTCAAGAATTTTATACTGTTATGTAAGTTGCTTGCAAATGTTTTAAGTATTACTGTTAATGGCCGATAAGACCAAAAACGTTTTAAAATTTTTTAATCCCTTCGGATATTTTTATAATTTAATATATTAATACACCATTTACACAAAAAAGTTTTAAAACACTTCATTGTAAGTTGTTTTTAAGGCTGTTTTATCGGTGCACCAAAACCTAGGGACTGTTTTTCTTCTTTTTGTGCCACTCCTATCGGAGATTGGAAATCATCAAGGCTATTCTGACCTTGTTTACGGCTGACCTAAAGAGTTCATTAGTGGTGCAGCCAAACCACTCTCTCAAATTCCGCAACCATGACATTCTTCTACGGCCTGGATTCCGTTTTTCTTCTATTTTTCCCTGCATTATATTTTGAAGTAATGCGTATTTATGTCCTCTCATCAGGTGACCAAAATATTCGAGTTTTCTTCGCTTTAGCGTTAACAAAATCTCTGGGTCTTTTCCTATTCTTCGTATTACTTCACAGTTTGTTATTCTTTCAACCCAACTAATCTTCAGCATTCGACGGTAGCACCACATCTCGAAACTTTCAATATTTTTCATGTTGTTCTGTTTGAGAGTCCAGGCCTCTACGCCGTATAATAGCGTGTTAAATACATAGCCTCTCAGCATTCTTAATCGTAGAGGGATGCTTATATTTCTGCTGCAGAAGAATTTTCTCATCTTTATGAAGGTGGCCCTGGCAATTTCGATACGTCTTTTTATTTCACTGTTTTGGTCTCCAGTTTCGTTTATTAAAGTTCCCAAGTATTTGTAACTTGATACTTTTTCAACTTGAGTGCCGTTTATACTAATATACGCTGGTTGTGTCATGTTTTTACTGAAGACCATATACTTGGTTTTTTTAATATTGATATTTATACCATAATTGTTGCAAGCAATATTTATGTCTGTAAGTAATCTTTGTAATTCTTCTACTGTTCTTGCAACTAGTACAGTGTCGTCCGCGTATCGAATATTATTTACAATCTCTCCATTAATTACGATTCCTCCGTTTGCTTGTAAAACGGCTTCCTGACAGATGCTTTCACTATATACATTAAATAACAGAGGTGACAAAATGCAACCCTGTCGTACTTCTCTACGTATTTCCATTGCTTGTGATGTTTCAGTTTCTATTTTGATGTTAACTTTCTGATTCCAATATAGATTAAGAATTATTCGCAGATCTTTATTATCTATGTCCTTCCTTTCAAGAATCTCTCTAAGCTTATCATGGCGTACTATGTAAAACGCTTTTTCAAAATCGATAAAACACGTATGTACCTCCTGATTAACGTCTAGGCATCTTTGTGTGAGAACATTCAAACCGAAGAGAGCTTCTCGAGCACCAATCCCTTTTCTGAACCCCATCTGTGTATTACTAATATCTGACTCCAACTTTTGATAAACTTTGTTGTGGATGATTTTTAGAAATATCTTTAGTAGGTGGCTCATTAAAGATATTGTTCGATGTTCTGAACATTCTTTAGCATTAGATTTCTTTGACAGTGTAACGAATGTAGACAACAGCCACTCTTGAGGTATAATGCCAGTATTGTATATTGTATTAAATAAGTGCAATATTATACCTATTGATTCATCATTCAAGAGCTTTAGCAATTCGGTAGGAACCTCATCCGGTCCATTTGCCTTCCCAGTTTTGGAATTTTTAAGTGCCATTTCTACTTCACATTTTAGAATTTCAGGTCCCGTTTCGCCATATATCAGAACAATGTTATTTCTGTTGTCCTCAAATAATTCTCTTATATATTCACTCCATCTATTAATTTTCTCTGTTAAATCTATAATAATCTTTCCATCTTTGTTTTTAAGCAAACTTATTTGACGCCTTCTTTGGGTTCCTATAATTTCTCTTACTTTTTTATGTATATTGAACGTGTCATACTTTCTTTCATAGTTTTCCATTTCTATACATTGTTTTGTAATCCATGATTCTTTGGCATTTCTTATTCTTTGCTTTATGTTCTTATCAACCTCTTTGTATTTTTCTGCATTATTCTTCATTTTACGTCTTTCATCCATTAATTCTAGAATGTCTGGTGTCATCCACACCTTATGTTTCTTTGCAGATTTGGTTAGGTGTTTCTTTCCCGTAGTTCTTATTATAGTATTTATATACTTAAGTTTTTCATCTATGTTGTCTGTTCTGCGGAGTTGGCTTTCTGCTACACTGAGGCTGGTGTTTATTTCTTCTCGCACTGTTTGTCGTAGGGACTGTTATTTACCGACAAAATGTCTCGAAATTTGGACACACTATTCGAAACTATGTTGCTTTTAAAATGATGGTTTTACTTTTTTTATTTTTTTGAAACTTCTGTTGAAAAATTGGATTATACTGTTTAACGTTCTATTATAACCAAACTTTTTACGCCCAGCACTTGAAAGAGTTTTTTTTTTTGCAATCGTTGATTTTTTTTTCACCTTTCTGTGTCTAGTAATAATCGAGAAAAGCGTGTTCCAACTTTGAAGACAATTGCTAAAAAATACTAAAATCTAATAGTGAAACGTGCTACTCATCATTGTGGCTTAGTTTCACCGTTATCGCCTTCGTGACGTCAAATCTCATGAACGTACGGTCAGTTAGATGTACAAAGAGCAAAATAAAATATTATACACTACCGAGCATAAAATTAGGGTCACCCTGTAATTTGAATTTATTTTAGAAATTATTATTCTGTTTTAACAATTTTCGGTTGTAATATAGTTTACTAATAAATTTCTTGAAAAAAAAATTGTTGTCATTGTTGTTTCGACAAGCGTTGGAGATAAGAAGGGCCCCTTAGCCTAATTTCTAAAAACCGTTATCACCACAGTTTTTGTTTCTATGGTTTTAACGTCAATTGTAACTTGTTTGTGTATTGTTATCACTGTCAGTGTATTGCAATGAGCATAAATTCTGTTGTGGAGGCGTTAGAAGATGACCACGGTCAGCGCGAAACTGCGAGAACGTTGGTGTAAGTCTCTCGAGTGTGCAACGAGTATGGCAACGGTACGAAGAGACCGGTCTGCTTACTCGAAGACCTGGTTCAGGTCGAGGAAGAATTACAACAGCTAGAGATGACCGCTTTGTCGTTTCTAGTGCTTTGAAAAATCGAACGGTCATGGCAGTTTCTCTTCGAAATCGTCTGCAAGAAGTGAGAAATGTAAACATAAGTGAATGGACAGTTAGGAGACGACTTTATGCTGCTATGTGAACACCGAATTGCCAGATTGAATTTTGCACGAGAACACTTGGCTTGGACAATGCAGGATTGGAGTCGTGTATTGTTTTCCGATGAATCGAGATTCTGTCTTATAAGCTCAGACAAACGTGTAAGAGTGTGGCGACACCATTTGGTGAAGGGTCGGTTATGACATGGGGAGGCATACCGTTTGATGCTTGCACGGAGTTAGTCTTTATCGAGAATGAGACATTGACAGCGCATAGGTACCTGACACAGATTCTGGAAGACCAGTTTTACCGTTTATGGTTATTCTTGGAGACGACGCAACATTTATGCATGATAATGCAAGGCCTCACACTGCTAGGATAGTTATTGAGTATCTTGACGAGGTTCAAATCACACGAGTTGTTTGGCCCGCTCGCAGTCCAGATATCAATCCCATAGGACATGTTTGGGATGAGATGAAGAGACTCAGAAATTCGAAAGAGCTTCGCGACATATTAGTGCAAGAATGGAATAATCTTTCGCAGAATGTGATCCAAAATCTGATCCAAAGCATGCCTCGTCGTTTGCAAGCTGTCATCACTGCCAGAAGAGAGAATATCCGCTACTGAAGTTCTTAAAATTTCTTTTTTTTAACAAAAAGCACATCGAATTAAAATTGTCCCTTTTCAATATTTAGTATATCAAAGGAAAATTCTTATTATTTCTAATAATCTAATTATTTTTAATAAACTTTAAACGACAAAAACGTTGTTTTATTTAAGCAATCCGTTAGTAAACTATGATACAACCGAAAATAGTTAAAATAGAATAATAATTTCTAAAATAAATTCAAATTACGGGGTGACCCTAATTTTATTCTCGGTAGTGTATATTTATAAAAATAATAAATGCACAGAATTGGAGTGCAACATTACAGTTAGTTTTTTAGTTAACATAACAAACAGTTAAATTTTTTGGATGCATATTTGCATTTTAAAGAACATTTTTTTAAGTATATTTTGAAATATTTAATGTCCTAGCTAAATGATTTCGGTTTGAGGCTATTATCAGGGTGCATCTAAATTTGCGTACGTATTTTGTTTTATCATTTTTTATTTTAAAATTAATTAACGTTTCAATTACCCCATTACGGAAAGCCATTTCGTTTCAATATAAAGTTTAATTATAAACATCCTGCAACGAGCCAAAATAACATAAAATTACTTTATCCGAAAATTGAAACTGATACCAATTTTGCTCCGGTAGCCCTCAGGTCATAGCAGAAACTTGCAATTGAATAACATTTTCTACCAGAGGCGGCAGCAAATAAGTCAACGAATAGTCAGTTTGATGTTTTTAACAACGTTGGATTTTTAGGGTATTCGTTACGATTTCAAGTTAAACCTTTTTATCTAGTATTTGTTCTTACCAATATTGTATGCAAAACCATTCTTTGAAAACATCCTAATATTCCATTATTTTTTTATGATCAATTTTTTCTCGCATATATTCAGACAGATCAGGTTTTATAAACACTTCCTGCGTAAACTATGGAAACAAAGTTATCTCTAACCCCCTATAGAGTTCTATGGTATACCCCCTAAGTTCTATGGTATAGAAACAAAATGTTGGTTATGTATATTAGATGGACCAGCGAATTTACAATTTTCAATTGCGAATAAACAAATTTATATTTTCCACCTGGCCAAATGTACAATTTCTGAGACAAAGGGATAACATGCGTATTTTTAAATTGGATCACCCACAATATTCTGTTACAGTTTTTTATTGCCGATGCCAATATTGACCGTTAATATGCATTAATTAGTAAAGTTATTTTTAGTAAAATCGTTGATATTAACATAAATACACAATAAAATGAGCCACTTCTTATTTGTTAAAGTTTAACTAAGTCCTTTCTGTTTTTGTATGAGTGTCGGTTACATTTTGTTAAATCAAGTAGGTTTTATTGTCAGTAGGTACGTCGTGATGAACTAGGTATAACGACATTCAAACTGGAACTAAAGTAATAATGTTCAGATTCGCACTCCCCCTATTTCTTATCATGACATTTCAAGTAGAGTACTAATTACCTACCAATCTTTTCAAAGAAATGTATCAATCAGCTCTAACATCATAATACTTTAGTGATATTATCGTTATAATTTTAATATTTTTTTAAGTAAGTAGTGTTATATAGTAGCATTGTTTAGAAAAGACCCATTTTTTTTTAAACAATGATAGTGGTATTATATTAATAGGTAAATACAATGGTACAAAGAATAACAGGTATGATATTGCGCAGGCCACTCCCCTACTGTCGACGTAGTAATGAGAGTTGCCGTCATTGTAATACATTTGTTTATATTGTTCTGAAGCTATTTTCTTGTGGCATTGTAAATGAATTACTATTAAACTGGGAATAAGCCACAATTAAAGATAAAAATACGTTTATTGACGTTTCAATTTCCACTTCGGAAATCGTTCTCAAAATACAAACAGTAAATTAAACAAATTTTGTTTTTTTTTTTCAGTGGAAATTGAAACGTCAATAAACCTATTTTTATCTTTAATTATGGCTTATTCCCAGTTTAATAGTAATTAATTTACATTTGTTTATAATGGGAAGTTTATCAATGTTTTAACTTTCAACGTCTTTAATAAGCTTGTAGAAGATTTTATAGTGTTTTTGTGAGAGTTAAGTTGATTTGTAGGAATTTTAGTAAAAACGAATTATTATTAAGAATATGTTCAAATTTCTATGCGAGTTTTTTGAGTGATAGTGGCTGTGTAGGCATACCTACTTTATATGGACAACATTTTGGTCTTTTAGACATTGTAAATAAGGTATGTTTAATTATTATTGAGTCAGTATTTAATACTCAACCATACTTATGCTAATCTTGTATTTTTCAGGAGGGTTTCGCTAGGAATAGTTTACAAAGTAAACATAAAATGCGTTGTGCAGTAGCTAGCTGTTTTAGTGATAATCAGACAAAAGGTGCAGATAAATCTGATAGGTTTTATAGTTTTCACAAGGACTCGGTAGTGAAAAAACTGTGGGTTATTGCTTGTTGCCGTAAAGACAAATTTAATACTAAAACTTTAAGGATTTGTTCCAAACAATTTAAGCCGGAAGACTTTAAGAGAAATCTGCAGCATGAATTGCTGCATCCCAGATAGCACAGAACATCCCTGGGACGTCCATTTTATGCCATTTTAAGGTCCAAACGTCCCGGGACTTCTTTTGGACGTCCGAGGGACGTCCCATTAGCGATGTATTAGGGATGTTTTCTGAATGTTAACTGTGTCATTTTTTTACTTAAGCATATTTTTTTACAAAATATAATATCTTCCTACTAAACTTTATTTTAAAAAGTTATATTTAGTTTTAAATACCAATAATTTATACGAAAACAGACATCTCTAAAATTTTGTTCTGTAGTGGAACTGAAATTTAAAAATTAGAAGATGAAAGAAGAATGTGGTTATGTTTTAACGACGCTTAGCTTTAGCTAGCATTTTCGGAATCTTTTATTTCTCGAATTATAATCATTATGGTTGTGGTTGTAATTAGAGTTAGTTTATTGCATTTCGATACTAGTTTATAGTTTGGTAATTTATTATTATAGACATTAAGTGGGTATATAAGAATTTTATAGGTAATTTTTGTGGTTGTGGTGTGAGTTGCTACATTTGTAAAGTAAGTACTAGTAATGTGCTTAAAAAAATACTATAAATTTAAATACATAATATGTTAATATAAGTACACAATAAAAATCCCATTTATTTTTGTTTTTCATTTTATTAGTTTTTTGTAAGTTCCCTTTAGGTCCTGTATACTTCTTCATTTAGGTCCTGTATTAGTCCATGTGGACGTACAATGGATGTCCCCAATACATCCTTTTTAGGTCCTATATAAGTCCGTATTAAGTTCTGTATTTGTACTATGTACGTCCCCATGAACATCCCTGGGACGTCCAGGGGACGTACTTTTTGGTAACATTTAGGTCTTATTGGACGTCCCGGGGACGTCCAAATTATGTAAACGGATGTCCGTGGGATGTCCGGACATTTAATGAGGTACATCCTTCGGACGTCCATGGTACGTACTTGCGCTTTTTGGGATGTTGAATCAAATAAGATATAAAACTTAAAGAAGATATAAGCAATAAAAAAAAATTAATAAAAATTGCAACTTAAAACCTTGTGTTTGATTTGTTTTCCGATTTTAGTGCAGACAATTAATGCTAAATTATTTTCTTCTGTTTACGTTTAGACGACGACTTATTTCCTCCTCGATGCTGGCCCCAAATAAGACAATACAATCAAAAGCTAGCTCGTAAAATTTACGAAGATTACCTTCATAGGATTAACAATCAAAAAACACCAAAAAGCTCACAAATTTATTTTACAGATTTATGTTTTTTTTCACTGTATTATTATTTTTTTTCAATCAAAATAATAAAACACCTATATTTTAATAAATCCGGAATAGTTCAATAGAAACTACAATAATCCATTAAAATGACTTTTTATTGCTAATTAAAAATTAATTGTGTTATGATTGCTAACGTTCTTACGGGAAATATTTAAAATCTCTCTCATTGTGACGTAATGCGCGAACTCGTCTTAATTTCTCTCTCGGGAGTATCATACCTGTTATTCTTGTACCATGGGTAAATACAAAGTTTGAGAAGACAGTATTCAAATATATTTTCTAAGAATTACATACGGAATAAGAATAAATGGAGAGCTCTTGAACCACTTGAGATATGCAAACGATATAGTTCTGATAACAGATAAGAAGGAAGAGTTACAGAAGATGGTTAAGGAACTAGACAGAAAATCGACAGAGGTAGGTCTAGAGATGAACTATAGTAAAACCAAGACTATGACAAACCAAGAAGACCAATTAGAAATAGTAGTCAAACAGAATAAATTAGAGCAGGTGGCAGAATACATATACCTAGGACAGATAATAAAGCTAAACAGGGACAATCAAACAGAAGAAATAAAAAGAAGAACTAGACTAGCATGGGTCCCATTTGGTAAACTATCATATATTTTAAAAAATAAAAAGTTCCCTCAATATATGCGAACGAAATTATTCAACCAGTACATTTTACCAGTTATCACACATGGCTCACAAACATGGACTTTAACAAAGGAGAACATCGAAAGGATATCCAAAATACAAAGAGCAATGGAAAGACAGATGCTGGGTATCGGTATTAAAGACATGAAAAGAAACTCATGGATCAGATACAAAACAAAGGTGAACGATGTATCAAGACAGGTTGCAAAACTTAAATGGAACTTCGCCGGTCACACTCTCCGGCAAAAAGATGAAAGATGGAATAAGAAAATTCTACATTGGAGACCATGGGAAAAGAAAAGAAAAAAAGGAAGACCACAGATGAGATGGGCTGACGATCTTAAGAGAACAGCAGGAAAGGACTGGATGCAGATCGCTCAAAATGGAGACCAATGGAGATTAACAGGGGAGGTCTATGCCCAAGAGTGGGCGTTTAAGGCTGATTAGATAGATAGATAGAAGAAATATATGACCGAAGCGAATTTACCTATGCCCCTTTTCTGTGGGGTATTAAAATCTGACCGCGGGAGCGAACTAGTATACACCCAATTTCTGAGATACAAATCTCGTTTTTTTACTGTATCCACAAGAGTTGAATTTGTCAGTAATTCATGTGCATTAACGAGATCGGTGAAATAATTATCGCAAGTCACATTCCCCTTAAAATTATAATAAGGCTCAACGAGACTTTACAACTTAAGATGCAAAACCTGTGGCTACTGTATTTCCGTTTTTTCCTGTATATGGTATTCTACCTTAAGGGTAATATGTTTCTGAGTCACAGGCCCACCATTTTTTTATGCCATATTTATCCGGCTTTGAAGACATATACTGCTTAAAATGATACCTACCTCAATACGGAACAAAGTGCTCATCTACCGTTATGTTTAATCCTGGTAAATAGTATTTCTGAAAGTTTTGGTTTTCTTCTTATCGTCAAATCGAACAAATCTTAGCAAGTTTTTGAATCGTTTTTACCCCATGGTAGCGTTAAATATAGTAGATCCATAAAAATTACTCCAAGGTATATCTACATTATGGATGTTGGCACTTCATAGGCAGTCCAATAAAGACATATAGTTCTGTAGAGTCGCAGTAATTCCTTATCTATCCCCAGCACTTCTTCGGATTTTTTATTTATATACTTCACTATTTCTTTCACAATTTTTCCGTCCATAATCAAACAAAAGGAATCAACAGGATCATCTACACTTTGATCAGGGGCTAACATTAATTTGTGTACTTTGCTTTTTATTATGTCTTAGGATCTCATACGTTCTGTCGCTTGTAGTTAACTCTTCCAGTTTTTTACATCCTTAGTTTCAAAACATACACACTCTGATATCTGGAAACTGTAGCTACATATACTTCTTCATTATCACTCAATACGACTTGCTAATCATCCTCTTCACTTGCTTCCAAAAGATGATCTTCAATTTCAGAGTCACTTTCAATGCCACCTACTTTGGGAGATTCTTCATCATCAGAATCCCATAAATTATTAGCAATATAATGTAGTTCTGCAGCTGATAATGCTTTTCGGGACATGTTATTCGCACTATCTACTTTTACTGGAATTCAATATAATTTTAGTAACTTAGTTGTCGACACTAACATAACGATATCAAACGACTGATAGCAGATGCATTATTTATTTCACAATATGTATAGGTACCTACCTAACAATATTATTGCATTACAACAATAATTATCATTTTTTTTAAATTCATTTAGAATAGATATAACACCTATGGTAAGCATCTCTTTGATGTTCACATTAAAGAGATGTTATTGTTTGTTACACATTAGACTTTATTATTGGATTTCCGGAATTTTAAAAGTCGTTTAGATAATCCACAAAAACATTACCTGATTGCCAGATTAACTTATGTAACAAAGATTTAGACTTTGGGTATAAATACAAATAGGGTCCGACGGGCCCGTGTTGCCCCGTTAGGTGACAAAATTCTTTCGACGCAATAATTTCAAATATGATGATGAATATTTTAAATCGCTCCGGATTATGTTAAAGAAAACATATTTCTAAACAAATTCAGTTATGCATAAAATTCAATAAATTTTTTTTATCAGTTTATGATAAAAGAATTGGCGTCCGGGGCCCGTTGGACCCACCTTGCCTGGATTGATTTAGGTCCTTGTAATATATACCATTTAGATATCATTTAAGTTACTTATTTTTATTGTAGCTTATGAAAGTGGATGCTACAAGCCTATTTACACAGAAAATTTGCGAAGCGTTTGGATTCGAAGCCATAAAATCAGTGTGTTATGCAGACTACAAGGATGAAAATGGCCGGAAAATGTACGATACAGAATCACCACACGACTACTACAAGGTTATGGTAAAGCAAGTACCTAGCAGAAAAGACGATGATTGAAGTACAAAAATTTAAAAAGCTCATTTATATAGATATGTATTTTTTTATGTTATATATTTTTTGTGGGCCATTAAGAAAAATGTTTATAGTATGAAAATCATATTTTAATAGCCTTTAAACAACATAAGATCATTTTCTGACGTATTTTTCGATGGATAATTGCAAAAAATCTTTATTTTTGAAGTAATTTATAAATGTTATTAACTTTGTTTTTGGGTTAACACCATGTAATATAAATACTCAAAATTATGGCAGTTAATGTGTTATGAAAGTGTGCCAAATTTTGAACTGATCGACCAAATAGTTTATAAGTTATTTAATTTGTTTATCCCGGAGAGAAATTATTTAAACAACTATACTTGCCCAAACGGATACTCTAGATTTATTAGATTTATTTTGTAAATCAATTTAGTAAAACAATTTTTAATTGAAGGTGATTACTTGGCAACATCGTACTTAACGAAGCATTTAACGATAACTTTTCAACCAAATCGTATTGAAATTATCAAGTACGCAAAGGCGTACCAAAAAAAATTTTAATTATTTATTTAAACACATAAGTAATTTCGTAAAAATTAAATCTAAGACCGATTTAATTATTAAATTATCATGTCTCTTTTAACAGGTATCTTATAGTTGTCTAACAAAATAAAATAAAATTTTATTCTTATTAGAGAGTATCTAATAAAGAACTTCAAAAAACAGAAAACTTTGGAAAATATTTTTTTTTTCATTAGACTAAAAACAATCTGCAATTTTAATTACACATCATTCTCTATTTATAGAATTGCCGTGTGCTGTAAACGTTATATTTGTTTTTTTTTTAACTTAATTTGAATGTTTACTTGTGTTTATTTGTTTATATAAATATGAAAATATATTATGAAGTTCATATAAATTAAAATGAAGTGAGCTAAACTATTATCATATGAATGCGTTTATATAGCAGTGCATTTGTTTATTTCAGTAAATTCTCGAAATATGAAATGAAGATGGCACTAACTACTAAAGAGTTAATAGCTTTGTTAGAAGAAGACTTAATGTGGTTTATTTGCCACCGAGATTAGATTAGAAAGTTTCTGATGTAGAAGACATTGATCTTCTTCTTCTTCTTTTTTCTAGTTTGTAGGCTTTAAATCCTGTTTCTTCTTCAATATTAGCTTCCTAAATTGTTTAAATTGTCGCACCATCTTTTTCTTGGTCTGGCAATACTTCTTTGTCCATTTGGTGACTTATCTCGGGCTATTCGTACTATTATATCCTCCGACATTCTACTGATGTGTTTGTTCCACTTTTGTTTTCGTTTTGTCACCCATCTATTTATGTCTTGCATGCTCTTCTTATGTTTTTGCTTCTCTCCCTATCCAACAGACGTCTCCTTGATATTCGTCGTAGTACTTTCATCTCTGTTGTTTCTAGCAGTCGTCTCGTTTTAGATGTGTCAGGTCTTGTCTCAGCCGACCGTGTAAGTTAATATAGGTCTAATTCCTGCTTTATAGACTCTTGTTTTTGTGTCTTGTCTTAGGTGTTTGTTCTTTCAGATTGTGTCATTAAGAGAACCCGCCGCTTTACTTGCTTTTAAGCTTTGCTGTTGTATTTTTCCGCTAATACTATCATATTGTATTTCTTAGCTGTTGTATTGAAGATATGTGTTAATCTTTTAGAGCTCGTCTTCTGTCTCGGCGATTAATGCGGCGTCGTCTGCATAACATAATATTTGGATTTCTTTGTTTCCAATTCTGTAGCCATGACTTTTACGTACTGCTTGTATTATTTCGTCCATTATTATATTAAAGAGAAGTGAGCTTAACGAGTCACCCTGTCTGACTCCGCTTTGTACTGGTATACACTGTGTTAGTTTTCCATTTATCCTTAACTGTATTCGATTATGGAGGTCGATGCTTTCGATGGTTTGTATAATATTGATTGGTATGTTCGTTTTATACAGTAGGTGTAAGACGTCTTCGACTTGGATGCGATCGAAAGCCTTTATCAGGATCTGTCAGGTCTACGCAGGATCATCCGGATCTGAATCCTTGTTGTTCATCTGATAAAATTGTTAATTTATTGATTTTGTTGTTTAGGACTTTTGTGGTAAGCCTAAGGGCGGTGTTCAGTAGATTTATACCTCTATATTTGTTGGGGTCTTCTTTATCTCCTTTCTTAACCATTAGTATCATTATGCTGTTTCTCCATGCGTCTGGTATCTTGCAGTGCAATATTAGTTTTTGTATAAGTTTTGTCATCTCTAGGGTTAAAATTTCTCATCCGTATTTTAGAAGCGCGTTGGTTATTTCGTCTGGTCCTGGTGACTTTCTATTTTTGAGTGAATTTATGACTATTTCTACTTCGTGAAAACTGATTTCTATTTCGTCTCTTAGTTCAGGTACGTTATTGGGTTGATTGTTATTTTCCTTTGCTTTAAACAGTTTCGTCAGGTATCTTTCCCATTCATTTGCTGGTATATTATTGTATTCCTTGAAGAGATTGATGATAATATTATTTGTGAAGAATCAATAAAATCGTATATTGCAGGTACATATGAAATACAAGTGATTGGGAATTCTAACGATTCTGATTATGATATTCCTCTGAACCACAGATAAAACGTCCAAAGAAAAACCAGGCAAAAATAGTACCTAAATCCAAATTTATCTCAAGTTGTAATAACGGATATTCTTTCGTGTTCAGTAGTAATTCAACATCAGTCTGATTGATATTTAGACAATATAAAAGCCAACCATGTAGGCAAGTCATATATTGAAGTTTTTTCACTCTTTTTGATAAAAAAGTAATTGAGAATAACCGTCACAATTTTGAAATGAATAACATAGATTTAAAAAAAAATTATTAGCATATGTATATTATCTGGTTTACAGTCTGCTTCAAGTTGATATGCATTGGTCAAAGGATGAGGATAAAGAAGTGCATATTATAAGCGAAAGCATGAGCCGACATAGATTTATAATTTTAATTTATAATAGTGAAGAAACCGCTACATCAGTGTCAGTACATGGACGTCAATCTAAATTTGCTTTACCAGATGAAACCAGATTCGACAATATTGGCCACATTATAAAAAGAGACGATAGTGCAAAAATGTAGGATGTACAAAAGTAATACTATTTATTTATGTAAAAAGTGTAAAATGTATCTACACCCCGAATATTTCAAAAATTTTTACTTAAAAATTTAATTTACGTTTAAGATACAATATGTTCCTTTATTAAAAATTGTACTGTTTTCCTTAAAAATGATCTTTTTGGTTGTAATTTATTCCTAATTTGTGTTTTTAATCCAATCTAATAAATTAATTGTCAAATTTCTCTTTGTATATTGAGCGGCCGTTAAGGGTTTAATACTATATAAAGAATAAACTGGCCTCAAATTTACTTTACTTACCTCAAAACTATTTTAAAGTTAATAATAAAGTATATTTAATAAATATATTCCCAATAATACACTACGCCTATGCACATAAGGCGCATGTGCACTATGCACATGTATAAAATCTGGAAGATATCATATTTCATAAACTTCAATAAACTAAGATATCATATTTCTCTAATTAACATTCTTTCTAAAAACGTAAATATATAGACCAGCAAAATATTGATAATTTTACCGATGTTCCAAAGTATTCTATGAACTTGTCTCACTATACACTCGTGAATCACACCAATTTATATTGTTACGGGGGCAAATTTATCTTACATGGGTTACAAATTTACATATTTACATGGGCGAAGCATAAACAATAAAAATGACCCCGGTAAGAATTTACTAATGAAATTTTTCATAGTTGCCGCTACCGTTTAGTCCAATTTGTAGATTAGTCACCTTTAATTGAAAATTGTCCGACTTATAGCTATTTAGCTTCCAAACATTTATAATAACTTTAATACACCGTTGTAAGTAAGCTCAATGAAAATCTGGCGAAAAAGCACACTTAAAAAAAACAGAACCTTCTATGATCAATAACAAGAGACAAGCCGATATATTTAAGCGAACAGTTCTTCCACACTTCCGTTACGGTATTTTACGAGTATTATTATTTGAAAGGTTATAACTTTTCACTTCTTCTCTGGTTATACCCTCTAAAAGTTGAATCATAAAATCTAGATCTACTTTTACAATTTATTCGGTTCAGCTCTTAATATTTATAAACAATTGTCATCTCGGGGGGTTTATATGACGGTATAACCGTCTCCCACACCGTACGCTTTGCTCTAGAGTATTCGTATATAATTATGCGATATACCCTAGGCACTTATCCCTCTTCAGTTCGGGACGTATAAATTGTATGGTTTTATTAAGATATTTGATTTCTTGTATGCACTTACATCGAAGAATAAAATAAAACGCCAATTTAAAAAATACAAGACAAGCCTCAGAGTCTAGGTAAGTAGTTGGAGCAGAGCCCTGTTGATCGGCTCCCTAGAGTTAAGGGCTCTACGAGAGACCGAGGTCAACTATCTTTGACTTGGAATTGAACTCGTATTTATACATAATAATTTACAAGAAACCAAGCCAAAAGACCAATGATAAATTTGGAAAAGGGAAGGTAGGGGCCAATATATGCGACAAGAGTGCTCTGGTTACCCTGTCCGAGCACTTGGCAACACAATGAAAATAAGGATTTAAGAAAAAAATGCTATCTGGTTTCCTATTGGTCATAGAGGGTTCTGTTTTATTTTTGAAAAGTGTGTTTTTTCACCAGGTTTTTAAAAATGTTTATAAGGTAAAAATTTTTCAAACAAATTTACAAAAAAATCTTAAAGGTTTTATAATATACCTTAAAAATAAAGCTTTATAAAATCGATTGTGTTTTACAAAATAACACTAGGGTGACTGTTTGGACAAGCACAATTGTTTAAATAATCGCTCTTTGGAATAAATAAATTGAATAACTTATAAACTATGTGGTCTATTTGATGGATATTTCGCACAATTTAATAATTATTTAATTGCCACAATTTTGAGTGGTTTCATTACATGTCAATATTCTTAAAACAAAGTTAGTATAATGCGTGCAAGTACTCCTGATCACGGCGCAGTAGACGAAATTTGGTTTAGTCCCCACTTCCATGCGAAACGCATTGTACTATGCACTGTATAATTTCACTTACAATAGAACCTTTCTGCCTTTACGTGAACTTGACTCCGCCTTCGCGCAGCTCCATGGTCAGGAGTGCTTGAACATTCTTAAAATGTATAAATGATTCCAGAATAAGGGGTTTTTATTGTCAATAGTGATTCAAGGGTTCAATGCATTTTAATTTTGAAATTCTCAGCCTTAAAGAACTTTTATAGTCTTCAACTTTTATCTGAATAATGGATAACAAACGTTAAGCAAAAACTTTTTTTCTTACTTTTTACAATTGATGAATAAAAAAACTAGTAAAATTAGCTTTACGGTAACCCTTTACTTACCTTTTAGAAGCTTTAAATACCTGTTGGTTTTGCTTTGATTTTTTTTTTAACTCAAAAAGTGAAAAAAATATCTTTTGCCTATAAAACGTTTCTTATACATTTTAAAGTAAAATGATTTGAATAGAAAATGTAGATCATCAAAAGTTTTGTAATTATAAGAGTATGCAAATATAGTACCTAAATAATTGACCGAAATAATTGCAAAAAACGATTATTTTTGCAGTAATTTATAAATGTTAATAACTTTGTTTTTTTCATAATGACACGTAATATAGCTACCTGAAATTATGGCAATTAATGAAGTGTGTTAAATATCAACCAGATGAACCAAACAGTTTATGTTTAAGAGTCATTCAATTTGTTTATCTGGGATTGCGATTATTTAAACAACTGTATTTGATCAGACAATCACTCGAGGCATTCTATAAATCTAAATTGATTCTATAAGACTTAGTTTTTAAGGCACATTAAAAAACTATAACATTCTAAAAAATTAATTAATAAAAAAACAGTTTGAAAAGGATTCACTTTTTAGCTCATAAACATTCATAATAACTTTAACATTTTTTATATCCCACGCTTGTTAATAGGCTCAGTGAAACGCTGGTGAAAAATACACTTTCCAAAAATATACAAAACCTTCTATGACCAATAGGAAATAGAATAGCATTTTTTCCTTTATAGGTAATACATAAATACTACAAATAAATATTCATTAAAGTAGACTGGATGTATAACCAATAATAAAATAAAAAAATACCACAGTTAAGCAGCCTTTGAAAATATTTGGCTACAAGCCATAAAAAAGTATTTTTATTTGCGTTAATGGGTATCTTATATTTTTTAAATATTTATTTTATTAGCATACATAATACATAATTGTATGCCTTTTCTATTTGGCTATTTATCAATTTACTTGAACTTCTTGAACTTTCTTAATGGTCACAAAAAATAAAATATGTAATACACGAAATTAGTATCCAGAACAATCAAAATTTACTGTACTTGTATAACACTGTATTTGTACTGTACTTGTATTTAAAAAAATAGTCGATATAAAATTATTTTTCAATTTTAGGAGCAATATACCGAAAATTATTAAATTAAAACACGATACCTACAAGAACAATTTTATTAACTATTTAATATTTTTATTCTAATCTATATTATGTACTCAGAACATAACAAAGGGCAAAAATATCTTTAATTTAATAAGAAAACATATTAAAAATCTATACAATACTATATAATTTCATAAAAATGGTAGCCATTAAAATCTACATCAAAATAAATTCTTTTCATAAATTAAACAAAAAGTTTATGTAATAAAATTTGAGTTTATATCTCTTTACATTTTCGCACATTTAGTTGCACAAATCCTTCTGTAAGTCTTTTTATAACGAGCTGACACATTTTATTATTTATTACCGATCGTTTGATAAATCACAAATTAAGAAAAAAGTTACAATTATCAATAATAAGAGATTTACAAAGACAGATTTAGTATAATAATCATTATAATTTATTGACTGTGAAGAACTGAACTAAAGGAATTGAAGAACTTACAATATTGGCATGAGCAAATGAGCACATCATTGCTCAGACAGGCGGTGGACAAAAAAGTAGGATCTGGTAGAAAACTATAATAATATAGCCAAATGTTTGGTTCTATCCACAGTAATAGAGGGGTATGCGCATTTGTCATGTCTGTATCTTCTTCTTCTTCGCGTGCTATATCAGAATTATCCGACGTTGACGATCACCATTGCGAAGCTTCTCGATCTTCTGCAATATGGAATAATTGTCCTGCATTTGGTATCTCAGTCCATTCACGAATGTTTTTTAACCAAGAAACCTGTTTTCTTCCTACACAACTACGACTCTCTATTTTGCCCTTAGGGATCAGTTGTAAAATTTCCTCACATTCTTCCTCTTACCATATGTCCCAGATAAGACACTTTTCGATGTTTAACAGTCTTTAGCAGTTCTCTATCTTTGTTGACGCACCTTAGTACTTCTTCATTAGTTGTTTTTGCTGTCCAAGGTATCTTTAGCTTTGGTCTATGAACCCACATTTCCAATGCTTCAATTTTGTTCATGATCGATACTTTTAGCGTCCAAACTTTTGCACTATACAAAAGTACGGACCAAACATAGCACTTAACCATTCTTTGCTTTAGTTCTAAACTGAGATGGTTATTAAAAAGAAATGACTTCATTTTCATAAAAGTAGTTTTAGTCATTGTTATTCTACGTTTTATTTCTATGTCTGGATCTAGTTGGTCCGTTATCTCAACTTGAGATCCGTTCAATTGAAGCTTTGCATTGGGATATGGGTCACGACTAAACACTAAAAATTTAGTTTTGTTTAAGTTTATTTTAATGACCATTTCCTCTCTTACCTCATGAATACGATCAAGCAGAATTTAAAGACCTTCAATATTATCTCATAGAATTACTGTATCGTCTGAATATCTAATCATATTAAGTAGTTCCCCGTTGATTTTTATTCCATATGGTTTTCTCTTAAAGGTCAGTGCCTTTTTAAATAACTGGTCCAAGTAAACATTAAACAATGTTGGCGACAAAATGCAACCTTGTCTGACTTCTAGTTGTATGGAGATATCATCGGTGTAGTTATCTCCAATCTT
Source organism: Diabrotica balteata (assembly GCA_918026665.1). Taxonomy (NCBI): domain Eukaryota; kingdom Metazoa; phylum Arthropoda; class Insecta; order Coleoptera; family Chrysomelidae; genus Diabrotica; species Diabrotica balteata. Next base: position 32,801,497 of record OU898283.1, read on the forward strand.
TAGGATAGCAGTTTGATTCCAGTATAATTTTTTAATGACACGAATATCCTTGTCATCTATTCCAATAGTTTTCAGTATTTGCATTAATTTTACATGCTGTACTTTATCGAGTGCCTTTTCAAGTCCACGAAACATGCAAATACATCTTTTCTTTGGTCACGGCATTTTTGTAATAGGATGTTAAGCACAAAAAGTGCCTCCCTGGTTCCCATAGCATTTCTAAAACCAAATTGGGTATGTTCAAGATCTTCTTCGCATTTGCGTCTAATTCTGTTGTAAAGTATTCTGAGGAAAATTTTAAGAGTGTGGCTCATTAGGCTAATTGATCGATATTCTGAGCATTTTCTCGCATTGTGTTTTTTAGGTATTGCGATAAAGATGGATTTGAGCCAATCTGCGGGAATCACTCCGGTGTTATATATTGAATTAAAAAGTCTTACTACTACTTTTATATTATCATTCTCTATTAGTTTCAGCAGCCCAGTTGGTGTATTATCTGGACTTTTTTAATTTTAGCATTATTTATAGCCTGTTCTACTTCGCATTTCATAATTTCTGGACCGTCAGTACAGTTTTGGTAGAATTCGGCAATATTATTCCTGTCATCTTCAAACAACTTATATATCCTGATTCTTTGTTTGCATTTTGTTTATTTTTACGTATATGTAACAATAAAACACTGAAAACTTTGTTTTCAAACTTCCACAAAATTTATTTTAAATATTATCACTACAGCTGTTTCGGCTGATTGCCTTTCTCAAGTGATCTATTTTGGCTTGGGTTTACAAATTTATAGTCTCTAATGAAATAGGTTGAGGAGGGGAGAACTGTTTGTCTCAAGTTGGTCATTCAGAATTATATCTGTGTTTTTTAATTTGTTGATTTCCATAGATTCTAACAAAGATAGCTTAAGGCCTTTATTTTGAATGTGAAGAATTTTAAATTTGTCATTAAAAGAATGATTATGATCTAGAAGGTGAAGTGCGTATGTCGAATCTGTTTTTCTATACAGCAGAACATAAAAGGGCTTTCAAGAATAGAAAAACAGATTCGACATACGCACTTCACCTTCTAGATCATAATCATTCTTTTAATGACAAATTTAAAATTCTTCACATTCAAAATAAAGGCCTTAAGCTATCTTTGTTAGAATCTATGGAAATCAACAAATTAAAAAACACAGATATAATTCTGAATGACCAACTTGAGACAAACAGTTCTCCCCTCCTCAACCTATTTCATTAGAGACTATAAATTTGTAAACCCAAGCCAAAATAGATCACTTGAGAAAGGCAATCAGCCGAAACAGCTGTAGTGATAATATTTAAAATAAATTTTGTGGAAGTTTGAAAACAAAGTTTTCAGTGTTTTATTGTTACATAAAATGAATTTCCATCAAGTAACGGTCGAATCCATCAATTATTTTACGTATATATTTTTATCAGCTATATAATATCTATTATGTATAGCGTATGAGCCGTATTTATTCATCTGATATATTAAGTATTTTTTTTAACTTACCTGTTCGTTTTAAGTGAGAGTTTCAAACTCAAGCTTAAAAGGTTTATTTTGTGATTAATATATGTATGTAATTTTGAGTAATAATTACTGTCTCACTTCTTTTTCTTGTCTTAAACAGTGAGATAACAATGCTGGTTTCCCATTCCTCAGATATTCGTCCTAAGATTATGACTTTATTAAACTACCTACTTTTACTTTATCGTGTCCGGACATGTCATTCATAAAATTTCGGCCCAGTATCGGGCTACGTCGGTTCCATCTTTGTTGGCTAGCCACAAATCATCAAGGGTACATCGATGAGGACAGTTTCTGCATCTAAGAAGATGTTCCATATTCTGTGTTTCTCCACAGTCACAGTTCATATCATTTTTTTCTATTTTTCCCCATTTTGCAATCTTTGATTTTACTGCAGCAACCCCCGTTCTTATCCTATTCAAGGTTTTCCACGTTTAAAAGTCTAGGGTCTGTCCAGTCCATTGAACCTGGGGATGTGGAAAATACTCAGACGGTTCATCCTACACTGTTCCAATGAAGCTTTTTCTAGATTTTAGTCGCTTTCGTGGTGTTCGAGCTTTGTATAGGGCATGCCGATCGTCCGCGATCTGTTTAATTTTCTCTATGTGTTTTGCAGCGCCTCTGCGTGTTGAGGGTTCAGCAAAACCTGCTGCTCTATATAGATTTGAAAAAAGCGTTGGTTTCATGCACCCCGTTACTATCCTGCATGTCTCATTTAGCGCAGTGTCAACTTGTTTGGTGTGGGCAGATCTGCTCCAAACGGGGCACGCATATTCAGCAGTTGAGAAACACAGTGCCTGTGCCGTTGTTCTTAAAACGCCAGGACGTGCGCCCTATTTACTTCCCGTTAGCTTTCTGAGTATGCTGTTCCTAGTTGTTACTTTTCCTCTTGTTTTTATGCAATGTTGTCTGTAGGTGAGGGACCGGTCCAAAGTTACTCCAAAATATACAGGTTGGTTTGTGTGTTCTAATGCATTACCATTCCACACAATTTAGAGTTTTCGCTAGGCTTCCTTTGTACGAAGGTGGAAAGCGCAGACTTGGATTTTAGAGGGATTGGCTCTCAGAGAATTCTGCAGGTAGTACGCTGTCATTGTTTTAAGGCAGTTTCGAGTTTCTCTTCCACTTCTTCAAAACTATTTCCTTGATCACATATTGCAAGATCGTCAGCATAGAGGACGTGCTTGGTTTCGGTCGGAGTAGGTTGGTCGTTTGTGTATATATTGAAGAGCATTGGTGCTAAAACACTTCCCTGTGGGAGACCGTTTTTTTGAACTCTCCACCTACTTACTTTACCCTCCAGCATAACGAAAAAACGTCTATTTTGCAGTAAGAAATATACGACCTTTCCCAGAGAGTGGTCATTGAGAGTGTCGTATAATTTGCGGAGCAATGTTTTGTGCCTTACTGTGTCATAGGCTGCTGTCCAATCTACAAAAGCAGCCCCTGTTATAAGTTTTTCTTCAAAGCCCTTTTCAATGTGTTCTGTTAATGCGAGGACTTGACCGGTGCAAGATTTGCCAGGTCTAAATCCTCCTTGTTGTGGAATGAGGTGCTTGTCGACATTTTTTTCTATTCTGGCGAGTATGGTTCTCTCGTATACTTTAAAAAAGTGACACAATAGAGAAATAGGTCTGTAGCTACTGGGGTCTTCTGGATCCTTTCCTGGTTTTAACAAGGCTATTACTTTAGATTTCCCCCATGATTTTGGAATTTTGCAGGTTTTGCAGCACGTGTTATAAAATTGAAAGATCCAGTTTTTTGCTCCTTGGCCTAAATGCTTTATTTGTTCACTATATATATCATCCACACCTGCAGCTTTCCCGTTTTTTAACCTGCTCAGACCGTCGTGGAGTTCTTTTAGTGTAAAAGGAGTTCCTAGGTGGTTTGTCTTCGAATCCAATCTTCTCCTAGTGTTTGGGTCCTTATATCGGTTAGTAGTTCTTCCATTCTTAAGGAGTTGAGTAGCGACTTGGTTTGCTGTAACCTTGCAAGGTGGTTTATATTCTTTTGGATTACCGCTGAGTGTTTTTACAAGGTTCCATGCTATTTTGCTACTATGTGTCATGTCCATTTTTTTCCAGGGTCTCAATCCACTTTTCCTGTCTGGCTTGACTTAGCTGTTGGAGTAGTACTGCTCCACAGTCAACCGTTTCTTGGTTAAAAGGGTTAGTGGAAAAGAGGGTTTCGTATGTTCTCATTAGTTCTTTGGACTCGCTGGACATCCCGGGAACATATTGTTGTCTACACCCTCTAGGGATAGTTTTTCTAGACACATTTTTGAGTACCTCTACGAATTTTTCGTAGGGTAAGTAATTAATAGGTATGTTAGCAATTTATTTGTGATATTATTGTTCACGGTTATCAAATCGTTTACTTCCGTTCTTTTTCCTCTTATAAATCTTTGCATTTGTTTTATCAATCTGTAAATGTCATGTTCCCTTTATAAGTTGCTCAAATTTTTAGTTTTTAATTACCATTTTTTTTTCCTTATTACCATTTAACTAAAGTTAGCTATCGTACAGATATTACTTGTTTATTGTGTAATTCTATTTGCGCAAGTATATTATACATCACTTATCTATTGCCTTGTTGTTTATTCTATATATTTTTTGCAAATAAGCAATGTGTAAACATGGAATTTTCTAACCGTTACCTTGTTTTTTTTTTCTAGACGTAATGTTGAATTATCGACAGATCTACAATAGACAGGCTAAATATGAACTGGGCGGGTACTCATCCGTGTGGTAGACCATTTTTAATTTTCGTGCGTGGGCTGATGTAAATATCAATGACAGCTTGAAACACTTGATAGACTCTATAAAGAAGTCTTTATAATAGGCCCTATCTCCTAAATTTTAAATTATATTTAGAAATCCGCTTTAATGTGAGTAATAGAGATATTACCTGGTCCGCACACTTCATTCCGTTCGAAAACTTGCTTATTCAACTGCCATCTCCTTAAACAGTTTTGTACTAACGATTGCAAGTAGAAGAACAATTGATTTGAATTTTTTTAGGCTGGCGGTAGGCTTGTTTACTTGGCCTTACAATTCTGCCTGAGTTTTACCGGCTTTACAACGTGTGTCTATTTCTTTCTGTCTTGTGCAATCTTCATACATTTCTCCTTGCTTATAGCTTTAAGATATCTTGCTATATTATATCTCTACTGAAGTCAAGGTCATCTTCGTGGTCTGCTTCTAATTGGGACTTTTTTCCTATACGTCTTACTATTATTTCGTCAGAACGTTATCTGAGGTGTGCTGATCACTGGTTCTTTTGGACCAATTAAGCATTTGTGAGTAAGGGTTTATTTTTATTTTACTAAATTGATGTAGGTATTTACTTCTTCCAGCTCTTTATTAGTTCTTAAATTCAAAATCAAATTTTCTTTAATAAAGATTTTTTTCCCAAACACTTAGTCGCCCTTTGTTTTTCTTTGTTATTGTCCACGTCTCGCTACTGTACATAACTACCGGTCTTATAAATATTTTATATAGAATTATCTTTGTGTATCTTGTTGGTTGTTTCGATCTTATAAGGTTTTGAAGCACGTTACAATATCTGTTTCCAGCTTGTATCCTATTTTTTATTTCTTGTGTCCGTTATTGTCTTCAGTTATTGTTGTTTTAAGATACTTAAACTCCATGATGCACTCAAAGTAAAAGTTGTCGATGGTGATGTTTTATCTAATTCTATTTCTGTTTCGATTATTGTGGCTCATAAACATGGATTAAGTTTAGTTTTTTAGCTCTTGACTGCTTTCTTTTCGAACCTTATAAAAGTTTTCTTAATCCTTAATCTGGTCTTACATGTTGGCTATTAAGAATCCTATAGCAAATAAGGAACGGGAAACAGGCTTTGGAAGTCATATTTTTGAACGTGTCCCTAGCTTCACATACCTTGGCTCGATAGTGACTCAAAGCAAAGCAAAGCAAAACAAGCAAAGAAACTAAAAGACAAATAATCCTTACAAACAGGACATATTATTGACTTCAAAAACAATTCCACTCAAGATTATGGGGGAGGGGGGGCAATATGAACTAAATAATGCAGAAGGATAAAAGACTGGAGCTATAAAAGATCAAGGGCAGTGGCGCAAAAGATACAATTTTGAATTATACCAACTCATTAATGAACCAGATTTCGTAACGTTAATTAAAATGCAGTGATTTAGAGTGGCTGGTTACATAATATAAATGTCTGGCTGCTCTAGAAAGAAAAAGCAGAGGCGCCCTGCGAATTAGGTGATTTGATGTAGTTAAGTACGACTTAGGAATATTAAAGATCAGAAGATGGCAACACGTCGCCAAAAACCGAACAGAATGGCGACGAATCTTAGAGCAGGCCAGGATCCACACACGATTGTCGAGCCAAAGATGATGATGATTCTTTGGTAGTTAATGTATTACTTTTTGTTTCTTTTTTTGTGGATTGGTAGAGTAATCTTATCTTTTCATTCATCTGATATTGGTTTTTCTTGACTTAGCTTATAGATAAAACTGTAGAGTACTCTTCCTTTATGTTTTAGACATTCTGCAAGCATTTCATTCCTGCCTTATGACTTATTATTTATTGGTTTTTAATTTTGCTTAGTGTATTTTTTCATACGTCGGGTATTGGTGTTCCATTTTAGATGTCTACTTGTTCTGTGCTTGTTGTGTTTGCGCTAGATTTGTCGTTTACCATTTTAAAGTAGTATTTTATCCAGCTTTTTAGGAAGTCCTTGCCCTCACTAATTAGCTTTCAGCTGTCTTAAAAAGTATTCTTTTTTTTTACTTGGTACCCAACTTTGATTCCTGAAACTCCTTTAAATAATTATCTTATATTTATTTTCTTTTAATTTTCTTCTTTTCTCTGATTATTTGTTCCTGGTACTCATTCTTTTTTCTTTTTAATAATTTTCTTGTCTCTTTTCTTATCTGTTTATACTGATCAGTGTTGTCCGACGCAGAAGGATTGTACATCATGTTCTTTCTGGCCTTTTTTTATCTATGAATATCAGGCAATCGCAATCGAAACATTTCTTTATAATAATTTTGCTGTTACCGTTTTATATTTTGTATTTCATCTAACACGCTTTTCACAGTTAATTTTATATTTTTCTAGACCGAGTCTATGTTGTTATATTCACTTGTCTGTGTTAGCTTTATTTATATAGCGTTTTAAAATATCTCCACTAACTCATTATCCTGCAAAATTTCGATATTCCATACTGTTGTTGGGGTATTCCTGTGGGTTTTTAAGATGATATTCTTGTTCTCTTTTTCGCTTGTACCAGAAAATGACCGTTTATCCATCTTCCTCTCTTGTATAGGCAGTTACTACTCCTCCTAATATCTACTAGAACATGATCGATCTGATATTTTGTGACACCATCGTTGTTGACTCACCTTTTTTTGTGAATTTCCTGTGAGTTCATTAATCTTGTTTAATAATAATTACTGTCCTCAAGAAGATTTTTCCCTTTTTCTTTACGTGCCATCTCCGCGACGAAGATTGGCAACCGTCTCTGCTATTCTAACTTTTGACACTACAGCTCGAAAGAGTTCAGTTGCGCTACATCCAAACCATTCTCTGAGGTTTCTCAGCCAGGACATTCTTCTTCTACCTATGCTGCGCTTTCCTTGGATCTTTCCCTGCATTATTGGTTTTAGGAATTCCTATCTGTCACCACGTGTTATATGACCCAAATATTGTAGTTTTCTTAGTTTGATGTAATCCAGTATCTACCTGCTGTTCTTTATTCTTCTTAGTACTTCTTCATTGGTTATTCTGTCTGTCCAGGAGATTCTTAGCATTCTTTGTTATGTGCACATTTTAAATGAAACTTAACTTAAATTTATTGACGTTGTTTATTTAAAGTCCTTGTCTCCACACTATACAAAAGAACAGAAAATACGTAACACTTTTGTACTCTTTTCTAAAATTTAGGCTGGGGTCTCTACAACATAATATTAAGAAGATTAAGGTTATCTAATGTTAGTCTGTATGCTCTTTCCTTCCCAATATTTGTAATAAAATCCCCAAAATAATATGGATGTCCTCTTTGAGAAGATTATTTGTTAATTCCTTTAGTTTTTCCAAAGAAATTGTGTTTTATTTGTTCTTTTTTTCCTCTATCTGTGCATGGACGACCATTGGGGAGTTATTATACATATGACCTTTTAGTCATACATAGCAGAGCCTTTTGTTATCAGGTTTGTAGGTTACGACTAACCCCTTAGACTTTTAATGACTACGAAGTCAGTGCCAAATTGGTGCTTATGTTCACCTCCGCTGAAAAATATTACAGATTTAATAGTTTTTAGAATGCATTCTCAATTGCATCTAATCTATTGCAAGGCAGTTATCTTCATATTTCCAAATTCAAGTTCTTTGACAATCTGAGTTAGCAGTTTAGGCTAATATATTCTTAGTAAGTTTCAGATTATCATTTCTTTTTGTCTTTTTTCGTCTTACAAGATTTTTTCATCCAAGGCATGTTTTTCATTTTCATGGACTTGAGACCAGGTAACCTGTGAGTTTCAACAGCGGTTGGCTTACCCGGCTTTAATGAGGGTACTACTTTAGATCGTAAAGGTTATGTGTGCTATTTTCAGTTTACATGATGTCTGTGAAAACTAAAACCAGCTAAACTTTTGTATATTTACCAATTTATCAGGATATGTTATTCTCCTAGGTGATTCCTAAGGTTTTCGATTACTTAACACCCTTAAGAGCCCATTATATGCTTTTGTTGAATAAGTAGCGGGAATTTTAGTTTCTTGTGACTTCATTTTTTTAAAGTTTTTTAAATTGAGCTGTTTACTTTTGATATATTTAGACGCCACTGCGATTTTTTAATTTTCGCTATTAGTACCTCTTTATAACTAAAGAAATTTTGTTAAAAACTAATTTATGATAACGTCTCTATTTAAATAGTATAAGTCGTCATTTGATTTCAATTATACAAACGTGACATTAAGTCATACATTTCTGGCTACATAGTACACGTTTTTTTAATATACTGGAAAGTAAACTGAATAGATGGGGAGACTAAACAAAAGAACAGCATTTGAAATATTAACGTTTGAATTCCAATACTCTTCAACATATATGAATGATACTAAAAGCTTTTCCCTGGTTGGATGAACGTAGTAAATTTTAAACTAAACAGAATACGGTAAGAACGTACTTGAGTCTAGTAAAGAAATTGTTTTTGTATATCAATGTATTATAATTAATTAATTAAAAATATTATATATCTATAAACAAGAGAATGTTTAAGATATAATCAAGTCTTTTATAGATATGAAAAATTGAAAAATACTGTTCTCAAGTTCTCACTTAAGATCTGTGTTATGAACCACTTGTTTGTATATGGTTGTAAACTGTTGTTGTGCAAGTACAGTAAATTACTTTAAAAAAGACTTAGTCGAGAGTTGTAAAGCCTATTTATTTTTAAATTTTTTACCAAAATGTTAATACTGCCACTGCCATGCAGAATTACACATTTTTACGACCAATTATATATTAGGTGTACCATTAGTATAGGCAGTAGATATAGATATATTAAATGTTTTTGTTTTGAGATTTTATTAGATTATTATAAATTTATTGACAATAATAATGTCTCAATAGAATTTTTCCTAAGCGCAATAATATGTAAATAAAAGTATGTTTTCCATAAAACGTGCTATATGATCATACAACCAGAATTTGACTATAATATTCCGCGCTGATTCATCAAACCGTTAGAAGATTGTTGAGAATTAAGTTGCTTCAATTCCAATGGGATAATTTGTAACTTTAGTATAGGTATCTTGCCCACATTTGCTAATAAAATCACAAGGTTTATTTCGAGAGGAAAAAGACGTAGTATGGAAAAACATAAAGGGACGACCTTAAGATAAAATTGGGACAATATGGAAGACAACATAATTGTACAAAGGCCAATGACAGATACTCGTATATATCTAAACAAAAGGGTTGATAAATAGATACAATGTTCAAAATATCGTTCCATTCAAGGTAATAGATGTTTAAATGTTTTGTAATGTAGTTTAGGTTCAATGAAAACATAGAAAAGCATAAAAGTTGTTGATCCATTGTTAATATAGAAACGCATTTTTAATATGTTGTCAAAATTTTCTTTCCCTGTTAAAAATCCATTGCTGCCAACCATATCAAACTGTGAACATATATTATTATTTCAGTATAGTGCAGATTTCTTCCTCAATCCTATTTAACAGTTCCTCTCAATGCATTTAATTCTTTTAAATCCTGAGAAAACTAACAAATACCCATTTTTGAAAAAAATATTTTATTTAGGTTCTGTGTATCTTTATTGGCATTGATTGCGTTGGTCTTTCTTTTTATTTTTGTTGATTCGTATATCTCCCTCTTCTTTTAGTTTTGCTCGGTTATTCGAATTTTAATGGCTTTGAAGTAAAATTTGTGCTCCTTTTCATTCTCATGTTTTGTGAGTGCATTGATGTTGTTCTTGTCATATTTGTGAGAATGAATTCTGGATTAAAGCAGTTGACTTGTTTGCCCTTGTTATGTGTCTAGTACTTCACTGGCGTGCTCCTACTATACTTAAAACTAGCATTTTCGGTGGTATATAGTTTGTTTTTTTTATTGTATGTTTAATTTTATTAGCAAAAGTTAATTGGTTTTCTTCAGCATGAAAGATATCGGAATATTCAGCATGTATGGAATAAAAATGTGGATTTAAAATATTTTCGTATTCAGCGAACATTTTCATTGCGATTGGGGAAGTTACATCCAATTTAAAATAAGATTCAGAATGATTCAAAATCGTGCAAATAGCCTTGTTTTCTACCGTCGTAAGGCATTCAGAAATTTCTAATTAACCGATTTGTGTATATGGTATAATAATATCGCTATTTTTTTATATTTTCAACATTTAACTGATAGCTTGCTCAGTTCGTGGCGGCCCTACTATACAATTCGTGTTGCCTCTATTTCCGGCTTTATAATAATTTAATTTTATCTTACTCTGCAAAGTAATTAACACATTATTGGCCGAATTAATTTTTGCATTTAATTTGTTTAAATTAACGAATCCTAATAGGCAATGAAAATTGTCATGGACTTTAAAAACTTCAATTTAATTTATGTGCTGTTGAAATTTGAAAGGATTTACGAAAAATTGAATTTTAAAAATTTTTTCAGCGACCTCTGGGGTTACAAACCATTTTGTGCTCCCAGTGTCTATTAATACTTTGAGATTATGCTCAGGAAATACAATGTACGGCAATTCACTTTCGTTATTTATCAGATTTAAAAGTTCTACTTGAGTTATTATGAATTTGTCGAGGCTTCGTTCTTTAATATTATTTTCATTAGATAATTCGACTTCCTCGGTATCGCCAATATTATGTAGCTCCTCAGCTATTTTGTGGTTGACTTAAAAAGTTATTATTGAAGCGTCTTTGATTTTCAAAATTTGTTGGTCTAAAAGTATTTTGACTAGTGGTACTCATTGGAGTTGGGGCTTAAAATCTATAACTTGGATTTGATTTAAAGACATTCCTACTTCTGTTATTTGTAAAAATATTAGTTCCTCTTTTATTATTTAAAAAAGAGGTTGATGCTGATAGTTGTTTCGCTATTTGTTGGAATTGTGTGGAGTTTGTCTAGATCTAATGGAGGAAAGAAGGAAACATAAAGGCAGGAGTAAGGCAAAATACAAGGAACTACAGAGATTTATAGGAAAGAAAATAAAAGAGGCCAAATCCTCCTGACTTGCTAATCAATACAGTGAAATAGAGGCATATGCTAAACAGTATGATAGCTTTAACATGCAAAAGAAAATAAAGGAAATGACAAATACACTGAGAAAAAAGAAAGATGCCCTTTTAAAACACGCAAATGAAAAAATCATTATAGAAATTAAAGAGAAATTAAAAAATGGAAGACATACATAACAGATCTGTTTGAGGATAATCGACAAGAACCGGAAGAAATCGACAGCGAAACGGGGCCAGAGATCATAATGGAGGAAATCGAACAAGCAATACGAAACGCAAAAAATGAAAAAACTGTAGGTCCAGACGAAATACCTGCGGAACTACTAAAATGTCTAGACGATGAAACTCTACCTGTACTTTTGGACCTATTTAATAAAGTATATAAAACTGGAAAAGTCCCAAAGGAATGTTTGGTGTCCACCTTTGTAGCATTACCAAAAACATATGCCAAAGATTGTTTAGACTATAGGACAATATCACTAATAAGCCATACCCTTAAAATATTTCTAAAGGTGAATCATGGAAGATTATATAGAAAACTAGAAGAGTATATGGATGATACTCAGTTTGGGTTCCGCAAGGGACTGGGAACGAGAGAGGCATTGTTTGCTTTTAATGTCATCTCTCAAAGATACTTAGATATGAACCTAGATATTTATTCCTGTTTCATCGACTTTGAGAAGGCATTCGACAGGGTCCGACATGAAAAACTAATAGAAATACTGAGAAACAAAGATATAGACAGACGAGACTTACGAATCATTACCAATCTGTATTGGAATCTAAAGGCCAATATAAAGATAGAAGAACAGAAGTCCGAAAATATAGATATAAAGAGAGGAGTAAGACAGGGCTGTGTTCTGTCACCATTACTGTTTAACGTGTACAGTGAAGCCATATTCCAGGAAGCGATAGCGGATCTGGGTGATGGAATCTCTGTAAACGGAAGAATAGTAAATAACATAAGATACGCTGATGACACCGTTATAATGGCAGACACCCTGGAATCGCTACAAGAATTGGTAAATAGAATTAACGATTATTGCATTAGATACGGACTAAAAATAAATAAGAAAAAAACTAAATTTATGATTGTCTCAAAAACGCAACATGGAAATAAAAGATTAATGATAGAGCAAACCCAAATAGAAAAAGTAGAGACATACAAATATCTGGGAACCTGGGTTGATGACAAAAATGACCAAAGCAGAGAAATCAAAGTCCGAATTGAAACTGCAAGGCAAGCATTTGTAAAAATGAAGACAATGGTTACCAACAGAGACCTTCAGTTGCATCTCAGATTGAGGGCTCTAAAATGTTACATATTTTAGAGCCCTCAATCTGAGATTACTGCTTACTGCCGAATTTAAATCCTTAGGGTTTTTAGTTCGCATGAAGGTGCCAAGTGGTTCTTTAAACCACGTAATAATACTCGTAGGGCTACATTTTTAGAGTTAATAATTCTTGTTCATTAAAATGTGTGATAACTAAAGATATTTGTCAGTTCAGAAGATGTTGTATCTTGTATAAATATCTCTTTTATCAGAAAGGTATCTTTAAGATATTGCCAGGTTCTAACTACACATGCAGAAATGTTGATAGTAGCTTTAACTTTTACTTTTGCTATGCTTGACATTAGGTACTTATTCTGGAAATTATCTGAATCAACGGTACTATAACATTTATTAATAAATTTTTCACAGATTTCCACGAAACTAGAAAGTAATGAATTTTCTTCATGGAAATCTGCAATCATATCAAGATATTAATTTTTTAATTTTGGAATTGCGGTTTCTCTTTTATTTTTAAGTGTAAATTTAAATTATCAGTACTATTATTTATTAAGGAGAAATTAGAACAAAAATTATCTTTATTAGGTAGTTTTGAGTCGGAATCTGAGTCTGATGAATCAGAATTTATTAGAATTTTAGGCTCTCTATACGACTTTATAGTACTTATCAAACAATAATTGTCCACTCCATGCAAGCTGGTTCACTCAGAAGGTTTGGCTAGGCAGGTATCTTGGATTTTTACACTTAACACGATTCCCGTTTTAAAGAGCTACTTAATCTACCCACTGGAATATAACACTTTCGAATTAAGGTCAATAAATCGTTGAAACGAACCGGAATTTATATTCGTTAAACCCGTTTTACCATACTTCTGACTGCGCCACTCAGTCTGGTATCCTTTGTATGTGTCCTAATCATCTTATTCGTTGGGTTCTTGATACTCTATGCTGGTCTGTCAGATCTTTATTTGTTCTTTTGATCTAAACGCAGTTCTCCATTTTTCCTCCAAATCATCAAAAAGTTTAAAGATATTTAGTTTTACTTGATTTATTGTGATTTGTAGTGTTAGTTATTATATAGTTTCTTTTTTTACTGTATCAAATGCTAGCTTAAACTTTAAAGTTAAATAATGTCATGATCGGTTTTTGGTATTGATAGATTTCCTTTAGTATCTCTTTCAGCAAGAAAATCTGTTCTGTTGTACTTCCTCGTTGTCTGAAACCCATCTGGTATTTACTAATAATATCTCCCAATATTTTGGTTGTTATATGTCTTATATGCATTGCCAATATTTTTTTTTCTATGTGTAAGCAGCTACGCCCCCTTAATTTTGGCATTCGCTTGTATCTCCTTTTTTAACTAGGACATAGACACCAGTCTTTTGGTAATTGTCCTTCATTCCATATTTTTTCAAATAATATCTGCATTTATTCATGTATGCAATTTCTTCCATATTTGAACATCTTAGATTATATTTGGGCACTTCCTGAACTTTTGTTATTTTCTTGATATGATTTGGATATGATTGTGTACTTTAATATTCTTCCTCGTTATGTAAGTTTATTTTTAGATTTTCTTGTCCATTTAGTAAATGTTCGAAATATCTTTTTCATCTATTTACAATGTTTTTTTCATTTATTAGACTTTTTTTTCATTTTGGTCTCTCATAAATAAGAGTTTAATATAATTTTCTTTTTTTATTTTTTGACCCGGATACAGATTTCTGATACCTTTATTTTTGTAATTTTTCTTAATTTCTTTTTGAGAAGCTTAAAGGTTTTCTGACCTTCTAGTAATTTAAATAAAATTCCATCCCACACTTTGCACATTCAATTTCGCTATCTAACTATAACCAGTCTATATATATGCGATAATCCATTCGATTCCATGCGATAATCGGCGTAACTTTACAAATTTACAAATAAAAAATTAAATTTACAAATAAATAACAATGGACATACAACTTTTAATTAAGTTTTTATGTTTTACATTTTATGTAAGTTACATTACGTTATTTAGAAACATAATTTTCACTTATCAAAATTAGGTTTTTCCATTTTTTAGTTAGGACTTGTCAACAACTTGACAAAGACAAAACATTGTCTTGCGAGTTTTATTTTAGATATTACAGAACTTGAAGTGTGGTATATCAAAAATTAGATTAGGTTATATCAGTTGTTAATAAAAAACTCTAAATATTTTACAATCAGTGTTTTCTGCAATAAATTAATAATGACGTATTTGCAACATTACATTGCAATTCTAGAGAGAAAAAAGTGTTAATAATATAATCTAAGTTTTTATTAAAGGCTATGGAGTTGTTTTAAATAATTGTTATTTTACTTTTTATTTTACATATACATACATACATATATATATATATATATATATATATATATATATATATATATATCAAATTTGATTTGTGTGATTTGTCGAGTTTATCTAAGTTAAATAATTTAATTTTTTGTCGCCGTTTTGGCAACGTCACGCTTGACCACACTTTTACAAATTAGATTACCTCCGCTTCTTCTAGATGTTCATTCTTATCAGTTCTTCCTAAACATCTAGACAAAGCAGAACCAATCTTACTAAACAATGGCAAGTGTGACCTGGCCGAAACGTCGTTAAAACAATGGTTGTTCTACTAAATCTTAAAGCTACTCAATGCCGAGTATACGCGAGCTACCACAGAAATCTCATAAACACACACACACACATACACACACATATATATATATATATATATATATATATATATATATATATATATATATATATATATATATATATATATATATATATGAAACCTAGAGCTAAGATTAATACTATTACAAAAAATAATATTAAACTCACCAGTCTTCCGGGTTGAACTGCGTCGATATCCATTTTGCCGAGCTTTCGACATCCTCTCTGATGTCTTCCTTAGGGCTTCCGAGGTCTCAGTCTCCCGAGCCCCCAGACACTACTACACTGTTCACTGATCACTGCACTGTCACTACTAAGTAAGTAGATTTAATGGTAGTCAGTACCTCTCGGTTCTTATTCATTCTTCTAAGGACCTCGTCATTTGTGACTTGGTTAGTCTACGGGATCTTAAGTATTTTCCGATATAGACACATCTTAAATGCTTTCAGTTTTTTGCACATATCTTCATTCAAGGTCCACGACTCAATACCATATAAAAGGACAGAAAAGACGTATCATCGCAGCATTCTTACTTTTGTATAAAGAGAGAGGTTGTGACTCTTGAAGAAGGGCCCCATCCGATTGAAGGTGGATTTAGCTTTTGCGATGCGTGCTCTAATCTCCTGGTTGTTGATCCATTCTTCATTTTTTATGGTGCCGAGGTAGTTGTTGTGTATCACTCTTTCTACAAGAGATTGGTTGACGTAGAGTTAACCTTCTGTTATCCTTTTCTTGCTAATTATCATAAGCTTTGTCTTCTTAACGTTTATATTTAGTCCAATATTGTTGACTGTAATACGTGATTTTGTTCATAAGAACTTCTATTTCTTCTTAGTTGTATGGTGTCATCTGCATATCTGATGTTGTTAAGCCGGTAACAATTTAGTAGAATACCTCTTTCGGTTTCGTGCAAAGCTTCAATAAATATTCTTTCAGAATACAAATTGAAGATTAGAGGAGACAAAATACAGCCTTGCCTCACCCCACGCATGATTTTCACATAGTGTGTTCACCTTCAACTCTGAGATTTGCTGCCTGATTCCAGTAAAGATTTCTAATCATTTTCAGATCTTGGTTGTTAATTCCTGCTTCTTTTAGTATTTGCATCATCTTGGCGTGCTGTACTCGATCAAACGCTTTCTCGTAATCAACCAGACATGCGTATACGTCGCCGTTGATATCCGCTTAGATACCCATCTAAGCGATCACAAAATGAAGCAGTTCAATAAAATTGAGCACAACGCCAACGCGACAGATCTCTGCAGCGATATGCAGAAATTACAAAAAAGCTTGTCAATACACAGTATACTGAGGCGGTACATATAAAAAATGATTGTGGCCAGTAAACAAATACCATTAAACAAATTATTCTAGCTGCACAAATTCAATAATGAACCACAACACATACTCCAGTGCATACTCTTTATACCCTCCACTGTGCCGCTGCGTAGACAGGAAGATATGTTGAGTAAAAAAATATAGTTCTAAATTTTCTTTTGTTCGGACAAAAAAAAGTTCCGGTGTCTTATCAACCATTTTGTAATCTTCCTATAGTTCCCTTTATCTTCAGATCACAAAAGATAAACACACCTGTTTATTTAATTTTGAATGTAAAATTATTTTAGAGAGAAAATTGTCATACATGCTAATGATGGGTGCGTGCAGTTTTGTGTATAACTTCAATAAAACTTAATTGTATTAATGAAGTAACTGATATTATCAGCATACTGTGCATGTGTTTTTACAATAGTTCTTTAGCATAAATAACTTATTGTGTTTTTATCTGACATGATCTCGGAAGTGTCTGACAAAATCTTTTTTGTTATAATTTTGATAAGCGTGTTTTACCACCTGCAAAAGATCGGAGCTATTATCACTATTAAACTAGTAAAGTATTCACTCATATAGACACTTGCAGTTGTCCTTCATGTTTTATCAACTATTATTTCAAGATGTCTTGTCCCGATAATGCATTTTTAACCTTTGGTTAAGATAACATGAATTAAAATCATTCATTCATTTAGTGATTTTATGAATTATACTTATTAAAAAAACATTATAAGTTGTTTATTTGTTTTACAGTATTGTCAAATGTATTTGTTTACAATTTAAAATTATAAACGATTCAATATTAACAAGCAAGTTGCTACTAGAAAATTCCACAACTAAAATTACTAGGGAATGGAATGGAAGCGTTTTACTAGCCATAAATAAAAAGAGAGATAAAGAGCAATTTCGAAAGTATAGAGGCATCTTGCTTATAAACACTGACATAGGTAATTTAATACAAATTATCTGTAATACATTTACAGCAAAAATACATTTATAAAAGTACCTGCTTGATATGGAATTGTAAGGCATTAAGTTCTTGAGGTCTTTAATTTTTTTATGATAGCACTACTGATAGGACTACTGCTTGATGCAAACCCAGACAGTTAAGCTGAACGTGTAGCACATATTGCGTTCTTTCTTGATAAATCCATTACCTTAAAATAATCTGAATCAAAAGAAGTTTTATACGAAACTTTTGAAAGTGCATCTGTGCGATACTGTAACCACCTTATGTGAAGCCAGGAAATAGTTTCATTATCAGTGTTTAGTTTGCTATACACATAGTGACTTTTTAGAATCTGTGATAAATTTAGGAAATCTTTTTGTTCCATTTCTATAACTTTAATTGAAGGATTTCTCGGAACCATTCTAATTAAGTTCGCCTAGTCTCTGGCTACTTTTATTTTGACAGTTGTATATTTCTTGACTTTTTCAATAGCTGCATGAATCATATCCGCTTCTTGATGAGTATGCCCCGGTTCAAGCAATTTATAATTGATCACAAGATCTCTTTTATTTCTGTTAAGGTTTTCTGCCAAAAGAGACAATATAACAGCAACATAAATAATGTCTAACTTGTTCTGAACAGTAGTCATTGTACATGTTAATTTCGTTAATATTTGCCTGTAAAGAAAGGATATTGTGTCTTAAATAGGATGCTATTTCTTGTCCTCCTCTAGCGTCTATTGATTTTTCCCAAACCTTATAAACGGCATGTTTATTTTTAATTATGCAACTATAGATAGTGAGGTTTAAAGTCCATAATGATCTTTGATAAAATGAAATATCGTTTTGAAGCATGGGTGCAACTAAGCATTTTTCTAAATTAAATGATAAAAATGCGGAATCACTTTCAGAATTACAGCTTCGGGGTTTTCATTTTTTTCCTTGTATGCTCGATCTGTCATGGAAAGATGCTGGCTATAATTCTCTTAATGAACTGCTTGTTCTTGCAAATCAGAAGTTGTATCAATTAATGAATTATACCGATCGCACTTTGCACAAGTATCATTAGAAGGAGGGTGAAATAACAGGTTACATTTTTCGTCTAATATTTTTCTATAAAATGACTCTAGTTCAGGTGTTACATCGTGCATATATATAGATATATATATATATATATATATATATATATATATATATATATATATATATATCTATATATATATATATATATATATATATATATATACTATATATATATATATATATATATATATATATATATATATATATATATATACATTATATATATATACATACATATAAACATATTTATTAAAATTAACTTGAAACATAATCACTGAATCATTTTTTACTTCTCTCTATGTATACTCATATAATATGTTTTTTTGAAGTTTAAAATATTAAATACGAATAAGAAAGTAAATATTTAAAAATGTTACATGACATTTAAAAATTTAATCAACGTTTAAAATATGTTAATAATTTAAGTGTTATTATGGTGAGGCTAACGATAGGTGTTAAGTTTGTACTAACCTTTAGAAAACTGTGGTCTAAGAAATACTTCCGTTATTTTTTACGTTTTTAGATACCTATGTTAATCTTTTTCCAATAGGGCATGTATATTATACCAAAAGCTCGTTTTATTATTTAGTTTTTATTTATTTTTTATAGGTAGTCTTCTAGTGTTGCATATGTTTTTATTATGTAATTACAATGGCATAACTATAATATTTATAGTCATTAGTTGTAGGCGACAATAATGTTCGGGCTACTTGTGATAAAACAATAAAATTATTTCTATTTTACTGTTTGTTTTTGTACTTTATAATTTATATTTTCAAAAAAGTAAGTTTGGACTAAGTAGTAATACAGTGTCGACCATCCTATGACTAAAAGTAAATCATGGATGTTTTCCAAATCGTCTATACAAAAACAGAGTTTTCCCAATAGACAGATGAGAGTGTGGAACTGGTTTAGCTGATCTAAATAACATATTTTTTAACTGTTTTATGCATGTAAATACAAGTACGTAGCTGCTTCAAGAATTGCTTGCTGAAAGCAGGTTTAAAGACTATTAATCTTAAATGTACTATTAAGTGAAGATAATACAAAAATTTTAAAATCGATTATGGTATTTCTGCAAAAAAATATAAATTAAAGATGCAAATGAAAAATTTGATCATTTGAATGGATATTTCGTTTGTATGTGTACCTATTTGTTGCTCACTTATCTAAACGTGGTTTATGTGTTGTGTATTATAATGAGGTCGCTCTGTTGAACCCCTGAGCGTAAAAAGTATCATCCCTATATAATCCTCAATAAATAAATACTAAAATTTGTATGTAATTACTTGGCTGAAAGTTCGAAACTGAGACTTAAATACAAAAAAAGAAAATCAGGAACGAAAATAACTGAATTGAAAGAAAGAGTAGAAAGTATGAAAAAAAAACGAACAAACGATTTAGCAAAACAGGGATTCAAAATCAATACAAACAAATAAAAAGATCTAATGAAGGCTCTGAAACATTTTATAGAAAATGACTCGAAACTAGATGCGAAAATTTAAAATGGAATCAAATTATTCGACAAAACTTGCCTATTTAAACTTCCAAAACAAGTAGAAAAATATAAGATTATGCACAGTAAAAACCAACTCGGAATGAGGCTAGGCGATAAAATAAATATACGGAATAATTTCTTAAATGGACACAGACAAATTCGAAGACAAATCGGATCGCAAGCTACAAAAGTAAAGAAAAATTGGGAAATAGTCAAGGTTGGATATAAAAAGACGAAAATTGAAAACGATGAATAAAGATGGAATAGAGAAAAGAGCACATCAAAGAAACAAAATAACCCTAAGATTTTAAAAAACCAATGAGTCAAGTTTACCAATAAAACCAACCAGGTGACGAAAAGGAAAATTAATACTGATAAACACGAAATACCAAAGGAAGCACCATACAAAAAATTGATGAAAAATCTAATCAAAGGGGCGATACTTGAAAATTGAATTCATGGAATGACAGAATTATTAGTAAAAAAACGAATTAATAATAGAATTTAAAAACTTAGAATTGAATATACTTGTGATAACACAAACAAAAAGATGAAACACGTAAGGTGGAGCAGTACTTTGTATAATAAAGAGAAATATGAAGAACAAAATGTTCAAAGTGGAAACAATTTCGACAAGATTCTTTTTTTTTTCGACAATTTTTACCAACCAGAATAGTTTTATGTTTTGTCTATTTTTATTTGAAACTATGCGCCAACTAGCCCCAAGTCAGGATTGGTTAAAGCACTACCTGTTCACTTAAATTGTTAAAATATTATATTAAAAAACTCTATTATATAAAAAAAAAACACATAAAATCATATTGGCATAAATCTAAATAGCTAAATACATTAATTTAAACTGTAACCTATTTACAAAAATATTGAAGAACTTAAGTGTAAGAAAAACATTAATTGCTTTTACAATTCACACAAACAAAAAAATACCGGGATGATCAGTACAAGCCACATTTTACAATTTGAGCCTTCGATCCAGTTTTCAACTGAAGCACTATTTTTGTATTTATCCATACAATAAAGTCCTCTTCTTCTGAATCAATCTTTTGTTCTTCTTCTTCTTCTTCTTCTTCATCATTTTTAATTTGTGTATCCGTCAATATTGCAGTATGACGTTTTCTTTTATTATATTTAGGTTCTTTCTTTATAGTTGGAGTTTTTGGTAAAGGCTTTAATTTGAGTTAAGTGAGAGGAGGGAAGTCACCATTCTCCTCTTAAATGGAACTTTTAGAACAGTTTATTGGACAATCAGGTTTATTTTCAAAAAAAGAAACGTCATAAGGTTCCTTTGAACACTCCCGCTGCGGCAGATTTTGGCGAAACGGCTTGTCGAGTAAATTCGATGCAATTGACAAATCTCACTGCTATTTTCAATCAACTTAATTAAATAATTTTTTAAATTCTAGTGGATAAGGTAAATCAGTAGCATATCCTGGCACTTCTTTACGTTATCGTGTCCAGACATGTCATTCATAAAATTTCGGCCCAGTATCGGGCTATGTCGCTCGGTTTCATCTTTATTGACGAGCCACAAATATTTAAGGGTACATCGATAAGGACAGTTTCTGCATGTAAGAAGATGTTCCACATACTGTTTCTCCACAGTCACAGTTCTCTCATCTGCAACGCCTCTGCGTGTTGAGGGTTCTGCAAAACTCACTGCTTTATAAATATATATTTATATATATAAAAGTGACGTTGGCTTCATGCACCCCGTTACTATCCTGCATGTGGCATTTAGCGCCTCATCAACTTGTTTGGTGTAGGCAGATCTGCCTGAAACGGGGCACGCATATTCAGTAGTTGAGAAACACAGTGCCTGTGCCGTTATTCTTGAAACGCTAGGACGTGCGCCCCATTTACTTCTCGTTAGCTTTCTGAGTATACTGTTCCCAGTTGTTACTTTCCCTCTCGTTTTTATGCAATGTTGTCTGTAGGTGAGGAACTGGTCCAGAGTTACTCCAAGATATATAGGTTGGTTTGTGTGTTCTAATGTATTATCATTCCACACAATTCCAACAAATTGGGTCTCAGAGAATTCTGCAGGTAGTTTCATTGTTTTTAAGGCAGTTTCGAGTTTCTCCTCCACTTTTTCAAAACTATTTCCTTGAGCACATATTGCAAGATCTTCAGCAAAGAGGATGTGCTTGGTTTCGGTCGGAGTAGGTTGGTCGTTTGTGTATATATTGAAGAGCATTGGTGCTAAAACAGTTCCCTGTGGGAGGCCGTTTTTTTGAACTCTCCACCTATTTACTTTACCATACAGCATAACAAAAAAACGTCTTTTTTGAAGTAAGGAATATACAATTTTTCCCAGATAGTGGTCATTGAGTGTTGTATAATTTGCGGAGTAATGTTTTGTGCCTTACTGTGTCATAGGCTGCTGTCAGATCTACAAAAGCAGCCGCTGTTATAAGTTTTTCTTCAAAGCCCTCTTGAATGTGTTCTGTTAATGCAAGGACTTGACCGGTGCAAGTGTTGCCGAGTCTGAATCCTCCTTGTTGTGGGATGAGGTGCTTCTCGACATTTTTTTTATTCTGGTGAGTGAGTCTTCTGGTGAGTATATTTTAAAAAAGTGACACAATGGCGAAATAGGTCTGTAGCTGCTGGGGTTTTCTGGGTCCTTTTCTGGTTTTAACAAGGCTATTACATTAAATTTCCTCCATGATTTTGGAACTTTGCAGGTTTTGCAGCACGTGTTATAAAATTGCAAGATCCAGTTTTTTGCTCCTTGGCCTAGATGCTTTATTTTTTCACTGCATGTATTATCCACACCTGCAGCTTTCCCGCTTTTTAACCTGTTTAGACCGTCGTGGAGTTCTTTTAGTGTAAAAGGTGTTCCTAGGTGGTTTGTCTCCGAATCCAATTTTCCCCTAGTATTTGGGCCCTTATATCGTTTAGTAGTTCTTCCATCCGTAAGGAGTTGAGCAAAGACTTGGTTTGCTGGAACCTTACAAGGTGGTTTATGTTCTTTTGGATCACCGCTGAGTTTTTTTACGACGTTCCACGCTATTTTGCTACTATGTGCCACATCCATTTTTTCCAGGGTCTCAATCCACTTTTCCTATCTGGCTTGACTTAGCTTTTGGAGTAGTACTGCTCCGCAGTCAACCGTTTCTTGGCTAAAAGGGTCAGTGGAATGGAGGATTTCGTATGTTCCCACTAGTTCTTTGGACTCGCTGAACATCCCGGGAACATATTGTTGTCTACATCCTCTAGGGATAGTTTTTCTAGACACCTTTTTGAGTACGTTTACAAATTTTTAGTAGTTCTCTACTTTTGGTTCAAGACGTAGCAGCTCAGAATCTAGCATGTCTGCATACTTTTGTTAGTTTGCCTTTTTAAAGTTAAATCTCCGTCTGAATGGAATAGCTTGCGGTCTAACAATTGTAAAGATATTTATACCAATTGGTCTATGCTGAGTTTTTGGTATAGGGCCATATACTATTTGGTACATCGTAATCGAGGTTGTTACTTGAGAAACAGATATCCGGGTTATATCCTCTTTTTCAAACTTTGCTCTGAAAACATGGTGAACGAGTAGGATCATGGATTAACGTGAGGTCCATACTTCTACTGCGTCTCCATCTGTATGGAGCAGAAACGTGGACAATAAAGGCGGAAACTCTATCAAAACTTCAGGTTTTTGAGCTATGGTTACACAGAAGAATCCTAAAGATACCATAGACAGACAAAGTCACCAATGAAGAAGTACTGCGGAGGATGAATACAACCGCAGATTTGGTCAACATCGTAAAGAGCCGTAAGCTGGAGTACTTGGGACATATAATGAGAAATCAAGGCAGATACGAGCTACTCGAATGCATTTTGCAGAGTAAAATTGAAGGAAAAAGAGCCCTAGTACGAAGAAGAATATCCTGGTTTGCTAACCTGAGAGCATGGTATAGAAAGACCTCAACACAGCTATTTCGTATAGCAACCAACAAAATCATCATAGCCAGAATGATCGCCAACGTTTGGAACGGACATGCAACCTAAGAAGAAGAAACATGCATTTGCATTAATTATCCACCAATTTCATATGTAGGATTAATGAATTAAAAATCTTAGTGATTTTTGTTATATAAGTCTCCCTGATAAGTGTATTTTTAATAATTGTTCGCGGGTGGTGTACTCAATAAGATAAAATATAAGTAGTTTTGCTATCAATATATTGTTATAAATTATTTAAAATATTCATACTAATTGACGTATTTCGATAATAACTATACAAGATAAATATTAATTATTTTTGCTATCAGTATATTGTATTACAAAAAATTAGCTTATTTCGATTATTCTGTAAACTACTGTATTTTGTAAAGAATCTAAGTAATTAAAATATTGTCAATGAAATAAATATCGAAGATATTATAATGATAATAAAAATTCTAATTGTCTGCAAAAAGCAAAGGTATAGATTATTAAAGAAGGGCGTCTATCAAACAGTACAATATTAGTAGTTGTATGGAGAGAAAAGCGATTGATATTGAAGGTTTTTCCCCAAGAAAATGGACACTGGAAATAAATTTGTTTTTGTGGCAATAATTTATTTTACAAAATTAACTGAAACCTATGCAATCACAAACTGGGAGGCTTCTACGATTGCAACAATCCTGGTTAAATAACTTTTCAGCCATGTTGGTGTTTAAATAAATGATATAAAACGTTTTCCTTGCACCTTTGTTAATTATATTTATTTATGAATAATTTAATACTTACAATATTAATATGTAAATAAACCAATTTGACAATACTTCTCAATTATTTAGGATTTCCTAAGATGAAATATTTTTTTTATTTATATCTTCAGAAAATAACATAAATTTTTTTACTTCTCTCCTAGTGGATTGCTAACTTATCTTCTTCTAGTTCCATGACCGTTATCGATCGTTGGATATCATGTTGGCTACCATATTCGCTATCGTGACTTTATTGACAGCAGCTCTAAATAACGATGTAGTTGATTTTCCATACCATTGCCTTAGATTTTTCAGCCATGATGTCATTCTTCTACCAGGACCACGATTACCTTGGATCTTTCCCTGAATGATCAGATGTAAAAGATCATATTTTTCAGGGTGTCTCATAATATGACCGAAGTATTCCAGCTTGCGTTTCTTTATTATATTGACCAGTTGTGTTGTTTGGTTCAGCCGTCTAAGGACCTCCTCATTTCTAACTCTGTCGACCCAGCTTATTTTCAGTAGTTTTCTGTATACCCACATCTCAAAGGCTGTCAAGCGTTTAAGCATAGCCTCAGTTAGGGTCCACGCTTCTACTCCATACAGCAGGAGCAGGACTAACTTATGGTTTTAGCTAACTTACTTCTTCTTCTTCTTTTTATGTAAGCATAGCTCTGTCTGTTTTTAAATGTACCTTCAGTAAGTTGTCATTCCATCGTTATCGTGGTCTTCCTACTGATCGTCTTCCTATTGGGGACGTCTCTTGCTGTCTTTTCTACTCTACTTGTTGTTATTCGGCTTATATGATCCTTCCATTTTACTCTTCTATTTCTTACCCAGTCCTTGATGTTCTCCACCTTGTATCTACGTCGTATATAGGTACTTATAGTTCTGTCCCAAAGTGTTTTACCATCAATTTTTTAAAGTGTTTTTATCTCTGCTGTTTCTAATATTCTTTTTGTACTTTCTGTGTCAGGCCGTATTTGTGCCGCGTATGTCAATATTGTCTTGATGACTGTGTTGTAAATTCTGCCTTTATTTCTTTTCCAATATTTTTATTTCTGCATATTGTCTTATTCAGGCAACCTGCGGCTCTATTTGCTTTATTCACTTGATCTTCCACTTCTGTTTCAAACTTTTTATAACTAGATTATGTGACGCCCTAGATATTTAAATTCAATAACTTATTCTATTATCTGACCTTTCAGCTTCAATTAGATTTTAGTAAATTTACTTCTAAAACAATGCATTTTGTGTTTTTTTGGGGAAATTAACATACTTTGTTAATTTGGCATTGAAAGGCATTGAAAGAAATGAAAAACAACAAATCGCCTGGAAAATATGGAATAACTACAAAGATAATGAAATATGGTGGAAAAATGGTAATTAATACTCTACGTTCCCTTTTTAACAAGATATTAAAAGAAAAAAGAATCCCAAACAACTGGAAGGAATCAGTAACCATGTAGCATTTGCAATATTAAAATCCCCTCGTATATGTAATATATTGAAATCCCCTCATATATGTTTGAGAAATCGCAGAATATTTTTTAATGTGTTTCAATTTCCGATTCGTACGTATTAAAACACTGAATTCTTTCAATTCATTTTAGTGTTAAAAAGTAATATAAACCATTTTAGATTTGTTTATTATTTTAAAGATGTTTTTCTTTTAATGTTCTATTCGAAGTCGCCTTATAATTTTTGTACGTCGTAGAAATGGAATCTTCTGCGTTTTAATTCCTGTCAAGTGTTTTTTATTTTACGTTATGCGATCAATTTCTAACGGCAATTTCTTTACTCTCGGTAAAGCCAGGCGTGTTCCGTTTTGTTGAAGTCCGAATTTATATTCAAATTCGAAATCTTTTCGTTTTCCTTTTTTTTTGTCGTGGAAATGTAACATGAAGTGACAGTAGCAGTCGGATGCTTGGTATTGAACAGTTTTACATTAGTTTTTGAAGATGGCCTCATGTTGCCATTGTGCTGTGCCTGTTGCAGTCTTTGAAGGAGATGAGTTTTCAAGGTTGTGTTCCAGCCGGTACTGGCTTCCGCCCTCATCTTCTTATCCCTGATCGTCATCCCGGATCTGCCCCCAGTATGGTTCTAGCATAATTCCAGTTCCCGACCTCAGACATGCAGATTGAAGTTTAGTGAGGTTCAGGTAACTTTTTCTGTGTCTAAAATTTAAAGTCAAGGTAGACATTTAAAAAAATAATAATAATTGTTTTCATTAGTTAAAAAGATTAATTTTTTTTTATTTGTAATAATTTTTATATTTGGCACTGTTTATACGTCAGTAACATTTGTAAGTTTTTGTAGCATCTCCTGAATTTATAAATCAGTAGAACACATGTAAGTTTTCTTTATTATTTTGGTAAGAATCTCTGTAACTAATATAGCATTTTTTGTGCTGTCTGTATTTGTGTAACTGTTTGTGGTATGACACAAAAATAAATGTTAAATTTTGTTTCTTAACATTTTATCTATTTTTTTTTAAATTAATCCTTTTTTTTTTCTTTTCGAATAGTATCCCAAGTTATCGTTACAAAAATATCGCCCAGATATGTTTTGATTTTTAATAATTATTTTCCTATTACAACTAGTTGTTGTAATAGTTCTGTATCTGTAGAGTAGGGAGGGCGAGTTAAGTTTCACAGCACTTAGGCCACAATTGACCCATTGTGCATCCTCCCAGGGAGCTGTCACCCTTAGCTCATTGTCCATCCTGCCATTTCTAGGAAGGTGGACAAGTCACGCGTACTCTCGTATTAACGATAACTCTGGGCATTCACATAGGACATGCTCCACAGTTTCGTCTTCTCGTTCACACTTCCTACATAGAGGTGTGTCTACTAGCCCCAGTGTGTGGAGGTGTTTGCTTAGTTGACAATGACCAGTTTAAAAACCAACTGCCAAACGTAGATTTTTCCTGGTCATTCCCAAGTACTTCTTTGATGTTGACTCTTTAAGGTTACTTAGTGTTACCCTGGCAAGTTTACATTCTTTCCCTTCTTCCCATCTTTTTACGGTTTGCGTATGGGAGTGACATTTGACAATTTCCGCGATTGTTGTAGTTGACCAATCAAAAAGATCCCCAGGTCCTAAGAGTCTTAGGCCTGTCGCCTTCCTAGATAATTGGTCAGCAATGCGGTTGCCTTTATTCCTATTGTGTCCTTTAACCGACTTCTGGATGATGGTATTACCATCCGAAGCTTGAGTTAGTGACTCGTGACACTCCATTACTAAACCTGATGTGGCACGTGGTCTATTCAAGGTTAGTAGCGCTTGTCTGCTATCTGTGCAGATCATTATAGTTTTCCGGCTATACCTTTTTGGGTTATCTCTTTTGCGGCTATGGAAATACCAGTTAGTTCTATCTGAACTACATTGGCATTTTTGCCCATACCCCACTTTATTCTTAGGTTCAGTGATCTGGAGTATATCCCGCATCCTGAGCCTTCTTTCATTTTGGAGCCATCGGTGTATATGCAGTAGGCATTTGCCACGTTTGTCTCCATATACTGTCTTGTTTCAATTTTGTAGGGTTTGTTAAAGACGAACTTTGGTTCAATTGAGTCGCAGCCTGCCTGTAGTACTGGTAACGCATCCAGCTCTCCCCGCCAGAAACGAGTTCTCAAATGTCCCATTCCTACATCAAGGTTTGCACCAGCTGAGCGCAGTGGCATCATTGTCACTAGAGCCACCTCTTTGACATATATATCTAGAGGCGTGATGCCAATGATCAACTCCATTGCAGAAGTTGGTGTTGTTTTCATGGCACCTGTTATATTTATGCAAGCCATCCGCTGAATATGGTTTAGTTTGTTAATCGCTGTTGCCTGTAGCACTTCTGGTACCCAAGCAATAGCTCCTTAAGTTAGCATTGGCCTAATGACATCGGTGTAGACCCAGGCGATCACCCTGGGCGTGAGGCCTCAGGTGAGTCCAACCGTTCGTCGACACTGTTCATAGGCAATATATGCTCTTTTAGCTCTACCATCTAGGTGTGAGTTCCATGTTAACTTCCTGTTAAGGGTAATACCAAGGTACTTCACCTCGTCAGAAAAATTTAGACTGTAGTTTAGAATCCTTGGGGGTATTAAGCCCGTGATTCTTCTTTTCCTGGTAAAGAGCACCATTTCTATTTTCTTAGGATTTATAGATAGTGAGTGTTCCTTGCACCATGTTTCTATTAGTCAAAGAGCAACTTGTGATCTCTCACATAGTGTGTTCTCAAACTTACCGCTTTGCAGGACAGCAATATCGTCTGCATAGGCTATTGTGTAGAAACCGTTGCTGTTGAGTTGGTCAACCAGGGTGTCTAGAACTATGTTCCATAGTAGTGGTGATAGCACTCCTCCCTGTGGACATCCCCTCGTAACCATGCCTCTAACAGAAACATCTTCTACATTTATGCTTATTACTCTACTAGACAGCATACTAAATATCCATTTGCTTATGGCCAGGGAAACATTCCTAACGTTGAGCTGTTGGGTGATGGTTGGAAATGTGGTTTTATCAAACGCTCCCTCAATGTCTATGAATATACCTAGGGTGGATTCTTTATTATCCAGCGATCTTTTAATTCTTCCCACTACATGATGCAGTGCAGAATCGGTAGATCTTCCCGAAGTATATGCATGTGGATTTGGGTGAAGTGGGTTATGAACCAGAACTTTATCTCTTATGTACCTCTCGCATAGCCTCTCCATCGTTTTCAACAGAAAGGATGTTAGGCTAATTGGTCGGAAAGCCTTTGGTAGGGTGTAGTCCATCCTATCTGGTTTTGGTATGAAGACCACACGTACCTCTCTCCACTTCTTAGGAATATATCTCAGAACCAAAAAGGCTCTGAATATTTCCACGAGGTGCGGCAGAAGGATATCCAGTCCCCACCGTAGTAGGGCTGGATATATGCCGTCAGGCCCTGGTGATTTGAAAGGGGTGAAGCACGATATAGCCCATTTTACCTTTTCCTCATTAATCATTGTTCTGGCGAGATGCCAGTGGTTTGTTGAGGGTATGATTGTTTCTTCCATCCGGTTTGGTGCTGTTGAGACACTAGAACCGGGAAAGTGTATTTTCATTAGGACCTTAGCACTTTCACGAAGGTTGGAAGTTTTGTTCCCATCTTCCTTCGTGAGTATGCCAACATGCCGATGTGGGTCCTTTGAGAGCGCCTTTTGTAGCCTGGAAGCCTGCGGGAAATCTTCGATTTCCTCACAGGAGGTTCTCCAAGCAGCTCTTTGTCTTTGTCTGCAGACTTTTTTAAACTCTCTGAGATTTCATTGATAAGAATCCCAATCCTCTTTGAGTTTGATGCGTTTCGCTCTATTAAAAGCTGTTCTTGCTATCTTTCTAAGGTGTTTCAATTCAGTGTTCCACCAAGAGTTGGTTTTGCGACTTTCCTGGACCATCCTTATTGGACAGGATTTTTTATAAGCATAGCTTATTTTGTTTTGGATAGATACCGTATACCTTTCCAATTCGATATTAGTTCCTGGAGTTGAAGCCTTTTCATTCCGCAGAGCATCTTCTAAGAGTCGGTTGTAGAGTTCTACATCCGTCCTTCTAGGGTTGCGCGATTTAATAAGGCTTTTTTCCAGATTAATATTATAGGTTAGCCAGCGGTGGTGAGACATAGAAATATCCTCCGATACCTGCCAGTTCTGAATCTTATTCGATATTTCAGCTGTTGCCAGCGTAATATCTATGACTGTTTGGCTACGAACATTAATAAAGGTAGGTTCGGTTGTTTTATTTAAGATATACAAATCTTTTATAATAATATAGTCATAAAGGGACTTACCTCGATCAGCCAGATATGTTTTGATTTTTAAATTTGAATGACTTACGCAGCAATAGGAAGACTCATTGTTATGCTGAATAACAAAAAATGCCAATAAATTTATAGAAAAGGGTATTCAACAGTATGTTATATTCTATCAGGAATGACTTATGGCATGGAGACCAAGACACTTACAGAGTTATCAGCCATTATATTAAGAACAACAAAGGGCCATTAAACGAGCTATATTAGGATTTTCTCTTAGAGTTACATTTGTAGCAGGACCTGTACAAAACAGAGTTCTCCACTCTTCTCTGTTTTGTGCAGGTCCTGCTTCAAATGTAACTCTCAGAGAAACTCCTAATATAGCTCGTTTAATGGCCCTGTGTTGTTCTTTGAGAACAATAAGAATTTCGTAAGCAAACTAGCTGAAGAAGATGAAGTATTACTTATAAAGTTAAAATTAAACTTATAATATGACAGCTCCATTTATTTTTTATATTGTTCACCCATGTGAACTAAATTACTAAGAAGTAAACTTAGAACATACAGTATATTCTCGAAGGTACAGTTGCTCAGTAGTGGTAGATTATGGGCAAGATCGTTCTTAATGGTGAGAAGCAAAATAAAGAATAGATATAAAACAACAAAAGAAAAATAGGGAAAGGAATCCCTTTACAACTCTTCAAAAAATGACGCCATCATTTTTAAATATTTGAATCCCAAAAAAAACAAAAATGGGGTATATATAAGACAAACAGAAAAGTGCAAATATCACAAATCATAAAGTAATCAAATGGAGCAATTAGGTATTAATCAATCAATAAAAATCAATAAAGTTATTATTTATCATAAGAAACATGGGTACAGTCCTAAGTTGTACTCTTTGCTAAATTGACTGGATTAACAACAATGGATTAATAAAGCTGTAAAGAGAAAATCGTCAATTAAATGACAAATAGTTTAATACACAAAAAGAATAAAATATTTGTTGCTTATTAAACTCACTTTGATTTAAATATGTTTAAAATAGAGACTGTACAAAATAATAATAATTATTAAATATTTAGTAATAAATAATGAAATATGCACTATGATAATGTATTAATCTATATATAAAAGATTTTAAGAATTAAATTCTATAACGCAACGATACTCAGTCTCCAGCATTATTCCAAACTGAGACGCAAAATTGTTCACAATACTATGATGTGAGTGACCTCTAAATTGGGATAAAGTTACATGCGAGGAGCCTCTTCATTAGATTAAAGTAGTCTCTAAGTTAGGACCAGCTTGGATTCCCAATGGGATAAACTTAAACAAAGGTGGCCTCTAAAATAGAAGTTACTTAAATTGCCAATGGTACCCTAATTAAATAAGAAAATAAAAAATCAAGTATGCTAAAGAAACGAAAAAGAAAAGAAAAAAGATAAAAATATAAGAGAACGTTAGATAAAAAAAGGTCTTATTCTTAACAGGGCTCTGAAAAACATACATAAAACGTCTTCTACACATTGATGGTGTGGGTTTTTATATACACAAAAAGATTGTCCGGGCAAAATACCGTTTCCAAATTTGACTAAAAACATTGGAATTGTTGAGGGGTCTTAACAGTATTTTAGATTATGTAGTGTACAACATCAAAAATCGTGCTGATAGCTTTGTGGATCTCGTCATTTTTTATGTTCCTTATACCCCGTAAAAAAATTTCGTGAAGCCTGTAATATAAGGAAATCTAGATTACGAAAGAAGTCCGGTTAGAGTTTTGTCCAAACTGCAAAAAGTGCATCATATAACTAGATTTCTATAAAACACGTAAAGATTATGTTTCATTAAATATCATCAATATGATAAGATTGCAAAATTTTAAATAACAGTAAATATGGAAATAATTGATCAATATAGTTTAAATTCGATACCATTGTCGTCAAACTATAAGTTTTGTGAATGGTGTTATCAGTTACAGATGTTTTACTTAGATTACATATTTATTGACAATTGAATTTTATTAAATAAATAACAAATACACAACCAGCTAGAAAAATATTGGTTACATTAATATATTTTATCTTTTATCTCAATATCATGAATGATATTTGAATTGTTTCTAGTTTAACAATATACTAAAACTTTGGTTACAAAATTTACAGATGTTTTAAACAAATACCTAATGGTTAAAATAAAAGATATGAAATAAAATAAAGAAGATATGAATTCATCAAGAATCGAAATTCTGGGAGAGCATATTACCATAGATATCAACATAGTTCAAAAAGCTATAGCAGGGATGAAGAATGGGAAAGCAAGTGGACCAGAGGGAGTAACTACGGAATTAATAAAGAATGGCTCAGAGAAATTACACAGAATGATCACAATGATATTTAACGAATATATTAATGGACATCCAACACCAGATGAATGGAAAACAGCATATATGACCCCAATATATAAAAAAGGTGACAGGAGAAATTGTAAAAACAATAGATGGATATCGGTCACAAGTTCAATGAGTCGACTATACGGTCGAATACTACGGGACCTGATAGAGGAAGATTATCAATCGTCTGAAGAAGAAAAAACAAGGAGCATTTAGAGTAGGTCGTTCATATACAGATAACATCTTCTGTCTTAAACAAATTATAGAAAAAAAAATTGTGACAAATAGAGAGTTACATATGACTTTTGTAGATCTTGAGAACTCATATGACACAGTCCCGCTAAATAAACTATGGGAAGTCCTGGGCACATCAAACATTGGTTAGTGCTCTCAAAGATCTATATTATGGTTTAACCTCCCAAATGAAATTCGGAAACCTCTTTGGAAAAATTGGCAGTTACTAAGGGTCTCAGACAAAGATGTTGTATCTCTCCGACTCTATTTAAGATTTATATCTCTGCAGCTCTGAAACAATGGAAAAGGAAAGTCAAAGGAATGGATATTTAATTGAACGATCAGGATTACATATTTACTTTACAGTTTGCAGATGATCAGGTGGTGTTCTCAAATGACAAAGATGACATGGAATACATCCTTAGAAAACTAATTGAAAAATACCAGAAATGGGGATTAAATATCAATTTAGAAAAGACAAAATACCTCTCAATTGGAGCTGAAGCAGAACAACTCGATATCGATGACAATCAAAAAATAAATCCATGCAACGAATATAAATACCTGGGTAGTGGAAAAGACGAACAAGAAATAGAACATTGAATTGTACAAGCACGAAGAGCTGTAGCATGTTTGAACGGAGTTCTATAGAGTAAAGAAATATCAAAGAAAAGAAAATGGAACATCTATGAGACAATGTTTAAAACTAGCCTACTTTATGGGGCTGAGACATGGAGAATAACCGAGAAATATAAGAAAAAGGTCGAAGCTACGGAAATGGATGCCATCAGAAGATTGATGAGAATATCAAGAGCTGACAGAATACAGAATGAAGTGATAAAACAACAAATGGGTATAGAGGGCACTATAGTTGAGGATATTGAGAGAAAACAGCTAATATGGTATGGGCATGTGAGCCGAATGGGGGACGAAAGATTGCCTAAAAAAACGATGACGTGGCAACCCCCAGAGAAGAGGAAACGAGGAAGACCACCACAGAGCTGGAACCTAGGAGTTGGGAAAGCGATTAGCGCTCGAAATCTGGACGAAGACCTAACTCAAGACAGAATACAGTGGCGTTTGGGAGTCGGACAACGTCGTAAGACGTTATAAAACCGATTTTATATATATATATATATATATATATATATATATATATATATATATATATATATATATATATATATATATATGGTTAAAATACTGTGTAGAATAATTCTAAAATTGGTTCAACTAATGAAGTTCATTTTTATGTCTTATAAGCAGAAAAACTTTTTCTTTCGTTCATTTGCTTGGCCTTAGCTGCCAGGGCTATCTGGCCAGGATCTGTGTATTTACACTGAATGTTCAAGAGCCCTAACTAAGGTACATCTGGACATAAGCTCATAGCTCCTAAACCTGCAACAATAATTAGAGGAGAAAACAAATTAAAGTCAAATGTTCAAAAGTTCTATTGTTCTAGTCCTATTACTGCACCAAACCGCACTAAGCACATGCAATCCAAGCAGGCAGATTAAATCTTAAAATGTACATTAACGAACTATACTTGAGACTTTTTTGAGGCTAAAAACTTTTACACAGCAAGCAGTGTCTTTGAGTTTAAGTTTTAGAACAACACATGAATGAATGTTGGAACATCTTGAAATTCACGTCATTATCATTGACAGAAATCGAAGTTGACACAGTTGCCAAAGTATAAAAAAAATACTGACTCAATTTTAAATCAAATAGGTCACACAATTATTGCAAAATATTACCATCTTTTTACAACGACTATTTAAATTTTTACGTAACATTTTTGAAATAAAACGCACTAATTTTGTTCTTTAAAGAACAGATTTTATTAAATAGGTAAAAATATAAAATAAGAGGTATTCACTTTAAAATTCAAAATAACAAAGTACAAAAAGTGTCAACACCGCAACTGTCAAATGAGTGTTACCAACTTATGCCAAAATATCACCTTCGTTCGATTACAGTTACAGTGTGTTCCGAACAAAGATTCTTTATAAAAACGCTTTATAATGTATTTATACAAATTAAATGAAACATATTATTGTGTATTTTTTTACGTTAACATTAATGAAAATCTTTAAATATTATTTCTACGCGTATTATAATAAAATATGTCTAGTGGCTAAAATGCCAGTGTACTCGGCAAAGTGATTCTAAAAAAGAACACACCTACCGCCTAAATATTTCGTGTTGGTATCATGTGACCTCACGGACTATGACGCGAATGACGTGCAACGGTAAGTAAATTAGAAGAAGCATATCTGTGCATAAAGAACATGTTTAGATCATGGAAAAATCACATACAACGACACTGTGACTACAACTGTGGAAAAAAGTTTACGACTTTTAAACAAAATAATTGTTTTGAATGAACAGTTCAAGAAAATTTGTATAAACGTTTACATAAATCAGCAAAATGTTCCTGAAAACAGTTGTAAACAGTATAATAAGAAAAGCAGCCTTTTTAGGAGGAATTTTGTATTCTACCATAAGCGACATTGTGAAAAGTCGTGTTAAAAATAGTATATAAGAGTTCAAAAAGTAGTGTAGATTATCCTCAGAATATGAAGAGAACATCATAATACATTAATTTCTTAAGTCGTTTATCTAACAATAAAATATGTATCTACCTATCTAGCAAGCACAAAGTAGATGCATTTATAAATACCTATGAATACATCAAAATAAAAGGTGTCATCGTTTCTGTAAGATGACTCATAAGTCCATCCGAGAAATTGATTTTATCTAACGTAAGCCCAACAATTCAGCACGATATTTTAATTTAGGAATTACAAACAATGGACATAAATATTTTATCTTCTATATCATTCCTAAAGATTAACGCTAATATTCCAGAGTATAGCCATATCTTAAGTTTCAGACTTTAAGTCTTTATTAGCTCTTATAATGCCGTCATTCCAGAGTCAATATTAGTGAGCCACGAAGATAACACCTACAGAATATTCATTTCGTCAGATCCAAAAAACTGTTATAACTGCAAGAAGCCTGGTCATACAGCATCATGATGCATCATCATCACTGGCTCGACAACCCTTTTTGGGTCTTGGTCTGTTCAAGGATTCTTCTCCATTCTGACCTGTTTCGTGCTTTTTTTTTCCAGTTTTTAATTTTTAATGTTGTTATATCATTTTCTATTTGTTCTACGTATCTCAGCTTCGGTCTTCCTCTTGTTCTTTTTCCTACTGGCACTTGTTTGAATATTTTGTTTGGTATTTCGCCTTCTTCCATTCTTTCCACATGTCCAATCCAACGTAGCCTTCCTATTTTAATGAATGTTATGATATCCGGATCCTGGTATATGTTGTATAGTTCAAAGTTATACCTTCTCCGCCAAATCCCGTTTTCTTTTGTGCCCTTATATATGTGTCGCAAGATTTTTCTTTCAAAGGTGGCTAATAACGTTTCCTCCCTTTTAGAGAGTGTCCAGGTTTCTGAACCGTATGTGAGTACCGGTCTTATTAAGGTTTTGTATATTTGGCATTTTGTTTTTCTGGAGACGTTATCTGATCTTAGTTGCCTAATTAAGCCATGGTAACATTTATTGGCAATAAATATTCTCCTCTTCACTTCCTCTGCAACGTTGTTATCAGGCGTAACTAGGGATCCTAAGTATGTAAAGTTTTTTACCGCCTCAATGTTGTATTCTCCTATTGTTAAATTTGGAAGCTGCCTTATTTGTGCGTTTTTATTTGCAGGCATATATTTTGTTTTTGTCTGATTGATTTTAAGACCACTATTTTTTGCAGCTCGTTTTATTTGAGTGAATGCCTCTATCATTTCTCTTCTTGATCTTGCGATTATGTCAACATCATCTGCAAATGCTAGTACTTGCACGCTTTTATTAATTATTGTTCCTCGGGTATTAACTGTTGTGTCCCTTATTATTTTTTCAAGTATGATGTTGAATAATATGCATGATAGAGCGTCTCCCTGGCGTAGTCCCTTCTTCACATCTATTGTTTCCGTTAATTCGTTTTGTATCCGGATTTTACTTTCTACTTTTAGTGTTTCTTTTATCAATTCTATTAGCTGTGTTGGTATATTAAATTCTTTCATTGCTTTTGTTAGGAATTCTCGGTTTATATTGTCATATGCGCTTTCGAAGTCTATGAAGAGATGATGTTATATTCACTTGTGAGTGTGTCGATGTTATATTCACTTGTTTTTTCAAGGATCTGTCGCAGAACAAATATCTGGTCTATTGTTGACTTCTGTCTACAGAAGCCACATTGGTATTTGCCAACTATTTTTTCAGCGTATGGTCTAAGTCTTTTATACATTACGTTGGACATTATTTTTTATGCCGCATTCAACAGCGTGATTCCACGGTAGTTTTCACATTCTAACTGGTTTCCTTTTATATGTAGTGGTACAATAATGCCGCTATTCCACTTCTTTGGTAGCTGTTTATTCAACCATATCTTTCTTATCAGCTCATGTATGGCTTTAAGTAATGCGTCCCCTCCTTCTTTCAGTAGCTCCGATGATATTTGATCCGATCCCGGTGATTTATTGTTCTTTAATTTGTCCACTGCTGTTGTAATCTCTGCTATTGTTGGTGGACTCTTTTCTCTGTTGTCTGCTTGGTCTAATGGTATATCAGGGTTCATCTCCGTCCTATTCACCCCAAGCTTTTCCTTAAAATGTTCTGTCCATCTTCTAAGTATCTCTTGCTGTTCTGTCAATATATTACCCTCCTTATCTTTACACATCTTTGTTCTCGGTTTGAACTCTTTTCTGCTTTAGTTGAGTTTCTGGTAAAATTTTCTTGTCTCTGGTTTACTTAGTTCTTGTAGTTCTTGAAGTTCTTTGTTGATATATTCTCTCTTCTTTCTTCGGTGAATTTTCTTTTCTTTTTTACGTAGTTGTTTATATTCTTCCTCTGCTTGTCGGGTTCTGTGCCTCTGTTGCATCTGTAGATATGCTCTGTTTTTTCTTTCTGTTATAGTTTGACATTCTTCGTCAAACCAGTGATTCGTTCTTGTTCTTCTTTCTTTACCTTCCATCATGATGCACTAATTACTAAACCCTACAATCAGAATCTAGGAACCCTTTTCAACCACCATTTAATACGAACTCTATGGGCCCATTTCTATATCGAGCAATATCCAATTACAATCTTAAATGACCCACTTACCATATCTTACAATCCACAACCTTTACCGTCACAGTTTTTGTTGGAGCCTCAACTTTCACAAATTGCAATCTCTCAAACTTCCCAAGACCGTGGTGAATCCAAAGAGTCATTAATCTTATCAAATCCAGCAAGTTTAAAGAAAACTATTAATACTTCACCTAAAGAACAATATACTCTTTTTAATACAGAACCAAACTCCCAAAATACACTACTTAAAACTGCAAATGAAGATACTTTCTCCATATCAAAACGTGCTGCAAATGAAATGATCTTCTGAAAACGATTCTAATAAACTCCTTATTAAACCTTAAATTACAAATGCAAAAAACAAAAAAAAAGCAAAACGGTCAGTAAAGTCACTCCTTTACTGACCCAGAGCAAAAGCAAAATTCCAAATTAAATCTTTTAGTTACTCTTGAACCAATAAACGACTTTATCAGCAAACATTCCTGACCTTTTGCGCTAAATTTCTCACAGTTTTATTTATGTCTTGATAGTGTGGTAGGTTCTGCAGATCCTACAGCCACTGTCCAGGAATGAAATATACAACTGACTTGTTACCCCCAACTGATATGCTAAGCCAAATACATCCGCTCTTGAAAGATCTCGAACAAGTTCTTTCTTTTAAGAGCGGATAAATAAGTTAACAAAAAAATCCTAAATTATATCAATAATAAAATAGTTTCAGATACCGAATGTGATTTAACCCACTCCTAATTTCTTTCATTATATTTTTATTATTCTGTAACATTGAGCTCAAATATTCAATGGGATTTAAATGGATTCTTTCATCGATTAGAAATGTTAGAGATAATTATCAACAAACATTCCCCGGATATGTCTACAACAAAAAACCTTAATCCTTCTAAATCATATACCTCAACAAAATTTCAATTTTTTCGCGAAGACCTGACAGCTTTTAATTAGAAAAGTTCTAATACCAAATACGTAGAAACCCAAATAAAAAATCAAGTCAGCAGACTGAGAAAGCTTCTTAGATCACATTGAAGCTGCTCTATTAAACTGTAATATTACAAAGTATTGACAAATCACTAGAGGACTTTAACCATATTATTCTGAAAAGTGTATAAATATACATCGGCAAAACAAAGAAACTCAAAAATCGTACCCCAGTCGCCAGGTGAAGTAAAGACTATGAAAAAGCAATTAAGGAGAGCAAAGCAGATTAAAATTCTAGATGAATCTGCGGCTTAGACTAGAATATGCTGGTGTCTGATCGGCCTATAATGGAGCAGTACGGCAAGAGATAAGGGCTTGCGGCTCGGTGATACTCCTCCATAGATCCCTACCGGAAGGACGTGCCGCCTAAATACCGGTGTGTATATATAAATTTGTATGGATCCCATCACACATCCGCATCGACGGTAATAAAGCGTCAGCTGAAAGTAAGTAATAAAATAACAAATATGTATATAGATACGACTCTTTAAGTAAACACAGATTTAAAAAAATGTCTCTTTGTCAACCATTTTCTATCTACTCTTGAATCTGGGTATCTCCCAATTGCTTCCATCTTTCTCTATCTTGCGCCAATCTAATCCACTGTTTGCCTATCACTACTCTTATGTCATCTACCCATCTTTTTTGAGGTCTTGTCATGCTTCTTGTTGTCGTCCTTGGTCTCCATTCTAGAATTCTCCGTGTCCATCTGTTGTCATTATTTCGGACTACGTGACATGTCCAGCGCCATTTCATTTTTGTAATTTCTTCCACAATATCCCTAATTAGATCCCACAGAATCCCTAATTCCCCTGTTAGAAACTAACACCGTGCCGGTGTTAGTTTCTAAGAAGGAGAGGTTCTGAACTGAGTAGGGGCTTCTCAGTACTTCTTGGAAAACACACTCGGAGGGGGGCAGCTCTCAACCCCGACACGGCGCGTCCCAATGGCTGATAGGGAACGTCCTACAGATATGTAGGACAGGTGCGAATAAGGCTTTGCCAAATAAACACCCGCGGATCAACTGAGAGCATGGCATAGGGCAGCAGCTATGTCATTACAGGATCAGAGCGGTAGAGACAAGATCTCTGTATCGGTCTGATACCGGATAGTCACGGGCGGTAATCAAATTATGATTTAACCGGTTGTGATACTGCGGTGCAGAAAGCAACGGGAAATTACTGCACTATATTTTCCCTAGTAAAGTAACCTATGCAAAACAAAAATTTAACGGCCCCTAGTCCGCGGCAGACCTTAAGTGGTCAGGGGGTGCAAAGAATCCCCGCGAGGAGGAACCACCCGAAAGTGGAATACATTAATAACCAATCCTTGGTACGAATAGGCACTTGGAACGTACAAAGTATGTTTGAACCCGGTAAAGTTCAAAATACCATTCGTGAAATGAAAAGACTTGGAGTGGACATACTAGGTATAAGTGAGATGAGATGGTTTGGTTCTGGAAATGTATCCATCGATGACTACACAATATACTACTCGGGGAACGAACAGCAGAGACACTAAAATGGTGTAGGCCTTATAGTAACAGAGCAGATAAAAAAAGCAGTAATTGATTTCATACCCTATTCTGATCGAATGCTTCTTTTGAAATTACAGAGTAAGCCCGTAAACATAAACATACTCCAAGTTTATGCACCAACTGCTGACAAGTCGGATGATGAAATAGAGCAGTTCTATGAGAATCTCCAAGAATTACTTAAAATGACAAAGAGTTATGAAACAACATTAATCGTAGGAGATTTTAATGCCAAAGTGGGTTGTGGAAAAGTGGAACATATTTGTGGAAATTACGGACTGGGCAATCGCAATGATAGAGGTGACAGACTACTACAATTTTGCCAGGAGAAACAACTAACTATCATGAACACCTGGTTCAAGCTACCACTACGGAGGCTATATACGTGGAAATCACCCGCAGATAATAAAAACAATTGTGTCCGAAATCAAATCGATTACATTATTATAAACCAGCGATATAAAAACGCAGTAACGGATACAAGAACATACCCAGGCGCAGATGTTCCATCGGATCACAACCTACTAGTGGCTAAATTAAAAATAAGGTTCAAAACGCTAAAAAAGACTGTCAAAAGAAAAACCGACATCAATTTACTTAAACAAGAAAATATACAAAGTATGGTAAAGACTAAACTCAACGAGGAATGTGAAAGACTCCAAAGAGAGTTATCACCAACTACAGAAGGCTTATGGACTGAAGTCAAGAATGCTTTTACTAGCGCCGAGAAATATATAAAAGACACTAATAACAAAAGAAAATCTAAACCCTGGATGACACAAAAAATTCTGGGAATGATGGATACTCGAAGAGCCTACAAAAATAAAGATAATGAAAAATATAGGGAGATACATCGTCAAATCAAGAAAGAAATAGCTACCGCAAAAGAAAATTGGATGATAGAAAACTGCCAAGAGATCGAAGAATTAATAAAGAAACATGACAGTCAAACGCTTCACAAAAAAATAAAAGATCTAGCTGGAATGACAAAACAAAGACTCCCTTGTAGATTAACAAACGACGAGAATGAAACGATATGGGAATTAAGCGATCTAAACAACGTATGGGGACATTACATAGAAGAACTATTCTCGGACACACCACTAAACAACATAATATATAAAAACCATGAAACCAGTCCTCCTATATTAAAACAAGAAGTAGAGAGAGCAATCAAAAACGCAAAAAATGGGAAAGCCCCTGGCCCCGATGACATACATACGGAAGTCATAAAGCTACTGGAAGAGAAACATTTAAATATAATCGTCAAATTATTTAATCAAATATATACAAGCGGTGAAATTCCACAAGACTGGTTAAAATCAGTCTTTATTCCCCTTCCAAAAACTAAGGGAGCAAAGAAGTGTGGTGATTTCAGACTTATTAGTTTAATGTCGCATATGTTAAAGTTATTCTTGAAAGTTATTCACCAACGCATTTATAAGAAATGTGAACAGGATATCAGTGATGAACAATTTGGCTTCCGAAATGGATTTGGGACACGGGAAGCATTAACCAGTTTTATTATACTGCTGCAAAAATGTCGAGACCAAAAAAAGGATCTCTTTTTATGTTTTATTGAC
This sequence comes from Diabrotica balteata, assembly GCA_918026665.1. Taxonomy (NCBI): domain Eukaryota; kingdom Metazoa; phylum Arthropoda; class Insecta; order Coleoptera; family Chrysomelidae; genus Diabrotica; species Diabrotica balteata. Next base: position 32,843,978 of record OU898283.1, read on the forward strand.
TATCAAAAGGCCTTCGACAAAGTAAAACATGATAAGCTGATGGATTGCCTTCACAAAAAGGGACTAGACGAGAACGATTTTAAAATTATCCAAACGCTGTATTTTAACCAAACTGCAGCAGTTAGAACAGAAGCCGGTGACACAGAAATATTCAATATCAAGCGAGGTGTACGACAGGGGTGTGTATTGTCACCACTACTTTTCAATATATATTCGGAAGAAATATTTGCACGAGCACTAGAGCAATCAAGAGAAGGTGTTAAAATTAACGGCAGAGTTCTAAATAATGTACGATACGCCGACGACACGGTCCTAATTGCAGAGAGCGCACAGGATCTCCAGACACTCTTAGATCGCGTCAGATCGATCGGAGAACAATACGGCCTCAGCATTAACGTCAAGAAAACAAAAACAATGATTGTCTCCAAAACATCCATCCATCCACCTATGGCTTTAAACGTGAATGGTAATATTATCGAAAATGTCGAGAAATTTCGATATCTAGGGTGCTGGATAACGAAAGATATAGACCCAGACATAGAAATAAAATCGCGAATTGAACAAGCAAGAAATGTCTTTTTAAAAATGAAACAAATGTTTACGTCCCAAACACTCAATCTCAAAATCCGATACCGAATGCTGAAATGTTACGTTTACAGCACCTTACTATATGGAATGGAGGCCTGGACCTTCAAAATCAACTCACTAAGGTGTTTGGAAAGTTTTGAAATGTGGTTATTTCGAAGGATGCTGAAAGTCCCTTGGACAGCGCATATGAGCAACGAGCAGGTCCTACACAAGATGGGTACCGACAGAGAACTCTTAAAAATAATGAAAACACGGAAAACCTCATATTTGGGACACATATACAGAAATGAGAAATACCAGCTACTGCAGCTTCTTATAGAGGGGAAGGTAGAAGGAAAACGTGGTCCTGGTAGACGGCAGGCGTCCTGGTTGAAGAACATTCGTGAGTGGACTGGTTTGGATTCTCAATCTTTAATAAGAAAAGCCAGGGACAGAAATGATTTTGCTGAGGTTATCGCCAACCTTCATTGAAGACGGCACCCAAAGAAGAAGATATCCCTAATCTTCGGTCTACGTCTTATCTCGGTGTTTCTAATCTTTTTTCTCAGTGATATTCCAAGCATGATTCGTTTCATTGCTCTTTGCGTTGTTTCTAATTTTATTTTTTTATTTTTATTTAAATTTTAGCAGATTTTTTGGTAAGGCCTACTGTCTCCAAGCCGTAGGTACAAACTGGTAGTATGCATGTGTTATACACTTTTTTTTTAGTTTACAGGAATGGAGGTGTTTTTCAGCTTTTCATTTTCATGCTAGTTTGCCGAAAGCGACCAATGCCAGTTGTATTCTTCTTTTAATTTCAGCATCTTGGTTTGGTTTTCCTAGTTTGATGACATGACTTAGATATACATAATGTTCAATATTTTCTGTGGTATGAATTTTTATTGCTATATTTGTGTAGTCTCGGCTCAGTATTTTTCGGCTCGGCCCTACTGCTCCTGAAACTGCATTTAATGGTTGTAATACATCATTTAGTTATTAGATATTATAGGCTATTAAAACTATGTCATCTGCGAATCTCAAGTGGTTTTAGTCTGATTTGTCAACGTTGATACCCGTGCTGTTCCATTCTAGTTTCTTAAAAATGTCTTCTAGAGCAAGGGTAAATAGTTTGGGAGAAATTGTGTCTCCTTATTTTACTCCTCGTTGTAGTCTTATGGGATTAGTTTTTGTGCTTTCGTCCAGCTTTATCTACATGGTGTGTATATAGATTTTTAATTATCTTAGTGTATCTTAAATCTATACGTGCATTTTCTAGAGATTTAAAAGCACTGCCCATAATTCGATGGAATCGAATGCTTTATGGAAATCGACGAACGCCATATGAATTGGAACATTATACTCGGTCCATTTTTCTATTAACGTTGTTCTTATGGTATGCAAGTGGTCTATGGTAGTAAAAGGTTTTCTGAATCCAGCCTGCTCGATAGACTGATAGAAATCGAGCTTATGTGTCAGGCGGTTGGTTATGATTTTAGTTAGTAATTTATACAGATGTGATAGCAAGGATATTGGTCGGTCATTCTAGATATTTGCTTTGTCTATTTTTTTGAATAGTAAAATGACTTCGGAGTTGTACCATTCTTGAGGAATCTTTCCTTCATCAATTATTTCATTAAATAAAATATTTAATTCAGGTTCCATTTTTCCGCCACCAATTTTCAACATTTCAACTGTAATTTTATCCTCTTCCGGACATTTATTCGTTTTTAATTGATGTACGGCCATTCTTATTTCATAGTCGGTTATGTACGGTATTTCTTCTGAGCCGGTGTTAATTATTGTTCGTTCAGTACATCGTTGTTGTGCTTGTGTATTTACCATCGAGCAAAAAGACAAAAGAGGGAATGTAAAGGTAGTGGGAACAAAAATATTGTTAGACAGGAAGTGCTATCTTGAGAGGCCACTTTAAACAAGGAAAGACAGTCTCCTTCCTTGCTTAAGAAATCAAATTTAGTTTGGTTATGTTATTGTTTGTCCCAACTGTCACATGAAATTTTATTTATATTGAAGTTTTTTTACCAATTGTGTCCCTTTTTAGACTAATATCGTTAATATTTAATTAAAACTTTCTCGTCTGAAAAATATTTTATAGCTATTGTTAATAAGTGTCGGAAAATTTAAATTTAGCGCCTTTGCATTTCCGGATATGTCCGCCATCAGAGGCCACTTTTTTGGTCTCCTTTTCATAACGATTAGATTCCCTCTTTTGTCTTTTTGCTCGATGGTATTTACCGAGTATAATTTAGTGTAGAATTTTTCAATGGCCTCGCTTATTTCCTTTCTGTCTCGGACGGTGACAGTTTTCTCATTTTTTATTTCTATGATTTTTGTTATATAACAAAAATAAAAAAAATGTAGGTGTGTGTTATTATCTGGATTTCTTATTAACAGCCTAAATATTACCGTTTTTTTATTTTATGTGTATCGATCAATTATCTATTGGTTGTATACAATTCTTTTTAAATAATACTTCATTGGTGATTAGTTAAGTCCACGAAAATTTTTTATTCTCATATAGCCACATTTAATAGCTGTGCTATTAGCGCTTAGTTTTTTATGTTAAAAATTAGAAAGGTATTTATACAAATTAACAAGTTTTCGTTTAGCATTTCTTTCCAATATCACTTTCTTTTAACCTCTTTTTAGATGATATACTATGTCTTGGAATCATCTATGCCTATGGAATCAAAATATCTCAACAAAGAATAACTGTACTCTTACACACAAAGGGAGATATAGCAGACCTGGAAAGATACAAACCAATCAGTCTCCTTAACCATCTTTATAAAATATACACCCGAATAATAACGAATAGATTAGAGACAAAGCTGAATTTTTACCAACCTCGGGAACAAGCTGGTTTCCGCCCTAATTACGGCACAAACGATCACCTGCAGTGCCTAAAAACCCTAATAGAAAAAACTAACGAATATAACCGTCCCTTGGCATTGATATTTGTAGACTTTAAAAAGGCGTTTGATACAGTGGAACTCCCGTCAATCTTAAGAGCACTACAAGATTGCAGGATCGACCACAGATATTGTAATATAATCAAAAATATATATGAAAATGCCACAACAACCATAAGTCTATATTCTGCAACTAATAAAATAAAGATAAAAAGGGGAGTCAGGCAAGGTGATACCATGTCACCAAAGCTGTTCATTACCGTTCTTGAGTATGCATTTAAAAAACTAACATGGAATACACGCCATATTAAAGAGTAAAAAGGTATCGAAACCAGAAAATTACTTCACGTAGTCTGGTAAACTTTTTGAATAACAATGTTTTGAACATATCTTCGAAACTATTTTCTTAGGACTCCTTTTTCACTTAACATTTTATACAAGGAAATACAATATATAAGAACACAAATATAATTTTTATTAAAATTTGTTTGGTTTGAAGACACAGTTTGAAGTCTTTCTCACTTTTTCTTATCTACAATTTCACCTTGCTTACATTTTTTCTTTTTCAATTGTTCATTCATGATAAAAGACTATCTATTTTTTTTGTGGTTGCATATCAGTTATAATTCAATTCAGATTTAATTAAACTGATTAGAGAAACATATATTAGGCTGCAGAATTAAGCTAAGGTCCTTTATAATCTAAGTTAGCCATTGTGCACTAGTGCATCACCGTAAGTACCATGGATATTTTAACAGTTTTGTTGTACACAACAGTGGTGACATTATCACTGTATTTATGTTTAAAATGGAACTATTCATATTGGTCAAGAATAGGACTGGAATATCTCAAACCATTATACTTCTTTGGAAACACGATTAGTTTGTTGCACGGAGTGTCAATGGGTGACACGTTCAAGAATATTTACAATGACATGAAGGCCAAAGGTTTCAAACATGGAGGACTTTTTTTCTTTTTTCTTCCGCTTTATATGCCTGTAGATTTGGACATCGTGAAGAACGTTTTGCAGAATAATTTTGAACATTTCATGAACCATGGTATATACCACGACGAAGAACGTGAACCAATCACAGCACATTTGTTTAGTTTGGAGAATGATAGATGGAGAATGTTAAGAAAGAAGTTATCACAAACTTTCACTTCCGGTAAGTTCTGTCTTTGGTTTTTATATATTTTTTTTAATATTGATAACAAAACTTATTTTATTTATACCTATTTCTAAATTTTGCCCATTTATATTTTATTCTATCATACACGACACACACATTTACGATACAGTCTGTTAATCAATTTAAAGCTTTCTGATATACTATATTTTTTGTTTTGTTTTGTGTATAATAATTAAAATAATTGCGATTTATTTATGGTCATCCCAAAGGCCAGACGCATGGGAAATTGTGCACGTTTAAAATCTAATGGTAAATGCGTTTTAATCATCGGTATGAGAAACAATGAGTATCTTTGCAGCTGAGCATGACTTAATCGTGCTAAACACATTTTACAAACTACCGCCTAGACGCCTGTATACGTGGAAATCACCTAGAGACAACGGAGAAGACGTTATTATTAGAAATCAAATAGACTATATGCTTGTTAACAAAAGATATCGAAATAGTTTCAACAGTGTTAAAACCTACCCAGGCGCTGATATTCAATCTGACCACAATCCTTTAGTGGGCGTGTATAGAACTAAGCTAAAGAAAATACGCGGAAAAACTGTAAAAAAACATGACATGAGAAAACTGAAATGTAGCAAAGTAAAAGAAATAGTCAGCAAAACATTAAATAGAAAATTTAAAGAAATCGATAATACAACGGAAAGCACAGAAGATAAGATAGAATCCCTTAAGAAAACAATAGACGACATTAAAGACAATTTTATGAAGAACGAAGAAGGTAAGAATAAGACATGGATGACGACAGAGATTCTGCAACTAATGGAAGAAAGAAAGAAAAACAAGAACGATAACTCCATGTATAAAACATTACAGCGAGAGATACAGAGAAAGATCAGAGAAGCCAAACAGAAAGAACTGGAAAAAAATGCCAAGAAATCGAAATTCACCAAAGTAAATACGACGACTTCAACGTGCATAAAAAGGTAAGAGAAATTACAGGTAAATGTAAAAACAGAAGAATAAGTAAACTTGTTAATGACAATGGAAAGATAATCGTGGACAAAGAGAGTATCAATGATACCAGGAAAAATTACATAAGAAATTTATTTTTTGATGAGAGAGAGAACCAGCCCCAATACCTACGGAAACAGGACCACCTATACTAGTGGCAGAAATAAGAGCAGCCATAATATCACTAAAAGAAGGTAGAGCTCCAGGACCAGACGGAGTACAATCTGAATTTCTTAAACTTCTTGATGATGAATCTTTAAGAGTACTATGTAAAATCTTCAATAATATCTATGACACAGGCAATATCCCAAAAGATTGGCTACTTTCAGAATTTATTACCTTACCAAAAAAACAGGGAGCAAAAAAGTGCGGAGAATATAGGCTAATAAGTCTAATGAGCCATACATTAAAACTTTTTCTTAAAATTATACATCGTAGAATATACAAGCTATGCGAAGAGAGAATACAAGACACACAGTTTGGATTCATGAAAGGCGTAGGTACAAGAGATGCACTGTTTAGTCTACAAGTATTATTTCAAAGATGCAGAGATATGACTTGCGATATTTACACCTGCTTTGTGGACTACCAAAAAGCATTTGATACAGTTCAACACCAAAAAATGATGGATATTCTAACAAAAGCCCAAATGGATGATAAAGATCGGCGTATAATACAAAATTTATACTGGAACCAATCAGCCACAATAAGAACGAATTTTGGAGGTGAACCAACGGAAATGATCCAGATTCTACGAGGCGTTAGACAAGGTTGTATACTTTCACCTATATTATTTAATCTATATTCAGAGGAAATATTTAGTGAAGCCTTGGAAAAATGCGAACATGGAATACTTCTAAATGGAGAACGCCTAAACAACATTCGTTATGCAGACGACACCGTTATTTTTGCAGACAGTTTGAACGGTTTACAGCAACTAATAAACAAAGTAAATGAAGTAAGTGAAAGATTTGGACTTCAAGTAAATATAACAAAAACTAAATTTATGATCATCAGCAAAAATAAAGTTAGAGACGCTCAACTACTTATCAATAATACACCAGTGGACCGAGTAAAACAGTATAACTATCTTGGAACAACAGTAAATGAACAATGGGATCACTCACAGGAAATAAAATGTAGAATAGAGAAGGCTAGGAGTGTATTCAATAACATGGCCTAACTCTTTAAAAGCCACAATCTTAATCTGGAGATAAAAGTAAGGCTCCTACGATGTTATATCTTCTCAATATTGTATTACGGAGTTGAATCCTGGACACTAACTGAAGCAATGGAGAAAAAACTTGAAGCCTTCGAGATGTGGCTATACAGGCGAATTCTAAGGATATCATGGACAGACAAGATAACCAACGAGACCGTATTACGAAAAGTGGGAAAAGAAAGAGAGGTGATGTATACCATTAAAAGGAGAAAGTTGGAATATCTCGGACATATTATGAGAAACAGCACTAAATACAGATTACTGAAGGTAATCCTACAGGGTAAAGTATTCGGAAAGCGAGGAATTGGGAGAAGGAGAATATCATGGTTGAACAACCTGAGGAAATGGTTTTCCACAACAACAACGAATCTATTTAAAGCATCAGTCAATAAAATAATTATAGCCAGAATGATTGCCAATATTCGGAACGAATAGGCACTGAAAGAAGAAGAAAGAATCATCGGTATACGCGGGATCAGTACAGTTTACAGGTGATGCATTTCTGTATTTATTGGTCCTTTATTATACCACCTAGTGGAATTTTCTATTTATTTTATTTATTTTTGTTTTAGGTAAAATTAAGATGATGTACCCCACACTATTTTCATGTTCTGCTGGAATTAAAGATAGATTGCAGAAGCATGCCGAACTTCAAGACGCCGTGGACATTAAGGATCTGTTTATGCGTTTCACCATTGACGTCATTAGCTCGGTTGCCTTTGGCCTTAACTCCAACTCATTAGAAGAAAACGAATCAGAAATTATAGACATAGCATACAAAATGTTTGATGCTGTCTCTCCCAGGGAACGTTTAAAGGAGGCAGCGATATTCTTGTTTCCCAAACGGTTTTTGAAAGCTATTAACTTTAAATTCATGAATGCTAACATAGAGAACTTTTTCTACGGTATGGTGGGTGGTACTGTAAAATACAGAGAAGCCAATAATATATATAGAAAAGATTTTATGCATTTGTTACTACAACTTAAAAACAGGGGTAAACTATCGGATGATAAACGAATTATCAGCGAAGAGGGGGAACAGATTGGAGAAGATTTTATTAGTTTTAACGAGTTGGTGGCTCAATGTTTTGTCTTTTTTACTGCCGGGTTTGAAACTTCTGCTACAACGTTATCTTTTGCAATGTTAGAGTTAGCTTTAAATCCAGATATTCAGGAAAAGCTAAGAGAGGAAATTATTACAGTTTTGGAAGATCATGATGGAGAACTAAGTTACGAAGCAGTGATGAAAATGGAATATGCGGAAAAAGTAATATTTGGTAAGTAGAGTAAACTTTAATAATAAATAAAAATAAAAATTAATAATGTTTTAATAAGCATACGTGTTTCTGCTATTATCATCATCAGCCGTTTTGAGTCCACTGCTGGTCATAGGCCTCCCGTAAATAATTACAATGCTTTCTAAACACTTTCTGCTTCATACGTTAGAACTGGAGCAGAACACATTGGTCAAAGACCTTCCTTTTCAAGCACATGGGAATATCTAATCTGAAGATTTCTCTCAGTTTTCCGTAAGCCGCCCATGCCAGTCTTATTCTCCTGTTTAGCTCCGTTGTTTAATTATCTCTTCCTAATTTAATCTCGTGGCCCAGATATTTATAGCTACACACCAGTTCAATTTGCGTGCCGTTAGTTGAGATGTTTTTCGCCTTACAAGGTTGTCATATATTGTGTTTTTGGAGAAATTAATTTAAAGTCGAACTCGTGTACACGAGCTCTAAACGTCTTGAAGAAGCTAGCAGGCATGATCTACCCGGTCTAAAATAAGGACTATATCATCTGCAAATCTCAAGTTGTTCACAAATTTTTCATTTATATTGACTCCAATGTTCTCCCAATTATTGTTTCTCATAGCACTGCAACAAAGCGGTGAATAGCTTAGAATAGATAGTATCTCCTTGCGTAACACCCCTCTCGAAGGGAAATGTATTTGTGTTGCCATAACATATTCTAACTGCAGCTGTTGCGCCATTATATAATTCTGAAGAAGGGTCGTGTCCCTATGATCAATACTGCACTCTATAAGAGCTCTTAACATGGAGCTATGCTGGACTGAGTCAAACGTTTTCTACAAATATTAACATCAATGGCTTGTTATATTCTGTAACATTTTCTATTAAGGATTTAATTATTTCTAGGTGGTCATTCGTTTCAAAGCCACTCCTAAATCCGGCCTGCTCTAATAGTTAGTGAAAATCCGGCTTAGGTTCCAGCCTGTTAGTAATTATTCTCATAAAAAGCTTATATAAATGAGATAACAAGCTGATAGGTCTGTAGTTTTCAATTTCTGTTACATCTCATTTTCGTGCAATATTATCATAATGTCACTAATACATTTTTCTGGTGTAACTCCTTTAAAAGGGCAGGCATTATAAAGGGTTTTGAAAGCTTTTATGATGCAAACGCCTCCTAACTTCAGCATTTTACTTACAATGCCATCTTCTCCAGGTGATTTGCTGTTCTTCATACCTTTCAACGCTAATTCGATTTCCTCTTTTTTTCTGCTAAACTTGTTGATTATACTTAGTAGTTTGGGCTAATACAATTTTAAATAATTTATTATTTTAGAAACTCTTCGAAAGCATCCACCTGGACCTGTTATACCTAGGATTTGTACAAAGGACTATAATGTGCCAAACACAAATATTACCATAACAAAAGGCACGCGAGTTGTTATTCCAGGTTTAGCTATCCACAATGATCCCGATATTTATCCTGAGCCAGAAAAGTTTGACCCTGAAAGGTTTAGTGAAGAAAATAGAGCAAAAAGACATCCTTGCGCATTTTTGGCATTCGGAGAAGGTCCCAGATATTGTATAGGTAAGTTCTGTTTTGCACACAAAAAACACAAACAAAAACTCAATTTGAATATAATAATTAAAAGTTTATTATACTGCTAAATGTCAACTTGATTTGACAGTATTCTAAACGATGGTAGAACGCGTCAGTACATGTGTTCATGTTTATCTAGAAATTAATATAAATTAATCGGCAATTCTTTGTCTTAGCTCTGCAACACTTGCTGGTTTAGTTTAACAAATTCTACTTTTTAAGTATTATATATAAATATAATCTATAGGAAATAAATCGGACGAATAAGGAGGTCATTTTATACCACCTAATCTACCAATCCATCGTCCGAGTAGTATCTGATTTGAATAGTGCCGAACATTTACTTCAAAATAAGCTGAAGCCTTCTGAGACCATATCGTAGTAAATTTTGCTCAAAACTTATTTTACAGGACAACTCAATTTCTAAGCAGAATTTTATAATAATTGTCGCTTTTTCAATTTGCTTCTATAAAAACGGCCTAATTAAGTAAGGGTACTCATTATTGGGTGTAGCTCCCACTATGTCACTTTTTCTGTCTTTCAAACATATTGTGTATTGTTATAGTGATAACAGATTACAATAAATAAAGGTACATATTTAAAAAAAGTGTGGATTTACCTTACTTAAATACCTAAAATTTTGGCGATTATCATACAGTGTAAAAAATTCTTTGGAAGAACATATCGTGTTAACGAAATTCTACATTACTTTCAATTACTTTTCACTACATTGTAATTTTGGACTTAGTCATCTTCATTTAATAATACTTGCAACAACTGGATTTTGCAGAGTTTAAATACATTTTTATACAGTGGTGAGTGCTTTATCACCCGGCTTTTTACCGTAAGAAATAGAAAACACAGTTACCTTGTGAAATAAAAAGAGATGAAACTCGTAAAGGTGGGAAATAATCGATAGAAACCTATAATTTCATTACATTACATTACCACCGTCGATAGTCTCACACCTTTGGACGTTATTATAGTATTAGAAGTGTTTAAAGTCGCTTTAAAACCCGGCACAATAGCGGAAAGGATAGAAGATGGATTTTGTGAGAAAGAATGAGATAAAGCTAGTTCTTAGACGTGGCTATTTGACTTCAGTCATAATTATACGGATGACCGCGAAAATATTTTATTTTAATAATTTCTGATGTAAGAATAAATGGTTGAATAAATTAAGAATTAAAGTAAAAAACAATAATTAGTAGCGATTTTAAATTATAAATCTTTAAGTTTATTTAATAATAAAAATAACTCAACTGAAATATTTGAATAAACTAAAGGTAGGTATGTTCTGTCCGAAAACATTTATTGTATGTGGAGTTGGTGTAATTATTAGACACGTGGTCTATTGACAAGAAGATTGGTAAGAACATATTAGGTAACAAGTTTTTGAAAAACTCATTATTTACAATTTATTCTTATTCCAATGTTATAAAACGGAAATACAAAATAATTCAAATTCAAAAAAATATTTATGTGTAACTTTAAACACTTCTAATACTCAATATAAGGTTGAATGTTCGAATAAATGTTGCCTTGTGTACCATCAAACTTCTAATACTAGTAACGACTGACATAAATGTTTAGTGATTCAAATCAAAACGATCTTTGCATAATCTCAAATTATTAAAGAAAAAGAAAACCACATATGGATTTTGAACTCTAATCGTCTGCGTCGCAGTGTCGAATTCTTACCACTAATCCACGAAGGACTGATGTTTATTTCCGTGACAAGAGTGTATGAAACTCCTCAAATCATAGAAATTATTTTTGGTTAATAATTTAAAACTTTAGATTAAATAATCACTATTAATTAATTTATTTTATTCACATTTTTGCTTTATTGTGGTCAATCATTTTTTACTTTATGCGAAATTAAAAAAAATGTTACTAAATTACGTTACACATACGACGTCACAAATAATAATTATGACCGAGGTGATTTAGCTGGAAGCTAACGTTTAAAGGTGTGAGACTATCGATAGTGTTAATGCAATGTAATGTAAATTATAGGTTTCTATCGATTATTTCCCACCTCTACGAGTTTCATCTCTTTTTATTTCACAAGGTAACTGTGTTTTCTATCTCTTACGTTAAAAAGCCGGGTGATAAAGCACTCACCACTGTATAATACACGCAAGACTGAAAGAATGACCTACATCGTGTATTTGTACTGCTCTAAGTCAGTATGTATGTGGATCTTCATCGAAACCATGCATAAATCTAAAGTTATATTGTAATTTATAACATTTTTTATTCTACCTGTTCGAACGCCACCTTTTACTTGTTTAGTTTCTTCAAAGCGCTTTATTGTTTGTACCATCGACCTATGGATGGGAGAACGGTAAGGAAGAGTAGCGTTGAACAAGATGGATACTTCACAAGATGGCTAATATAATTTATTTTACAAAACTTTTTAATAAACCTCAAGCTATGGTTAATTTTATAAATTAATGTCAAAATGACAGCATTCTACATTAACTCAATTTCTTTAAAACTATTTGGCACTAAGAAGTTTTATTTATTTAAGACCATCGTGAATACATCAAAAACTAAGTGTTACATATGGTTAAACTTGTACTAACGTGATATCTGGTGATATCTAGAAAAATGGTAAATCTGACAAAATAGCATGCATTAAATTTAAAATCTTCATATTGCAGAATAGGTATTTTTTGTACAATTCTAATCATCCATTTAAGAACTATTTAGACGTTTTCAGACTTTCGGACCATATATATGTATCACTGAATCCATTTCTTTTATAGCAACTATCGTCGTTGTTCGTACTCTAGACTTCTTCATCTTCTACTATCTAAACCCATCACAAGTTTCTCTTGCTTATTGCCTCTTGATGTTAGTTCTGCAACTTGTTATGGTTCTTCCTTTTTACTTCTCTTTCCCTTTTCCATTTCCTGTCCATCCTCTATGCTATGGCATGTTAGACGAGCTATACAGTCTATATTCATCACCCTGAGATATAAGCGGAAACACAAAGTGTATCAATACTCATACGCTTATGAAACGCACCTAGTAGATTATAAGAGCTGTCACATTTTACTCTTTTTCAACTTGTTTTAAGTGAAATGTCTTAAGTCTTTCTTATCAGCCTCTCTTGGCTAACTCTTGTTTCTTGCAGCCTGGAAATTCGCCAATACGCTTAACCATCGCGGTGTTTGAAGACCAAATTTCCACTCATGATTGGATATATCAAGTGTACGGCTCTCAGTCCTCAGCGGTTCCAATTTCCTTGACCAAGGTAACGGTCAAAACAGAGTTGGAGTAAAGGTGCTAACAATTATTGAAAAAAATCAGTCCACCATAACAACCGACAAATGAATATATCGTCTTCTTCTTCTTCTTGCGACTAGGATTACTCCTGTTTGTCTGCTTCTTATTCTGGTTCAGTCGTTGTTGACTGTACATTATCTTTCCATCTTTTTAACGTAACGGCCTTTCAACATGTCTCCTGCTATATGGCTTATGTTTGCTAATCTATCTGGTCCCATTCGATTTACATGATCTTTCCAGTTTTTTTTGTTTTTATCCATCTGTTAATGTTTTGAATTTTGAATTGTTCGCGTATACTTATGTTGGTTTGTCTGTCTCTTAAAGATATGCCCGCTATTGGTCTTAATACTTTTATTTCGATATTGTTGATTTGTTGTTTCATCTTTTTTGTATCGGTCCTTGTCTTCGCTGCATATGTTATGATTGGTCTTACTGTTGTCTTGAATTCTTTCATTTTGTTTTCCGTGGTCAGATATTTGTTTCTCCATATGATTTCTCTGAGGCAACCACTTACTCTTGCTGCTTTTGATGCTTGCCTTATGGTCTGTGTTCTTATATACCTGTCACTAGTGATTTCTACTCCTAGGTAATTGTATTTCATTACTTATTCCATAATTGAGCCGACTATTTCTAGTCTGCAGCTACGCGAATCTTTACTGATCACTATACATTTAGTTTTTTCTACTGATATTCTCATATTAAGTTTGCTGTGATATTCAAGGTGTGGAGCTGCTTTTGTAGGTTATTTTCGTTATCAGCAATTAGTACTTTATCGTCGGCATAGCATAGTATCGTAATTTTAGGTGCTTCCATGTGGTATGCGTGTCGTTTTCTTACTTCATAAATTATTTGATTCATCACCATATATCATAAAAAACATAAATACTCTATTAACAGAGGCATCAATGATAGATCTGGACGAAGAACTAAAATAGATCAAATATAGGATAATCCCGGTATAAGCGAAGTTAGGCGTCAAGGAGAAGAGCAAATAATAATAAGTCTGGAAATACATATATTCCATTTCAGAGGAAACGAAGAGTCATGTGTCGGTTGATGAGAATTTCTCTTTTCTTCAGTAGTTTCTTATTCCACGCTGCTTTCGGGAGTCGCGACTTATTTATTCAGACTATATGTCCATACCGCCTTAATTCTTGTTGTTGTTCCATTGATTATCTTTTTGAGTACAATGGTATCTTTTATATATATGTTTGTAACTATGTCTTTTACAATTTCTCGTTACATCCGCCACAAATCTGTTTTTATGTCCGTTTTCTGTTTCTGTTTTCACACCGCCACATATCTGTTTCATCTGTTTTCGTTGTCAATCGTTTCTTGCCATATTCTGCCCAGCTTCATGTTTTGGCATTATAGAGTGCGATACTTTTTACCATCGTATTGTAGCAACATTTGACTAACATTTTTATGCCAAAATGTTTTACCTAATCTGATTGGTTCATTTTTTCATTAATTCTAAATACGGTATATGAATTATGTCGATTTTTAATTTTTCTGTCAGTAATTTGATTCTTTATATAATTTTACTAAGATTACCACGAGAATTTCTCTCTCAATAATATAACCATTTTAATTTAAAAAATAAACTTAAGGGTTCTTAATATTGACGTCAGAAACTTTTATTAAGATTAAAATCAAACATACCTAAGTAAATACCTAATGCAATTCTTATCGATTGTCGATTCCTATTCCAGTAAAATTCAGAATTATAAATGGAATCTAATAATTTTATTTAAACTATCCACTTGTGAATCAAAGATAACTAATTTTTTCAATTATTTGTAATAATGTATCCACTCAACCTAGTTTTGTTAAAAACTTTATGTTAATATTTAGATAAAATGTATTTGTGTTAACCTTAATGTCTTCTTTTTTTTTTGAAAATTCTTCTTCTTGGAGTGCCATCTCCCTACGGAGGTTGGCAATCATAATGGCTATTTTTATTTTTGAACTTGCTGCTCTAAACAAATCAATCGATCTGCATTGATACCAATCATGTAAGATTCTTTAATCATGAGTTTTGCCTTCTGCCAACAGATATTCTTCCTTGAATCTTTCCCTGTATTATGAGTCTCAAAATTTCATATTTTGGTCCCCTCGTCACGTGGCCTAGGTATTCCAGTTTTCTGGTTTGTATAGGGGTGATTAGTTCTGTTTCTTTACCAACCCTGTCCAGTACTTTATTTGTAATTTTATCAGTCCATGATGTTTTTAATACTTTGCGGTATAACCAGAGTTCGAAAGCCTCGATTCTTTTTAATTGCATTTTTTTAATGTCCAAGTCTCAGCTCCATATAACAATATTGAAAATTTAACAGCGAATGGTACGTAGTTTGATCTCCAAATTTAGATTTTTGAGGAGTGGCTTCATTCGTATAAATACTGATCTGGCAATTTCTATTTGCATGTTTATTTCTGTAATATGATCATTGGTTTTATTGATCAAAGTTCCCAAGTACCCAAGTATTTTTCTACTTGTTCTATCAAGTTACCGTTGATTGTCAATAGATGATGTATATTTTGTGATCTTTTTGTAATTAGCATGTACTTCGTTTTTTAGCGTTTATAGTAATTCCTATATCAGCACTATTCATACTTAAGCTTTCGATAAGATGTTGTATATCTTTTATACTCGTTGCTATGATCACAGTGTCGTCTGTATATCGTAAGTTATTAATTAATTTTTCGTTAACGGTAACTTCCGCTTTCATATTATTAAGCGTGTTTTGAAAAATTTCTTCAGAATATAATTTAAACAAAAGTGGCGATAAAACACGTCCCTGTAGAACTCCTCTAAATATTTAGAGGATAGTTTATACACTCACCGGCAAAATTAACGGAACACCTTAAAAATGGGACATGTTAGATGACTCGAATTTCCTAAACCTGTTGTCCGATTATAGTGATTTTTTTAGTATGTTATAGGTATATTATTTAAGAATATCAATGAAATAATATTGTTGCTAGACAGGTCAACGTCATTTTATACCGGGTGTAACAATCATACTGTGTTTTTTCCTTAAAGTTCGAAACACCCTGTGGAATATTCTAGCATATATAAAATATTAAAATTAAAGCTCAATTATAGTCTCAGGCTTTCTTAACATTTTCTTTTTTGATTCATTTGCTTGTGTTGGATAATAAAAAAGTTAGGTACGTTAATAACTAGCCATGTTTTTCATCAATAAATGCTCATTTTCCTCTTAGTTTCACCAGCATATTTAAAGGAACAACCATAAAATCTGAGTATTTTCTCTCTAGTCTATATACTGTTTAGATAATATCATAATACGAACGTTGGTGAAGTATTTTGAATTTATATTACAATGGTAGTACAATATAAAACCTGTTTAAGAAGAAATAAAACACAAAGATGTCAGACTCAACAAAATACGGATTTTAAATGCATTAACTTTATTGTACAGTTTGAACTTAAATTGTTTTTTATGCATTTTTTTGGCTTTAATAGCGTGTGTTTCCCTACGAGCCCTTATAACTGCAGTTATTCGTCTTCTCATACTTCTGATAACGCTATCGATCAGTTGTTGGGCAGCCTTTCCCATTCCTCAATCTTTTGCAATTGTGACTTCTTCTCTGTTTTGAATAGCAGGAACCTCTGTCCTAAGTTTTCTACCTAGCATGCCCCACATATCCTCTATCGGGTTTAGATCTGTGAAACAAGCTGGCCAATTCATCGTTGTTATACCCACTTGTAATAAGAAATATCTTACACTTACACTCTTACACTATAAAATAAAATTTTCGCCAATATATGGTGAAAAAGGTATCACATGGTCTTGGAGAATATCTCTGATATACTTATCTGCTGTTAATGCTCCACCATCAATCACCACTAACTCTGTTATTGCTCCCAAACATATACCGCCCCACACCATAATTGAACCTCCACCAAAAGGTACGGTCCTTGGCGTAAATACAATCTTTCTCTAGTCGATGTAATTTACACAGAAACGGCTCTCGTCCGTAAAGAGAATTTGACTCCAGTGGTTATCATTCCAATTTTGATGTACTCGACCAAATTGTAGTCGTGCTGAACGATGATGTCTCTTGAGTCTGGGAGCTTTTATTGGCACATATGACTTGAGACCGGCTTCTTTAAGTCTATTTCAATTAAATACAAGTTTGTACTTATTACGAACAGACAGAATGACTGTAAAATGTAAAACACAATACAAATAAACAAATTAATTTGACATTTTGACATTTAAGGCTTTCTTGTGACAAGGAGCTTTCAAAGCTATGTAGATATAGTCTATAAAATACAAATATAAATATTGATATAAATAAGAAATATTGCAGGGGCATTACCACAGGGTGTTCCGAACTTTAAGGGAAAAACACAGTAGGATTGTTACACCCGGTATAAAATGACATTGACCTGTCTAGCAACAATATTATTACATCGATATTCTTAAATAATATACCTATAACATACTAAAAAAATCACTAAAATCGGACAACAGGTTTAGGAAATTCGAGACATCGAACATGTCCCAATTTTAAGGTGTTCCGTTAATTTTGCCGGTGAGTGTAGTTTCAATATAATGTTTGCACTATATTGATGATTTTACTGTCAATGCGCTTGTTTATAAGAATTGATATTAGTGTTTTATGACTTACTTTATCGTACTCAACAAAGCATAAGTGTAGATCAACGTTTACATCCCGACATAGATTGAATCAATAAGTTGATGGCAAATAGTCTTTCTCCAGTACACATTTGATTTCGGAACCCGAATTGCGTCTCGCTAATATCCTCCTCTAGCCTTTCTAAATTATTAAATGATATATCAGTATATGTTAATAGTGACGTTTATAGGCGGAAACTTGAAGTCCGGAAACAAATCTAAGCGTACTAGAAAGCTAACGGGCGATGTTAGGAATATCTTCGCACGCGGTATTTATATTTAGTTGCAGCAAATGCCTGGCAGCCTCCAGAAAGATGTCTATTGGTTTCTTGGGTTTGGCATCCATACCTAAATTTGTCGATTTGGACCTGAGGGTCGTTGACAATATATTTCTGTTATGCTTGGTTGGTATAACCTGATCCTGAATGGCTAGTTTCATGGAAAGTCTTTCCTTATGTCAACCAATAGTTCGACGCTATATTGTCGACATAATCTTGACTGATATCATTTTGATGTCGCACGTGCACAGATTTACCCATCCAGATACGCATTTTTTCGTTCTTAGTAAGATGGTTTATGGGCATTTCTCCTTCCCTCAGTTTGATCGGTGTTGCGTCATCCACTGCACAAATCGCGCGATGAAGAATAGATGTCTCGGTCTGCACCTAAAAATAAGTTTTTAACTCAATAATCCGTGTCTCTAATTGCTCGCTTATATCCATAAGTCCTCGTCCTCCTAAATACCGCGGTAATGTCATTATTTCTACTGCACTTCGAGGATGGTGTTTTTGTATCTTGTGAAATGTGTTTGTACTTTTAGCTGAAGAGTTTTTGGTAATAATCCCAAATGAATAGCTAAACGCGAAGAATGCGTAGGTGTTTAATGCCTTAAACATTTTTTTACTATTAAGATGTGAACAGAGCAGCTGTATTACCCTTGGTATGAACTCTGAAATTAACTCGATTTTCATTTATTTACGCCCAATTTTCCGCGCTTGCTTTACTCTTAGATATTTATACATGACATTTTTGCCCATAGCCTTAATGTTTTGATGGTAATATCCAGATTTAGTCATACGGCTCACACTCCCTCTAAGGGGAAAATTCACTCATCCCAGATACCTACGGTATCAAAAGGATTGAGCTCTGGTGGGGACTCTTTCCATGTTATCGAGTCCTAGGTGACTTGGTACGTCGGTGTATCTCCTAAAAATTTTCGCACGCATCTGGACGTCGAAAGTAGCACAGATTTCTGCATGACCTTATATAGATGTTTATTTAGACCCAGCTTTTTTATGTTTTCTAGGAGGTTCTTCGGAATGACTCCAGTGGTAGAAAGAATAATAGGTATCGTCTGGGTACTTTCCATTCTCCATTGTCTTCTTATTTGTATTTCCAGATCTCTGTACTTGGCGATCTTTTCGTTGTACTTAACACGCAGATTATTGTTGTTAGGTATCGCCACATCGATTAGAGTTGTTTGTCTTGTTAGTTTATTAACTAGCACGAGATCTGGTCTATTATGTGCTACAGTTTGGTCTGTGAGCACAGTGCGATCCCAGTATAGCTTGTAGTTGTCAATCTCAAGCATACTTTCTGGAACGTATTGATAATATGGGAGATGGTTTGTTTGTAGAAGTCCCAGTTTAATAGCTATCTTTTGATGAAGGATCTTCCCTACTGAGTCATGCCGTTCCTTATATTCAGTTGCAGCAAATGCCTGGCAGCCTCCGGTAAGATGTTGGATCGTTTCTTGGACTTGACATCCATATCGGCATTTGTCGTTTTGGACGTGAGGGTCTTTGACAATATATTTCAGGTAATTTTTTGGTTGGTATAACCTGATCCTGAATGGCGAGTTATGAACCTTCTGTTTCAGGGAACATCTTTCCTGATGTTAGCAAATAGTTCGACGCTATATTGTCGACATAGTCTTGACTGACTTCATTCGGATGTCGCCCGTCCAGAGGTTTACCCATCCAGATGCGCATTTTTTCGTTCTTAGTAAGATGGTTTATGCGCATTTCTTGTTCCCTCAGGTTGATCAGTGTTGTGTCATCTACTGCGCAAATCGCGCGATGAAGAGTAGATGTCTCCGCCTGTACCTGAAAATAAGTTCTTAAATTATAAATCTGTTTATCTAATTGCTCACTTATATCAATAAGTCCTCGTCCTCCTAAATACCGTGGTAATGTCGTTCTTTCTACTGCACTTCGAGGATGGTGTTTTTGTGCCTTTGTGAGGTGTGTTCGTACTTTTCTCTGAAGACTTTCTATATCCATTTTAGTCCTCTTAATAATGCCAAATGAGTAGCGCGGAAAATGCGTAGGTGTTTAATGCCTTAAACAAATTTTTACTTTTAAGGTGTGAGCGGAGTAGCTGTTTTACCCTTTGTATGAACTCTGATGTTAATTCGATTTTCATTTGTTTATGGTCAATTTTCCGCGCTTGCTTTACTCCTAGATATTTATACATGTCATTTTCTCCCATAGCCTGGATGTTTTGGCCATTTTGCATATCGAATCCCCCGGGCTGAGCCTTTCCCTTGACTATATTTAGTACACGACATTTGTCTAACCCAAAGTGCATACTGATATCATTTGTGAGTGGAAGCCATTAGTTTCAAATCATCCATATACAACAGATGATTAAGCTTCGCCACTACAATGTTGTTGTTTTTAATGCTAAAACCTAAGTCAGTGGAGTTCAATAGCTGGGATAGTGGGTTCATCGCTAGACAGAATTACAAGGGACTTAGCGAGTCTCCTTGGAAGAGGCCGCGGTTAATTGCGATATTTTCCGTTTCGATATTGTTTTCACCAGGTATTTGGAGGTGAATTTTAGTCTTCCAATTTGTCATTATATGTCTTAAGAAGGTCAAAGGCTTTCTTATAGTCAATAAAGACAGTGAAGAGGTTCGTTTTTTTGGTGTATGCCTGGTTAGAAATGTTGCCTGTTAATATTATTATTATTATTATTCTATTGTATGTTAAATCGAAACTAAAATGAAGATTTTAAAATTAATAATATGGTTTTTCTTATTTTATCGTTTATATACTGGTAGAAAAAAATGCATTTTAACTTTTAATTTACAAAGTATCTTGAATAATAAGCATAAGCGTTATATCCATAAGTGAACGTTAGTATCGCTTTAAAGCAAAAAACCTTTAACTATTACCCCTTCTGCCACGAATTTTGCTATTAAATTAGAAACTTGTCATTGTGTGGATACAGTAGATAATAATAGACCTGCACATTTTGCATTACACTCTAATTTTTATTACCTAACTATTCTATCTAAAATATTATTATTTTCATGTTCTTTTTAATAACATGATGGGTAATTTTGTTTTAAGAGTTACGTGAAACATTTGTATTAGAAAAAAATCTTAAAATAAATGACTAATACTGTTAATTTCTTTTACAGGTTCCAGATTTGGTATATTAGAATGCAAAGTAGCGCTATCAATAATTTTAAGCAACTTCAGAATAGGACTTCATCAAAAGACCAGACTTCCAATTAAATACGCCTATACGAATGCTTTTATTTTGGGCGTTAAAGGAGGAATTTGGATAACAGTATCTAAACTAAATGAATGAATATGGAACAATTCTTTGAAACAATCCAATTTTATGAGCTTAGGGATAGAATCTAAAACAAAGAAATCTCAAATAACTTATTTATATAGGCTAATTTTTTATATCAATAATATAATATTAAAACAACTGAACTAAAGGATCGTAAAAATGCAATGACTACAAACCTTGGCCTTAGTTGACTTTATTTCAATTTGATATGACATCACCTTTTAATTTTTTAAGGCTATCTTGATTTTTAAATTGAATTATCAACGCTATTAAATCAGTACTTCACTTTAAAACCTTCACAATAGTTTCAGATAAGGTATTGGCTTACTTTTACTGTCTGTGCATATATTTAAACAAAAACTGGAGCGAGGACGCATTCGGGAATTGGTTATTTACAAAATATTCTATCTTGTTTGAAAATCTTTTTCTTTCTAACTCATAAATGGTTCTGAAACCAATAAATTCATAATGCTATGCTCCAATAAAAGGTATAAACTCAACAAAATATTAAAATGATGTTATTAATACAGTAATTTATTGAATTTTTGACCATCATGAAATTTTAATAGTATCCTTTATGTATACGATGGAAGAATGTCTAAATGTCTTAATTGAATATTTTGTTAACTGTCCAATTATTTCGTTGATTTTATTCAAGAACTAGGTTTCCTGTTTCTATCTAGTAATTGAAACTTTACTATACTTTTTACTAAACATATGCAAATCATACTAAAAAAAAATTTAATATTTACTAAATAATATTCATTTAAATGATGTACCAAATGGTATTAAATATATGCAAACATTAAAATTTAAAATTAAATATATATTTCTTGGGTCAAGATGATGATATTACCAAACCTGAAAACAACTCCTTTTTGTTATAACTTTAAATGTACAAACTTCCTGTGATTAGGGAGAGTTGGGAACTGATCAAACAATATTACTCAAGGATTTAGTTAATCATTTCATTTTTAATTTGTGAATAGTTTTATCGCGATTATCATATTTATTTATAGACACATACATGTATGTATTTTTATTTATGAATTTTTGGTTCTAGTTTGGTTTTGTAATATGTGAAAAAAGGTTTTATAGGTTTTTGTGTGTTCATTAGTTTTACCATCGTTTTTTCAATGCATTGTATTATTTTTCACTGCTCTCGTTACTGTATATAATAAGTGAAATAAAACGATTTAAATAAATTTACTTGTTTTTTTTTTCGTTTTACTTACTAAACTAGTACTTGCAGTTTATTCATTTAAAACAAATTATCTAAGTTTTATTGGTATATTCCAAATCTATATTTAAACTGCTTTTTCAGGTGTCATAAAGAACAAAAATGATCCTCAAAAAGAAAAGTGAAAGGTGGATGTTCCCAGAAGATATAACACTTTACAAAGACAATATTAAGACTAGTTTGGATACACACGACTTAGAGAATATCAGCATCAATAAAATGAACAATAATATTACTCAAATATTGAAAGAAGCTGAAAAGAAATACTGTCCCTGTCCTGAAAACAATAACAAAAAATTAAGCCACAACACAAAACATCTTCTAGAAGAAAGAAGAAAACTTAGGGAAAATCAGCATCATAACCAAAATGAACTAGGAATTTTGAATAAGAAAATTAAAAAGAAAGTTAGAAAATATCTGAGACGATACAATAGGATGGAAATAACTAGAGTAGTAAAAGAAAACAAAAGCTTGAATGTACTAAGATAGAGCATGTCCATCGGAATAAAAAAACGTCCACAAATTAAGAAATGAACTGGGGCAAATCATTGAGAATAGAGTTCAAATTATGAACACGATAGAAAGTTTTTATAGACAACTATACAAAGAACAGCAATGTAACCGGAGTGGATCATTACCAAATATAATCAATCAGGGATCTGAAATTTTACCGGACGTAACACCCAATGAAGTTCGAAGGTCAGTGCAAGAAATGAAAAACAATAAGTCCATCGGAGGCGATGAAATAGTGGCAGATGCCTTGAAAGTGGCTGGAAAAACATTATGGCAGGTTCTTGCCAAACTATTTACTAGATGTTTGCAAGAAGCAATAACACCAACCCAGTGGTATAACGCAGAAATTATCATACTTCATAAAAAAGGGGATGCTACCGACCTCAGGAATTACAGGCCCATAAGTCTACTTTCACATATTTATAAACTATTTACAAAAATAATTAAGAAGCGATTAGAAAATAAATTGGAATTTTATCAGCCTATAGAACAGGCAGGTTTTAGAAAAGGCTCTATGGAACAAACGATCACTTACTGGTAATAAAAAATCTTATGGAAAAATGCACTGAATATAATAAACTACTAACTTTAATATTTGTCGACTATGAAAAGGCATTCGACACCGTAAATCAACAAAAAATGTTGGAAGCCTTGACAGAATGCCGAAGTGACTATCGGTATATAAATATAATTAAACACATATACCAAAACGCAACAGCCACTGTTAGAATGGGTGATCGTCAAACCCAGAAATTTCCGATACAACGTGGAGTACGCCAGGGGGACACCATATCGCCGAAACTGTTCACTACGCTTTTGGAATATATATGAAAAAGGGCAAAACTGACCGACAAGGGCATAAACATAAACGGAGAAAAGCTCAGCCATCTAAGGTTTGCAGATGATATTGTACCAATAGCTGATAGGATAGATGAAGCCAAAGAACTTTTAAATCAGCTCTACCTTTCCTCGCTAGACGGGGGATTGAAAATAAATATACCTAAAACCCAGATGATGACAAATCTTACAAATCAAACAAGATCCATAGACCAGGTAATGGCCTATAAATACCTAGGTCATAAGATCCGCATAGGAAAATATAACCAAACCATTAAGATTCTCCGTCGTATGAGACTGACTTGTGCAGCCTTCGGCAAGCTGAACCATATTTTCAAATCGTCTGATATAGTAATATGCCTTAAAAGAAAAACCTTTAATCAGTGTGTTTTGCCAGTGTTGACTTACAATGCGGAAACGTTGACCATGACAAAGAGAACAGTTTAAAAGATCCGTGTGTGTCAACAAGCGATGAAGCGTGCTATGTTGGACGTTTCACTACGAGACAAGATCCCAAATCGCCAGCTACGACAAAGAACAGGAGTGTCTGATACAGTAGAGAGAGTAGCAACACTGAAATGGAACTAGGCAGGTCACGTGGCTAGAATGATAGATAATAGATGGACAAAGCGAATACTGAAATGGAAACCAAGAGATGATGCCTACCGAAGCAGAAGTCGTCCACCAATACGTTGGACTGACGATCTAAAACGTTGTTATTGGAATTGGATGCAAGAAGCACAAGATCGAAATAGATGGAAAATTATGAGGGAGACCTATGTCCACCAGTGGATAAGCGTAGATTGAATGATGAAAGACATCGTTAAGACAACCAATCAGGTCGGTACAATTGTTAAGGGACCCATATCCACCGGCTTCATTGAACTGAAAATAAAGGACCCCTAAGCTAGCGGGGACATATGAGCGAAATCCAATTTAACTTGTGCCATATTTTTTCACCCATTTTTCACTTATTTGTTATTACTTCACCATTTTTCACCACCACACTACTCTTAAGGGAAGCGATTCTGCTGGCTTAAGGTTCAAGATATCAGAATTAAAAAAAAAAAAACTTTTTACCCATGGCATATGTTTTCACTAATTTTTTACCAATTTATTATCGCCCTAATAATTTTTCACCACCAAACCTACCCCTAATGTGAGCGATTCCGCTAGCTTAATATTCAAGCTAACAGAATAAAAAAATATTTATAATATACTAGTGTTCTCTTAGGTTTTTACGAATTTATGACCACCACAATAATTTTTTACCCCTTAACTACCCCTTGTGAGAAGACAATAATTCTGTTGGGTTACAATTTAAGGAAAAAAATATTTTTTTACAATTTCACAATCCTCTACTTATAACTGAAATAAAAATTGTTCTGTTTAGTTTTTACTAAACTTTGACCACCCTGATAATTTTCCACCCCTAATCTTACTTGGAACCGTTTCCTCTAGTTTAATGTTAGAGCCAGCGAAATTGGAAAAAAAAATTGAAATATTAGTCTTCTGCTAGGTTTTTCCGAATTCATTACCACTCTAGTAATTATTTACCCATCAACTGTCCCTATTGGAAAATCAATAATTCTATTAGGTTAAAATTTAAGCTGAAAATATCTTCTTTTACAATTTTACTGTCCTCTACTTATAACTGAAATAAAAAAAGTGTTTTGTTTAATTTTTACTAAACTTTAACCACTCTGATAATTTTCCACCCCTTAATCAATATTATTTTAAGACTTTACCGCTAGCTTAATAAGCTCAATATTCGAGTAAAAAATATTTTTCATATACCACAGTGTTCTTCTAGGTTTGTACAAATTTATTACCACCCTAGTAATTTTTCACCCCTTGAATAACCCTTGTGGGAAGTCCATAATTTTGTGAGGTGTATAGAAATATTTTTATAATTTTACTGTAATCTATTTATAAGTAAAATAAGAAACTGCTAGTTTTTATCAAATGTTAACTAACTATATTAATTTTACCAGCTACACAACTTTGCCAGAATACGCTTGTAAAACAATAGATTGGAACTAAAATGCCATCAATGTAGATGGAAAATTTTTAAATAACTTTAAATTTGCAGATGATATCATTCTTATTGCAGACAGCTTTGATCAGACACAGATAATGCTCCAAGAACTCCATACTGCCACAAAAAGAGTTGGTCTTAAAATAAATTTTTCAAAAACACAATTTATGACAAATTTAGTCCACAACAAAAACATCTCAGTAGAAGAAAAAGATATTGAGCCAGTTGACTCCTATAAATACTTGGGCCATGAGATCAGAATAAGTAGAGACAACCAAACAATCGATCTGAAAAGAAGAAAAAATCTCGCTTGGCTGCTGGAAATATGAAGGATATTTTTAGGTCTAAGATTCCAATGTGTCTGACAAGAAAAGTATTTAATCAGTGTATTTTACTAGTGATGACCTACGGCGCAAAAACCCTAACACTCACAAGAACAACAATGAGTAAACTACAAGTTGCGAAAAGGGCAATGGAGAGAATAATGTTAGGGATTTGTCTACGTGATATAATACCCAATGTTACTATACGCAAAAGATTAGAAGTAGCAAACGTTATTAAATGGATAACAACACTAAAGTGAAACTGGGCAGGTCATGTAGCAAGATCAGTTGATGACCGGTGGACAAAAAGAACTTTTGGAATGGAGACCCTGAATACAAGCTAACAGAAATAGAGGTCGACCCCCAACGAGATGGACAGATGACATAAAAAGAGTGACTACAAATTGGATTCTTCTTTCGTCTGTCAGGCTTTAATAGAGTCGCGCATGTTGTTTGGATTGCTTTCCTCGATTTATCCCATCTCTCTCTTATGTCCGATGTGTTCTCGTTAATGTCGTTTATTTTCTTTCCTAGTTGTTCTCGTACTTTTATTTCGGTTTCTGGGTTACTGAGTTTCTTAATATCAATTGTGTTTAAATTTGGTCTTTTCTCGAGCTGTTTTACTCTCATGACCATTCTGCATACCAACATATGGTGCATTTACGACTTTATATATTATAGCTCTATCTTCTTTAACTAGGACTTCCCTCTGATGCGGTTGAAATACCTCGCATATATAATTTGCGAGGTATATGCAAGTATATGCTTTATTTATATCAGTTTTATTCGAAGTGCCATTTTGTTACCTGACTGGCATATTTATTTGTTCATATTTATTTGTTTTAGCATTTTTGTTAGTTTCCACATCGAATCATTTGTATCATCTGCAGGTGAGGTTTTTTAAATATTTGCTGATTCTATTGTCTTTATGTTAGACCAATTTTCTTTTGAGTAGTCTACAAGCTCTTTTAAGGTTTGCCTTATCTGGATGCCTAGTGAGCTGCCATCTCTTTTGTAGTTTTCTTTTTTCCAATATAATTGTATTTATATATATATATATATATATATATATATATATATATATATATATATATATATATATATATATATATATATATATATAAGCAGGATAGGACTCTGAGTTGTGTTTGTTAGTAATTTCTGAAGTGGACGTCCAAGCAGCTTGCTGAATAACTGTAGTTAAGTGAGCAACTGCATTTTATATGTCGCTATCTTTTTTAAGAGACAAGTTTAGGTTAATGGATGTTTTTGTTTCTTTTCTATATCTGTTCCAGTTTGTTCTTTTATTCGAGGGTATTAGAAGTTATTAGGAGAGTGACGAATTTGGGTTTGTACAACTATGAAGAAAGGGGAATGATCTGATGAGAGGTCAAACAAAGAAGAACTTTGGAGGTAGGTATGTGATATTTCTTTTACTATAGCGAAATCAATAAGATGAAGAATTTTTTGTTTATAAGTGGGCCAATAAGTAGGCTGTCCAGTAAATAGACGAATTAAATGATTCTCAATAATACTTTTTGATAATTCTCGTCCACGTGAAGTTATGATTCTGGAACTCCATTTATAATGTTTGGCATTATAATCTCTTCCAATAATGAAACGGTGTACGAGCATCTTAAAGTATTCAATAAAATGACCAGCTTTAATTATTTTTTTCTGTGGGCAATAAACAGCAAATAAAATAATTGGACCTTGTGAATCTTCGACCAACACTGATGTGGCTTCGATGTTAACTCTACTATTTTTTTATTTCATGATGCTTAATGTTGTTTCTTAAAATAATTTCCGTACCTCGGTGGGTTTTACCAAATGTATATTAAGTTACATAGATTGAATGTTTGGGAATAGAGAAATAGCTATTATTTTTCATGTGCTCTTCGGAAATAAACGTAACATTTAGATTATGAGAGTAATTAAATACTTTAACAACGAGGAAATAAGTGGTTAAGCCATTGGCATTCCTATAGCACGTCTTTAATTTAGTGTTAAAAGTTAAGCTTAGATATTAGAGACATTATGATAACAAACATCTTATCCATTCTTTTCATTAACTTATGTACTAGTAGTTGCAGATTGTTTTGCATATGTTGAGGAGTTGTCATTTCTATAACACGAAAAGCCTCATCAGAGGTAGATGTATTTGTATTATCTCTTCCTGCAACAATTTTCGCATAGCTGATAGATGGTTAAGTGATTGAAAGATGTAGAGCACGAGGTGGTTGAGTTGCGTTTTTTTTCTAGAAGTGTTGGAATTTATTTTATGCAGCTCCTTGTCTACTGAATATTCTTACATCCCTTGTAGCTGGCAGGATGATTTTCTAGACAATTTACACATTAAACATCTTTTATATTTATTTATTTAGGACATTAGACGATAGATTGAGACATTTGGCATTGGAGTAGTTCCCTTTTTGGATGCAGTGGCTGAACTGTGACAAAAGAGTTAAGTAATTTCGTAATATCATATATATCTTTATTATTATTTTAAATAGCCGGTTTTATATTAAATACTGGCAAATATTTTTTTGTACCAATTTGCTTAATACTGGAGATGTTCAGTGATGTATGTCCATGCGCTAGTAACGCTATTTTAATGTCATCTGGATCTGTTGAAGGATGTAAATTATGTATATCCACGGTTTTGTTTTAGAAGGTATGTATGGTACTGAGTATTTTTTTTTCTGCTAAAGATTTTATGATTAATGAATAGTTTTTGGATGAGTTAGCTTAAAATTTATTTTAGTTATTAACAAGACATTTTAAAGCATATTTACCTAGACTTATCTGCTCTAGTATTTTGTATAAATATAGGTGGTGGCTGTTCATCTTTCTGGTCTTCCAGCATTTTAACTTTTCATTAGGTTTATCATTTTCAAGTGCCTCGTATCTGTTAGACATATAAACAGATTTATTAAGTTAATAATTTTTAAGTATAGATTGTTTATTGCTTTATAATTCAGGACTATAATCGTAGCGTTGAGGTGTCTTGTGGTAGTCAGATATCCATTCACCATCACTTTTTACCTTATCTGCACCTGGGAGATTTTTTTTGTGGTTTCCCTATTTGAAAGTTTGGTAAATTGGTAAGTAGATTGTTGTTGTGTATTTTAAATTTTTTCTGCTGTTCATTTAGTGAGTTGTAAATGTCTTTTCGATTTCTTCCACGTGGATGAGTTTGGGTTAGGCTGGATTTTTTAATGACTAGATTTATGTCCCCAATGTGTATAACCATTGGAAAATCGTATAAACAAATTAAATTTCGCAAAAACTTTTTAACTGATTTGGCCCATCTTTTGCACATAAACACAGTAAGACCCTTAAACAAATTTTAATAAACAATAAAAATGTTATTACCAATATTTAAAAACGGCGATTTTGTTGTTTATTTTGCACTAGCTTTCTTGTTTATCATCCGATTTTAATTTTGCTTATCTCATGTTTTGCATCTTTTTTTTCTAAAAAAGTTATCTGTTAACGTCAAATCTTTAAATAGACAAATTTATAAGTTATGAGCAAAATAATGAGTTTGGCTGTTTATTTAAACATATTTTTAAAAAAATTGATGAATCCCTAGCTGAGATAATTTTTGTATTTTCTCATACTACATATTTCAACAATCAAACCCGTCTACACTTTTTTTTTGAAGGTAAGAATCTTCAAAAAGACCGTCTGGGAAGGTGTCCCAGGTGTGTCGGATTTAGTCCGGCATGCTTCACCACGTGCCAAGGCCACCTACCGACTAAACTCAAACCCCTCTCCCTTCAGCCGACGGGTCAGGAACCGCACTTAGCGTACATGTCTGACCCGCTGAATTTAACCCTAACTCCCCTGTGGCACTTTTCACGTGCATTCCATTGGTTTGGCTGCCACCTATCCTCCCGCCCCGCAAAAGCCTCGCGGCAGACTGGTTGGTGAAGCGACCTTCCGGCGCAACTCATTCGCGGGTGGGGCGACCAGGTTGCCCCCCCACATGATGGAACTAGCAAGACAGAACTATTTGGTTATTACGAGTAACGCCAAACATTCTTACTTTCATCAATTCATTTATTCATTACACCCATTCATTCAAAACTCAAGATTTTAAACAATGAGGCAGTCGGCGTTGGTTGGGTATAAAGGATCCTCCCCTGCTAACTGCGACGGATACGGATAGAACAAGGAAAACATAAATCTAAACAGAAACGCAACGAGAAACTCAAAAGGCACTCAGTCTGAGTCAGATGTAAAAGTCCTCGCCCTATTGAATGTCTCTTAAGATATGCACCAGAGTTAAATAAAATTAGAGTAAAAACTTTAAAATGTTGTATAAATAAAATTGGTAAATAAATAAATAAATAAATAAAACAGAATAAATAAAAAATAAAATGAAATAAGGGCCGTCAACGTAGTTTGGATGCGTAGTTTAATGTCATGCAAGGCAGTCACCATCTCACCTGGTGACTGCCTTGCATGACATTAAACATTAACAATGTGCAAACACATTAAAAAATAAATAAAGACGATCGGTCATCTCGCTTGCAGACGCCTCTCTTTTTCCTCTCTGTGTTTGATAATCTTGGTGACAAAAGCAAGCAATGACCAGGTCGAAGTCTCTCTTGCTATTGATAGCTTTATCGATTAACTCGTGAGGCTCGCCTAGAGGGAATCCAAGACCCAGCTGTAGCTCGGTACGCTCCGCATGATATGCAGGACACACGAAAATAACATGCTGCGCGTAATCTACCACTCGACATTAGGGACGCAGTCGTCTGCAGTCTTCCCTATACGGTGAATAAATTTCCTAAACGATCCATGTCCCGTCAAAAACTGTGTGAAGTAGCAATTGATGCGCCGATGCCAGCATTCGTACCACCTCACCACATCCGGAATCAGGGATCTCGTCCAGGCCGCCTTCCCTACTTCGGATGTCCATTCCCTCTGCCACGTCTGTAGACTTCTCGTCCTTTTCTGTGGTCCTGAACGTATTGCTCCATTGTCCCCTCGGTACATTCGGTCTCTTTCTCCGGTCACAATGTGCACCAGTAAAGAACCAGCTACCACCTGTAAGGCAATGGCTGATACGGTTCTGTACGCACTGCAAACCCTGATCGGAGGTTTTCTCTGAGCCCTAGGAAGCATGTCTTTGTACTTTGTCATTTGAAGGACCTCGTGCCACACTGGGGCCCCGTATGTGCTAACACTATGTGCAGGATTGATTGCAGCATCACCTTCCTTTCCTAGCCTCCCGGACCCCTATATTTGGCATCAGCTTATTTAGTGTGGAGGTTCTTTTTTCTGCCTTCCGACATGCTTCTTGTTTATGTTGTCCGAATGTAATCCTGTCGTCAAATATATCTAAGTATTTCACTGTCTTCTGGGGTCTTATTGCGGAGCCTTTGTATTCAAATATAATATCATTTTTTTTCTCGGTCTCCTCAAGATTATGACTTTCGTTTTCTCTACTGTTAGCTTTAGGTAATTTCTGTCTATCCACGCCGCAGTCTTTCGTATTGCTCTATTTACTTTTCCTATTATTTCCCAATTCGTGTCGTCTTCGACTAGTAAAGCTAGATCGTTTGCGTATGCAATCGCTTTCACTCCATCTCCTTGTTGACTTATAGTACCCCATTATATAATATATTTCATAGTAAGGATCCCAGGATTTCTTTCTCCTTTTTTTTTTGATATGCATACGGTTCTGTCAGATAGGTAGTCCTTTATTATGTTGGACATATATTCTGGGGCCCATTTGACGATTTTGTCTTCTATATGGCTTGAATTTGCTAAATTAAATGCATTTCTTATGTGAAATAGAATACGGACCACGCATCTTTTCTTGCTTGTTTTTGCCGCGTCCCTTATCCAGGTCGCGGCATCGACTGTCGATCTACTTTTACAAAACCTGTTGATTTGATAACACTCTGATATCTTTCAACACGCCTTCCAGCCTTCTCTTGATAAGTCTTTTATAAAACTTACCAAGTCAGTCCAGGAGGCATATTGGCCGATAAGAGGATGCTGAATCAGGGGGTTTCCCAGGCTTTAAAAATAGAAGTAGGTTCGCTTCCTTTAGGTCCCTAGGAAACTCTTATTTCTGTAGTAGGTTGTTACATATTCTTTTGATCAAACCTGGTTTGTCCGTTGCTACTATCTTAATTGTCTCTGGTGGAAGCCCGTCGGGGCCAGGAGCTTTTCCTGTCTTCATTTCCTGGCCAGCGGTTCGTATTTCCTTCTGTGAACTCCTCTATTATTGTTGGACATAATTTTATAAAATTTTGGATTTTCTTGGTGGGGAAGAGGAGTTCAGCTGATTCCATCCGCTGGTCCTTGACGAGTTTATATGGGGCCATGACTTTCAACGTCTTTATGGTAATTTTAAATGCGTCGCTCCATATATCCTCTTCCAATGCTTTTATCAGGGTCTGTCACTTTTCTTTTTTTTTCCTCTTTTATTATTTTATTTAGGGTTCTCTTTAGATCTCTCTGTACTTGTTTCAGCTCGAGGTTGCCCTGGCTTATCGTGTAATTCCTTCGAGCTCTGAGGCATCTCTCTCATAGACCTTCTATCTCATCCGTCCACTAGTAGGGGGATTTTTATTTTCCTTTCTCTTCACGGTGGCCAACTTTGCAGTGTTTTCTAGTGCTCTTATCAGTTGACCAAGGTTTTAAGTTTTGTAGGTAAACAAACGCAGATGTATGGATGCCAGCATGATAAATTTATTTAATTACAATGTTGGATACATTCACACTTAATCACATATAATATATTTAAATTGTAAGTTATAATTAAAATCCTTTTTAAAAATGCAAAGGCAATTCTCAATATTCTTATGAACATGGATTTTTTTATAATAAATTGGACACATTTTTATAATTATCTAATATTTACACTTTTTTAAGACAAACAAAATTAGATTATTAAGTTTAATGAGTTTTATATATTATATTAACAATAATAAAAAGAAAGAAATCATCAGAATAGTAAGTAACAAACACAGTGATAAAATTGATAATATTAAGGGCTTGAACGCAAATCAGGAGACAATGGATAATAGAAAGGTTCAAAATAATACCAATCAATCTCTTAACTACTTCTGTCATTTCAAAAAGTTTCTTAGGAATATGTTCTAGTCTTGATGCCAATCTGTATAAGAGACCTGAGAAAAGCAATACTGCTTGCGATGTCCATATGGGTAAGAAAATATATGGGAGGTATTTCAATTTACAAGGTCATCTAGAGCTCGAAAGATAATAAAAACATACTCGGAATGGTCCCATTGAAGGTCAATTTTTATGATACTTTAGGTATCTGTGATGAGTGAATTTTCGCCTTACTTAAGAGACAACTATGTGGCTTAAATTTGGATGAATCTAGAATTGTATTATTACTTTCAAAAGTGCCGACACAAAAAATACGTAGAATATAAAAAGTCTTATCGGAATTTAGGAGTTAAGAAATAAAATTAAATAGTTTAAATTTCTATTAGTAAAGGTCCAAAGCGAGGCTGCTGCATAGCACATACACTCTTCAAAATTTATCTGAATGAGGCGCTGTCATTGTGAAAAAGAAAGTGCTGCAATATAGGTATTCCAATCGAAGACGACAGATAATACACCATACACTTAGCTGACGACCAAGCCATTCTAACTGAAGGGAAGAGCGATATACACTGTATGCTTAAAAAACTGGAAGAGGAGTACACGAAGTGGGGCCTCACAATAAAAATACAATAAAAATCAAGTACAAAAGACTAAACCGATATAGATATCTGCAGAGAATACCTGAAAATAGGAAGCCAAAAGAGAGAAAAAAGGATTACGCCCAGTAGAATAAAATGAGGTAGACCAAGAGGGTCCTAAAAAGAAGAATTGTTAAATATAATTGAGAAAGACAAATCCTACCAATAACATGGATGATAGAGAACAACTAGTCAGTAGACGAGAAAAAACAATAAACAAATAATATAATTCCGGGATATACCTTAAAAAAATCACAAAGTCTACATCTTTAGGCCAGAAAAAGACTCGTCGATGTGAAAGATTGCACAATATTTTGAAATAAAGTGAACAAAACATACATTGAGTAAAATATCCCAAAGAAAGTAAAATCGTTAGAGAAATTAAATAATCAAATTGAACGAATACATAATGTATGGGAACATAGTATTAACAATCTTTAGGTCAGCAAAGTATACCATATTTTCAAGCCAGATAACTAATATGGCACATAAACGAATTTAGGAACAACGCAAATTCAATCATATGGTATTAAAAATGCTATAGAAACTATTAATAGCTAGAGAAAGTAATGTATAGAGAATTCAGCATTGCCATAATTTGTTTTTTTTTTCATTTTCATTTTATTATTCAAATAATTATACTTTCGTATATCTTGTTTCTAGGTGGAGTGACATCCAGTGGTTTCAGGAATTAAGTTAAATAAAAAAAGCTCAATATGCCGTAATTTTAGAAACAAGACACTATTAATCTTCAAACAAAAGATCTGAAGAAGCAATATGTGCTAACATCAGGAAAAGGTGATAGAACTTAAAGATCTATAGAAAGTATCAACAAAGCCAGATGGCAGAAATGATATATTTTATATAAGAATTAGTAGTTAGTAGTAGCAGGTAAGACAAATGAAAATTATCTTTCCAGACTAACCATATTAGGATTGCTCAAAGAAAATCTAAGTAGGGATAGGCCAAGACTAAGGCGAATAAGGAGCGACATATCTAGGACGTAAAATATATTCAGATTCCAACATTAGGCAAAATAATTATCTAGAAATCTTAAGCCCTAGGCTACGCTGGGTAGCTCTTGTTAAAAATGTAAAAATAATATATAATGCTCCTAATCGAAATTAATTTTGACTTTCTACAATAGTGGAGATTCTATTTCACCTCTTGGCAAAATGCACAGGTACTTTTACGACACAAGAAAGGAAACAAACAAAAAACCGAAAATTACAGACCAATAAGCCTGCTACCACATCTGTACAAACTGCTTACCAAAATAATTACCAACAGACTATCACATACGTTCGATAATCACCAACCTGGTGAACATGCGGGATTTCGAAAAGGCTATAGTACCATAGAACACCTGCAGACAATACGGAAACTTATAGGAAAGTCTAACGAATACAGCAAATCTCTGTATTTAGTACTTGTAGATTACAATAAGGCATTCGATTCCATAGAGCTCTGGGCTAATAATAATAATAAACGAATAAATAAAACAAGGATTGATTCCAGATATAAACTGCTGCTAAAATGTATAACGACAATGCAACTCTGTAGCAAAATGTCTAATAACAAGCAAAAACTTTGGTTTAAAGTTAAACAAGGAGACGGAAGACACGAACTCTCCAAAATTGATTACACTTGCAATCAAACGACGGAAATCACTAAAAATATATGAATGACTTGGGTAGCGGTAAGAAGACCCATTGTTGTGTTGAAAAACAAAAAGATACCAATAAATTTAAATAAATGGCTATTCAATAGTTGTAGCCGATCGGTTTAACCTATAGACTGAAGACCGTGACATTTACAGAGTTATCAGCCAATAGATTATGAACAATAGAGAAGGATATTGAACGAGCTGTATTAGGAGTTTTTGCAAGACAATCTGAAGAAAACAAGGATGTGCGAAACAGCTTGAAGGTGAAAGATATAATTGGAAGAATTGCACAACTTATATAAAGCTAAGTAGCTAGACGGCATCAAATAGCACAGATTTGAGAAGAGTATAGAGTTGATTAAGAGACCTTGTTAGTGGATACCAAAAGGCTGAAGCAGAAGAGAAGAAGAAAAAGAAGCCAATAGTACCAAATGGAAAGTCATCAACAGGATATGAAAACAGTTTTGTTTTAAAACATTCTTTTTTAAGATTACAGGTAGTAGAAGAGACAAAATAAGTATAGTCTTACGTGAAATATAACTAGACAAGAAATTCAGTTGATTCGTATAAATAGATAATATTTTAAGATCAGCTTTTGTAGTGTAAATGAATTTAGCAATATTGTTTATAATTTAGTTATTTTTTTATCTAAACATACATACAAGTCAATAATTAGTGCAATTTTCAACAAATGCCATTTGCAATAATGAAAAATGTGTCCCATTTCATGATAATTAAACAGCAAATTTTTGATCTAAACTATGTTTTTAGATTGATTTAAAACATTAAGAATTTTGTCAGTTTGTATTAGTTTCTAGTTTGTAAATGATACTTATATACACATAAACAAAAAGTTTGTATTTCTTAACGCTAGAGTTGGTTTCCCGTACAGACTTTTGATTATCAAAGGTGGCAAGACCTAAAACAAAACAAAGAATTAGTATGCTTAATAGACACATCTATAAAAATATAAATATTCTTGGATTTTATTCAGAGTGTTGGTTTTCTTCCTACATTAAAATCATAGCAAAATATCCACACATTTTTTGATGTTATCTTTTATAGTTTTGTAGCACTATAATATAATTCAAACCTTTATTACATACATACATACCAAGTGTAAAGTAATAAAGGGTAAGTGCCTAGCTAGTCAGCATGGACCGGCCATGGTAGATACGGAGATAAAGGTAAGGCAAAAAGGAAAGCAAGTACGACACCAGAAAGTAAACTGGTGGGAGTTAAAGCATAAGGATTTGGCAATAGTCTGTAAGAGTAACGTTCTGGATGAGCCTGAGAAAAAAAATACGGTAAACGATTGGTAGGAAGACAACAGTAAGGTTGTGGTGCGAGTGGGAAAGAAAGTGATAAGAGAAACATCTGGTAAAGGAGCTTCTGGGATGCAAGGTATAGTAATGAGCAACGTGTAGCCTCTCCTATCCAAATGTTAACCTCACATGTCCGCGTCATGATCTTAATTATGATCATCCGGTACATCCTGCTAGATAACAAATGCGGCTCTGACGTCCGAGTGATTGCCGGTATAAGCAATCCCCCTCTTACTGACCAACGGCTTAGGGCGGATGACTTGGTGAGTGGTAGGGCATTCTTGTCTCCTAAGGTTGAGAAATCGGCCCCGAAGGCGGATAAATCAACAAACTCGGCATAAAAATGCAGAAGGCAAAGAGAAACCACTGTATTGACATAGAGAACCCCCAGAAAAATCACCATATAATTGACACTGCAATTTCAAACCGTTACTAATCATGGAAAGCGCAGGTCAAGATTTGGCAGGAGACAGGAAACATATTTATACCACAAGGCCTCTCAGGTCGTAAACATGCGTAAACCTCGTAAAAAAATCCTAAAAATAAAGAACTCTAATTTTAGAATGAGCACATGGAATGTTAAAAATCTATTTGTGGATGGAAAACTTGACAACACAATTCAAGAAATGAAGAGAATAAAAATAGACCTACTGGGAATCAGCGAAATGAGATGGCCAGTGCCAGGATCATGTAAAAATGACGTAAGTGATATTATTCCGGTAACATCACAAAAGACTCGCATCACAAAAATGGTGAAGGTATATTTGTAACATCAGAACTGAGTTAATATGTAACCAATTTCGTACCAGTCTAGATAGAATAATATTACTCCAAATACATACTCAACCAGTTAAAACTAACATACTTCAAATTTATGCCCCGACTGCAGATAGAAAATATGACGATAATGTCAAAAAGTTGTATGATCAGATTTAAGACATCTTACAGAAACTTAATAAATACGAATTTTATATATTATAGAAGACTTCAATGCAGACATTGGAGAAGGTCAACGAAGTCAGACTGTAGGTTTTTATGGTCTAGGACAACCTTACGATCGAGGACAGAGAATGTATGAATTTTGTAAAGGAAACGATATAATCATTGCAAACACCTGGTGTAAACTATCCAAGCGACGACTATACACTTGTAAAGACTAATTTGATGATGGAAAAAACCCTGAGTTCTCAAAAAATCAAATAGACTATATACTCGTAAATGATTGTTTCCGAAATGCCATCAAAAAAGTCGCTACATTTTCTGGGGCAGATAATGGATCTGATCGTCAACCACTTGTAGCAAATATTAAAATAAGGTTAAAACGAATTCAGCGAGAAAAACCAAAAATTAATGTAATTTACTTTGACGATATAAACATAAAATATAACATTAAAAAAGAATTTAACAATAGAATAAAAACATCGGAGAACAACTAGAAGATCCAGAAGAACTATGGAGTGGATTTAAAAACCAATTTACTAATGTTTGTATTTTGAGAACGATTTCCAAAGTGAAAATTGAAACGTCAATAAACGTACTTTAATCTTTAATTGTGGCTTATTCCCATTTAAACAGTAATTACTGTAAAAACAAAATCTCTACAAACAATTATTATAGAAAAAACTTAATTAGGAAAAATAAATGGATGGCAGACGACATCTTAAAATTAATGGAACAACGTCGACTGATAAAATCCAATAAAACAGAATATAGACACCTGCAGGGAAGAATAAAGAAGGAGATCAAATTAGCCAAAGAAATATGGCTGAGAGAAAGGTGCGATGAAATGGGGGGTGTTATATCTAAACACGACTTATTTAATGTGCACAAAAATCTAAAAGCAACAAGTAACATATTTAAAAAAAGAGTTCCCTTTATACTCGTTGATAATAATTAGTTGATAAAAACAAAATTATTGTAAATGAGCACGAAATAAGAAAAGATTGGCAGTTGTATACATCAGAGTTGTTTGAAGAGGACAGGAATAATATTGCCGAATTCTACCAAAACTGTACTGACGGCCCACACAATTATGAAATGCGAGGTAGAACACGCTATAAATAATCCTAAAATTAGAAAAGCTTGTGGTCCAGATGATACACCAACTGAGTTGTTGAAACTAATAGAGGATGATAACATAAAAGTCGTAGTAAGACTTTTTAATTCAATAGATAACACCGGAGTGATTCCCACAGATTTGCTCAAATCCATCTTTGTGGCAATACCTAAAAAACACAATGCGAGAAAATGCTCAGAATACCGATTAATTGGCCTAATGAGCCATACTCTTAAAATTTTCCTAAGAATACTTCACAACAGAATTACACGCAAATGCAAAAAGATCTTGAAGATACTAAGTTTGGTTTTAGAAATGCTATGGGAACCAAGGTGGCACTTTTAGCGCTTAACATCCTATTAAAAAAATTCGGTAATCAAAGAAAATATGTATTTGCATGTTAAAATTAATGCAAATACTAAAAAATATCGGAATATATGACAAGGATATTCGTGTCATTAAAAATTTGTACTGGAATCAAACTGCTACCGTAAAAATTGGAGATAACCACACCGGTGAAATCTCCATACAACGATTAGTCAGACAAGGTTGAATTTTGCCGCTAACATTGTTCAATGTTTACTCGGACCAGTTATTTAAAAAGGTAC